>CM069589.1:16800100-17142600 GCA_035771175.1 Paratinospora sagittata
GTAGACAGTGTTGACCAGGCCAATTGGTAGATTGGTTCAGATAATGTCTTGCGATATAGAGGGAGACTGTGGATCCCATATGATGTTGAGTTACATGCTGAGATACTTCGAGAGGCGCATAGGTCTCAGTATATTGTTCATCCAGGGGCTACCAAGATGTACCATGACATGAAGAGATCTGTATGGTGGCATGGGATGAAGAAGAGTATTGTTGAGTACGTGCAGGGATGTGAGGTGTGCCAGCAGGTTAAGGCTGAACACCAGAAGCTTAGAGGTCAGATGCAGTCGTTAACTTGAGTGGAAATGGGAGCACATCACGATGGATTTCATCATGGGATTACCGAGGTCTTATGGCAGATTTGATGTCATTTGGGTTGTGGTCGATAGATTGACCAAAAGTGCACACTTCATTCCTATGAGGGCCAGAGACTCTGTGGATAGACTGAGCCGATTATATGTGAAAGAGATCGTGAGATTGCATGAAGTGCCCTTGTTTATTGTGTCGGATCGAGATCCACGATTTATATCGAGGTTTTGGCAGGCTTTGCATACTCAATTTGGGACCTGTCTCCGACTCAGTATAACATTTCATCCTCAGATGGATGGTCAATCCGAGAGAGTGATTCAAATGCCGGAGGATATGCTCAGTTCTTGCATTTTAGAGTTCGGTGGTGGTTGGGGTGAGCATTTGCCCTTGTGTGAGTTTGCTTACAACAACAGTTATTAGGCTAGCATCGGTATGGCACCGTATGAGGCTTTGTATGGAAGACCCTGTAGATCACCAGCTTGTTGCTACGAGGTGGGAAATACGCAGTTATGGGACCCTTATGCAGTTGTTAAACAGATCGGGAAAGTCAAGCTAATTCGGCAGAGACCGAAGTCAGCTCAGGACAGGCAAAAAAGTTATTATGATAACCGGCATAGGCTATTGGAGTTTACAGTTGGAGATCTAGTTTTGCTTAAGGTCTCGCCACGGAAGGGTCAGATGAGGTTCGGCGTCAAAGGGAAACTTGCCCCTCGGTTCCTTGGGCCATTCCAGATTGTTGAGAAGATTGGACAGGTAGCGTACAGGTTGGCTCTACCTTCTCAGCTCGAGGGTGTTCATGATGTGTTCCATGTATCGATGCTGAGGAAGTTTAATGAGGATCCATCGAAGGAGTTTTATCCCGATCCAGCTCATGTGCTTGATGTGAGTCATCTGCAAGTTGGGGAGGATACGACTTACGCAGAGTTGCCTATTCAGATTGTGGCTTGTCGAATTTAGAAACTGAGGAATAAAGAGATCCCGCTTGTGTGAGTCAAATGGAAATTCCACAATAATTAAGAGCAAACTTGGGAGCGCAAGGACCATATGAGAGAGCAGTTCCCCGATCTTTTTACCGACTAAGGTTAGTTCTCTTGCTTTTATTTTGAGGATAAAATCCCTTAAGTTGGGAGAATTGTAACGCCCGTACCTTAGGATGAGGTCATTTTGACCCGTAGAGTACCCGTATACGTGTACGTATACATATATGATGCTCGACGCGCATTGATTCAAGTGCCTTTGCATGAAGTTTCAGAATGATCGAAGACCTGTTCGACGTCGAAGCGTGTCGAAAAAGGTGTTTTGGATCAGTGGAGCTCGCACCATGGAGGAAGAAATTTTTGTCAACGATTACATCAATAGATTGATCTCCTAGATCCGTGGTTAGATTGAGCTAACATTTTTTCAGCTTATTCTTCTCTGATAGATATTCATTATGAACGGTGACGATCTTGATCGGAGTTGTCTACTATGAGTTATAAAGCTCCAAACACATTTTTTCGGATTTACTGAGTTTCTGCGCAGTTTTGATCAACTGAATTGATCTCAAACTCCCACCGTTGGATTGAGCTTACATTTTAGCAAAATGTTGGTAACTGACTCATAAAACGTTTGAACGGTTAAGATGTTAAATTGATGAGCCATGTGCATAAAATTGAGTATCTAAGTGGAAGTAATTACAGCAGAAAACAAAATTGTTCCTTTTGTTTAAGTGTATTTTGAGTTGTGGGCCCAAATTTTTCTATAAATACAAACCAAAACGGGATTTTCACACACTTTCTCATTTTTCCACCTTCAAGAGTGCTAGAGAGCTTGGAGAAAGGAGAAAGGGGAAAGAAGAGGAGAAAAAAAAAGAAGGGAAAAAGGAGGATTTTGGGTGGATTATTGCTCAAAGATCATCAAGGTAACCATTTCATTCCCATTTTTCTTCCTTCCATCATTCTCTTACAAGCATGCAACTGATTTTTTCGACCAAGGGTTCTATTGAATCCCATTTTTGAAAGGGTTATGGAAAATCAAAGTTGGAATTAGTTCTTGAAATTAATATATGTTTTAAATGCTTAATTATTATGGTATGCATGATTTGATATCTCATGAAAATTATTTGATCATAGTCAGTTGGGAAAACAATTTGGGTTGAGCCTCCTAGTTGGTTCCTTCGAGAAATTTCGTAAGTCTAGTGGAATCCCCAGTTGTGGACCTTGCAGAGAATTTCAAGGGAAGGCGCAGTCGTAGTTCGTCTAAACTTGAAATAGGGTTTGGAATGAATAGTAAATCGGTGACGTGCCCTTGGAATTCCTATTAGAATACGGGTAAGAGGTCATTCGGGCGTGAATCTCGCGCACTCATGTTCTTGAATCGATTCTTAAATAGGAGGTGTTTAGGAGCATGAACATGTCATAAGTGATATGCATTGTCTTGATATTACATGAGGTCTTATATTGAACATGTATGTAACCTCGTTTACATTCCAGTTGTTTAAGTTGTTTTAATGAATCTTGCAATGTTTTACATAAATGCACATGTATGTAGACACTTGTACAAAACATTCACTATGCTTGTTGTAGCTCACCCCTCACTATTATTATTTCAAGATCGGATAGGAAGGGGAGGGAAAGGCTTAGCTGCGGAGCATTTCCCAAACTCTGGTTGATGCAGGTGTTAGTACTTTTCTACATTTATTTTGGTAAATTGTACTATGTAACACCAAATACGTATACTTAACATTTAGATGGGTTGTAATCATTGTTAGTATTATTTTGTACTTTTGATCACTGTGGACTTAAAAAAAAAAATTATGGCTTACATTTTAGGAATGTAATCTTATTTGATTATGTCCATATGTGTTTAGTGTTGTGTATTTGAGATTATGAAGTGTATTAGAAGGCTTATCAGGATGTCATGTATATCGAGGGAGGATATACACAGGGTTCTGTGTCGGTCATGACATCACGTATCATGGGTCGTGACAGGTGTTTTAGCAAAAAAGCTAAAATTTGCATAATATCCCTCAAGAACAGATCGTGAGGTTAGTTTTTCAACTTTATCTTTTTTCTTGGATTTTTTGACTGGCTGAATTCAAGAAGACGGTTCATGCTGAGGAGTTTCAATTGGAATAGGAGTTGGTTCAGTGGCAGAGGTCGTGGGTGTTTCACATGCTAAAATTTCCGGTTCGGGTGGGTTTTTAGTTGTTCTAAGTCGTACACGTTTAGATGGAGATGGAGATAGAGATGAAGTTCTTTCTCCGGTAGAATGAGTGAGTAATTTCTTGGTTTTGGGTGCCATAGGAGTTTTACTAGTTCTAGCTTGATTCTTAATGGAATTGGGTTTTCTAGGGTTTCCTAGGTGAGAAATCAACTGGAAATGCGAGTTGTTACCTTTGAATTTGAAGAAATTGGCTAGAACAGATCAATTAAAGCATGATTTGTAGGAGTTGCAGGAGCCTTGTTTCTTTTCACCTATCGCAGTGGCGTTCTTCTAGGGAAAAATGAATGGAGACGATAAAGCTTATTCATTTTATACTCGTTGGGTTGTCTCTTGGATTAGTGTCCTAGAAGTGTGTTAGCGTCCTGATACGCACACGTGATATCCTTACTTAAAGCTCGATTAGCGTCCTAAAGCTATTTACTAAACAGACTAAAGCTTGGTTCATTAGCGTCCTAAAGCTATTCACAAGACAGACTAAAGCTTGGGTCATTAATGTCTTACTAAGCGATTAGCGTTCTAATGGACTTAAGTGACTGCTTTAACTTGTCGCATCAGTAGCGTCCTAATACACACACCAGCGTCCTCCTTGACACTAAATTTTGATTTTCAGCATACATTATGCAACTTTTCGATATTGATTTCATATTGTCATTATGAGCAAATAATCATTATCAATGATTTCAATTTATGCATCAATCATCAAATTATCACAAATAGGCATAGATTAACATAACATTTTTCATCAGTCATGCATTCAAATATATTGACATTTCACGTTTTTCTTGATAAATTTGTCAGTGACAATGGTTGTTATGAAGATATGTCATTACAGATAAGCATATCAGTAATTATTAAAAGATGGGTAACATATACCTTTTGATGATTCACTTCAGGTACTGCGAAATCTCTAGTTTTCTTTCTTCGGCTGAAGCAGCTAAACATTTTCTCCTTTTTTGTCTTTCATGTTGTTCTTCTAGCTGAACTTGTTGGCCTAATATTACCGGCCAAGAGGGGGGTGAATTGGACTTGGTGGATTTTCGCATTACCTTTTGGTTAATTAATTAAACATAATATATGCGCAGTATAGGTAAAAAACAAAGCAATAATGTGCAGGAAAAGAATAAATGGACACGGCAATTTATAGTAGTTTGGTTCCCTTAGAACCTACTCCACTACCTGATCACCCACGATCGGGATTTCCCAATCCGCTAAGGGCTAGTCAACTTAGGGGCGTGACTAGAAGCCATACAATCAAGTTAACTTACAAGTGTAACTAGAAGCCGTATATCTAGCCAACTTGCGAGTGTGGCTAAAAGTAGTATATCTAACCAACTTACGGGCGTCGCTAGAAGCCGTATAGTAGCTAACTTACGGGTGTGGTTGCAAGTCGTACATAAACAGGGTGTAGTCCCAATTGACTCACAAGTTAACAATACATCAAGGTTACAAATGATAAGGAGAAATGTTCTGAAATACTCTCAAATTTTTATCATACAACTTCAATGAATAATCACTACTATTTCAACCACAATATTTCAAATGAAGTGCAGTGTTGAAATAGTTTTTTTCAAATACATGCAATTGATTCAAATAGTGATAATGTAAGATCAAGAATCGAATATGTACATGTATTCAAATATTGATTCTAAAGATGATATATATGAAGCACAAGAATCAATATACACAAATGATCAAAAATTGTTGATTCAAAATAGATAAATGATTAAGTTCAAGAATCAATATGCTCAAGTAATGATTGATGAAATCGATTCAAAGATAATATAAGTTTAGCATGAGAATCGAAATCAAACAAGATATAGGAAACCACTAATCAAGATGGTATAATATGCAAGATCAAATATGGTTTCATAAATAGTTAAACATAACTATTTTAAAGATAGATAAAGATCAAACACAAAAACTATTTAATAATCACAAACACAATCACACGAATCTTAAATATAAATTTTACCCGATTCTTGGCAAGGATGAAGCACACAAGATTCTCCAATGTGTGAAGGTGATTGAGAGTGATTTCTCCTTCAAGAAAAATAAAGATCTACAAGATATGTGATGAACTCACTTAAGAACAACTTGATCTATGCTTAAGAGAAACTCACAAGTTTCTCAAAGAGTTTGAAGGATTAGGCGAACTAGTCGTAAGTATGAATCAAAAATTCAAAAATAGGTGAGCTTTTTCTATTAAAATATGTTTAAAGTACTTAAGAACTTGTTTTGGACTTGTAGAAATGCAAGTATGAAAAACGGCACAAGTTCAAGAATTTTGCAAAAGTTGCTCTCAAATGAGCAAAGTGTGGTATTTATAGAAAAATACTAGTCCGAGGCACAGGAACGCGTTCCTTAATGAAGAAGTGTGTCTCTGCTTTGAAATCTGAAACTTTTTAGATTTTCCTCCAATGCAGGAGCGCGTTCTTTATAAGAGGAGCGTGTTCCTTAATATGTATGTTGGGCATAGGAGCGAGGTTCTTCATTAAGAACCATTGACTCTATAAAAATTCCTATTTTTCCTTTTTCTATAGGAGTGCATTCCTGTTAAGAAGAACGCGTTCCTTGAACAAAGGAGCACATTCCTTAAACTCTGATTAGAAAATTTTGATTCTCGAAAAAAGCACAGGAGCGCATTCCTTATATGAGGAGAGTGTTCTTTCACGTTGAAAGTGACAGAAACAGAATTTTTCGATCAAAATGAGTTTAAGACATTGTCAAACATATAAACCAACTTTGAAAACATTTTGGACAAGATTAAAACATAATTGGCGAAGATAAATATGTGTAAGCTAATCGATTAATACAGATAATCAAGATATTCGATATAATACACGTAAAACGAAGAAAACCATAAAAAGTTGGTAATATGAGTGCATGATAAACAATGATATATATATGCATGATAAACAACTTTAACTATATGATTGAATGATAATCATGATAATGTATGTGCATGCATAATCAATATGATAATTGTATATGTGCATGAATATCTAATGACCTATATGCATGATTTTCAAAAGATGCAAATCATATTGTGGTTGGAGCGAGTAGGGATTACTTTACAGCACTAAGATTCTAGACAAAAGATTACAGACATGAATCTCTTGAATCTTCGTGCATTATTGTTCCATCCACACGCTTTGACAATATAGTTGAATCCATCTGATATAGCTAGTTAGCACTGAAACAACTAAGTTAAAGAGATTAGTGATCACAAGTATGTTGCTTGTAATCATAAAAATAAAATCGAGTGAGATTCGTTACATCAATAGAACTTTCAACAGGTGCTCTTTCATGTTTTGTTTGATCATTGCTTCTTGGACCATTAAAGGGATGATGTTTAGAACTCTTCTTCTTCATTTCTTAGATTCATTATGGAGAGCATTTCCTCATTACCACCCTGCTCACTTATATTTCTACTTGGTACATTTACAAGTGCATCTTCTCTTTCAGATGAAGTTTCAAGTCCACTTATTATGTAGTTTATCTTTCTGAAACTGATTTCAAATGGATTTGAAAACTCTTCTAAAAATTGTATTTTATATTTCCATTCTTCTGGAAAACCTTTCAAGTTTCGCAAAGATTTTGACACAACTATGAGAACTTTTCAAAAGGTTGAATCAAATATTCAAATGTAGTGAACGTTTGCAATCAAAAGGTGTTTAGAATAGCTCAAAAACTTGTTTAAGGCTTGGAAATACGAATACAAGAATATAGGCACAAGTTCATATGTTTTGCAAAAGTTGCTCTCAAATGAGCAAAGTGTGGTATTTATAGAAAAATACTTGCTCGAGGCACAGGAACACATTCCTTAGATGGGGAGCGAATTTCTACTTTGAAATTTGTAAAGTTTCAAATTTCTCTCCAATGCAGGAGCGCATTCCTCCATTTGTTCATTGGACATAGGAGTGAGGTTCTTCAATTAAAAACATAGTTTCTATGAAAAATTCCTTTTTTGCCCTTTTCTGCAGGAGCGCATTCCCAATAAGGGGAAAGCTTTCCTTAAACCCTGATCTGAAAATTTGGATTAAGGATAGAAACACAGGAGCGCGTTCCTTGGACGCAGGTGCGCGCTCCTTAAACCCTAATAAAAAAATTTGGATTTCAGGACAAAAACACAAGAGCGTGTTTCTTGGACACGAGAGCACGTTCCTTGGAGTCCAAAGAGACAGAACCTTGATTTTTCGATTAAAACAAGTTTAAAGCATATTAAAACACATAAAGCAACTTTGAAAACATTTTAAACATGATTAAAACATAATGAGCAAAATAAACACGTGTAAAGCTATCGATCAATACAAATAAAACAAGTTGGTCAAGGCCTACGATTAACAGTGAGTGCATGATCAACAATGATATAGATATGCATGAAAATCAACCTGAGCTATATGATTGCATGATAAACATGATAATATACGTGCATGCATGATCAATATGATAGTAGTATACGTGCATGAATATCTAATAACCTATATTCATGAGAAATAATAATGTATGCATGATTTAGAAAAGATGCAAAGTATATTGTGGTTGGAACAAGTAAAGATTACTCTACAACACTAAGATTCTAGACAAAATATTACAGACTTGAAGTTCTTGAATCTTCGTGCTTTGTTGTTCCATCCACACGTTTTGACGAGATAGTTGAATCCATCTGATATAGCTAGTTAGCACTATAATAACTAAGTCAGAGGCATTAGTGATCACAAGGAATGTTGTTTGTAATCATCTAAACAAAACTGGGTGAGAGTCGTTACATCAACAATTTCCTCTTTTTTTATGATTTCAAACAAAATCACTATTGGTCTGATTGAAACAAAAAGCATGATTTCTCGAATGAATAAGTGAAATGAATGATCATATCATGCTACAATTAAAAATATACCACTTGAATAATAATGGCACACAATAACATTTGAACTTCAATCAATCAGATACCAATACATGAATACTCAAAAAGATGTGATCATGAAAGCACAAGTAGCATAACATCAACGCATACACATAATATCACTGTCAAAACAGATATGTGAATATATATCAATCAGTGAATCATGAACAACAATATATCAAATAAACGATATACATGTAATCAACAAAAGTACCAGAAAAAATACACGGAAAATCTCCCAAAAAAATACATCCAAAATCCTATGCTCCCCCTAAGTATGAACTCTCCCCCTGAATATGTGCATAAAAATGATCAAGTCAATTAGACAATCATACTAATCTTTTCCCCTTTTGAAATATCAAAAAGAAGGTGTGCCTAAGAAGGAGGTGAAGACGTAGGATCAAGAGATCCAAGCCCAGCAAATATATCATCGGTGGGTGAAGTCGAAGCATCGTCCTCTGCAGAGGTAGTATCAGCATTTGTGTTAGATATGACAATGGTAGCTGCTGATGTGGCAGGAGTGGTGGAGCGAGAATGTGTAACCAAGTCTCTGCCTGGAGATGGTGGAGGAATATACAATGAGAGCATGAAATCCAGAGAAGAAGCTACCACAACGAATGATGGATGCAGTTGATAAGAAGGAATACTCGGAGCTGCAGTCGATAGTAGAACCAGTGCTAAGGCAGTGGAGACTGATGGAAAACTGAAAGAAGGACTTGGATCAGAAAGAATAGGCAAAGCAAGCTGACAAAATGTCAGTGAAGGTGCAGGTTGCGCTTTGTCGCCGAAGAAGTCCTCCTGGCTGAAATCGAAGTCATGGTGTTCCACAACTGTAAAACGATGGAGAATAATTTAAAGCGTGACACCATGAGCTTGCACATTAGAGACCAAATCATCATACTTCTTCTCTGAAGCAGATAAAGAAGAAACTATAACCTGCTGCTGGTTTCGTAGCTCTGTGAGTAACTGAATAGTAGAATTAGAATGTGTTGGAGCTGATGAGGAAAGGACTGGTATGTTTGCTGCTACCGTAGTGCCTGACGAAGAAGCATCAGGATTTGAAAAGCTAGCACAACCACGACCAAGACCATGATGTACCTTAGCCTATGCTGGAGCTGGTGTTGCTACCCGTTCACGTGGATATAGGCATGATTGTGTGTTGATGAAGTTTTCGCTCTTTAAAACAATGGATTTGATGTTTAGGATGATAGGGAAGGTGTTTGGAGCAATCAAGATGAAGAGATTTTGAGTTTGAGTGAAAAGATGAGAGAGGAGAGATGAAATGGCAGAGGGAATGAGAAGAAATGGTCTCGGGTTTGGTTAAAACTATTCTGCTAACAGACAAAGGAACACGTTCCTCTTAACAGGAGCGCGATCCTGTGTTCTTTGCAGAACACCTTCTCGGTGTTCTTGCAGAGAAGTGTGTTCCTCTTTGGAGGAGTGCATTCTTTTAGAACACGAAACACAATTTTTTTTTTAGATTTTTTTTATTCTCTTGATTTTCACTTTGATTAGATTAATAAATTATGATAATTCAAGAAAATTTTGGTCATTTCTAGGTGAACGATACACACATCAAATCAATGCACCAATGAAATTTATAAACATTAATTAATCCACGTGCATGATTATCAAAGATCATCAAGGATAATTTATACAAAATTATTATTAGTAATATGTGCATGATTATTGAGAATAATACATGCAAAATTAGTAAGGATAATATACGCAAAATTATTATTGATGATTCATTCAAATAAATCATCAAATACTCATTAAGCACACATTCATAATTGAATTTTGGAAGTGATAAGATATGAAACATTGAATACACATTCTTCCAATCAAATTGAGCTATAACGATAAGAACACTTCTGTCTAAGCTCAATATCATACAAATTGAATGGATCACAGATTGTAAAAATTAAGACACATAGATCCATTCAAGTCATGTATACATTTTTGTGATCACAACTATTAGCGCAAATGTATACATCATTCATACAAACATGTGATAATCAAATTAAATGAAATCATAAGATAAGCATGCACATTTGATATCACTTAATCATTGAACAAAAAGTTTTCCATTAAGCATAATCAATAAGACTGATTTCAAGACATAGGCATCAAGATGTGATAATTATTTCAATCAAGCCTAAAATATTTCCAAGGTCATAGTGGTAATACAATTGAGCATAGTATTACTTCAAATCAATCACCAAACAAACAAGCATGAGTTTTACATACATGGCATTTCTGAATATGATATATGCAATAATAATGACATTATAAGTATCATGCTTAAAATGAAAACACTTCAACAAAGACATATCTTTCCACGACCCACAATACATGACGTCATGACCGGCATGAAACCCCCCTTATATACCCTCCATCGGTACACCTGGCGTCCTGTCAACCTAATACAACAGTAAACCCAATAAAACACAATCCTAATATAACATTCATCTAAACATAATCAACAATGAATAAACATATTACATCTCCAAATTTACCAAAAATAAAATTTCTTTCCACAAAATATACAAAACTCAACACATGTCATCTATGTGTTAAATATACATATACTAGGTGTTATCATGTACATAATATCAAAATACAAAAGAAAATGTACAACACCTACATCAATAAAAACCAAGGGATGCTCCGCAGTCCAGCCTTCCTTTTACCCTTCCTATCAGATCCTACAAGAAAAGGGTGAGGTGTGAGCTACAACAAGCTCAGTGAATGTCATTTATAAGTGGCAATATACGTGCATTTATAAAAATCATGGCAAGATTATAAAAACATTTAAAGTATCATGGTGATGAATTTAGATTACATACATGCCAATATAATGCATTATTTCATAAACAAGACAATGCATATCATTTATAATCATGCACATGCAATCCTAACATCTTTTGAGCAAGGGCGATCAAAGGCCTGGTGCGTGACACACAACGCCCAATCCGACACACAATACTCATATTCTAATAGGATTTCTGGGGTCGTGCAGCACGTAGGATTATCCTAAACTAACCTACCTATACACAAGCCATAAAACCCTCTGCCAGGTCCACAACTGGGGATCACCAGTAGACTTACGAGACTTCCCAAGGGAAATCTCAACTAGGAGACCCAACCAAATTGCTAACCCTATGAATTATGCTCAAATACATTTCATGGAACATTAAAACATGCATAACACTTATATGTATCAATTCAAATCAGTTTAAGTAATACAATGCCACATATAAAGAAATCCAACAGTAAAAGAACACTCACACTTGATTGGCTAAGCTTAGCCAATCCAATTCCAATTTCAATCACCACAAGAAACACTAGGGTGCCTCAAATCACCCCAAGCACCAAAGTCTCCAATTGACCATATGGGTTACTAGATCAATCACAAAACCCTGAAAAATAACATGGTTTACACAAAATGAAAATCAGCCATAAAGTGTGCCAAAAACCCATGTTTAAACCCAAATCAAAAGTCAATTAGATTCTAAATTGGTTATACACGTGAGCCAAATCCCATATTGCTCAATTCAATCAATTAATATCAATATAACCAAAAATTAACTCAATTGAATGTGATAGGTTGATACCCATGATCCAACCACTAAAATACATGACATTCAATCACAATTAGGGTCAGTTAGACTATTTATCAAGTCAATTCATTAATTGACCAAGTCTAAGTCTAAATTTCCAATTTGGGCAAAAATCTCTTCAATGGGCATATAGCCAAATTGAACTAGGTCATTCAATTCTAACACATGTACAACCATTCTAAACCCATAATTTCATTCAATTTGGGTCCAATTAGATAATTCCCAAGTCAATTTAATCAATTGACTTGGTTTAGGTCGAAAGCCCCAATTTGAGCAAATCCCCAAATTACATGGCAATTTCCCAAATTACATGGCCTAGACCAAAATTACACTACAATAGGGTATCCACTAATCAAAATCAGTAATTTGGAGTGCCATACATCCACAATTACCCATGCACTCATCAAGAATCACATGCAATTTGAATAGTAAACCCTAGGTCTAAAATTCTAGTTTAAGTCAAATTCATGAAACCCCACCAAGTTCTTCTTAGAAATTGGGAGTTTTACCATTTATGGACTCCTCATACCATTTGGATACACATATCACAAAATCAAAACCTAAGTTCAACATTGATTTTCCACCACTCCCTTAAATTTCGGGATTCATACAAACCTTAGGTCAAAATTAAGCTTGCAAACACGCAAGAAAGAGATAGAAGGAAGAAAATGAGAAAAAAATTGATACCTTGGAGGGATTCTGGGCAAGAATCACCCAAACCCTAGCCTTTCCTCTTTCCTTTCTTTTCTCCACTTCTTTTCCTCTCCTCCAAGCTCCTTTCCCTCTCTTCAATGTGAAAAAATGAGCAAGTGAGCTAAAAAAAACGAGTTGGTTGCTTTTATAGAAAAATTTTGGGCCCACATGAAAAAAATACACTTAAATAAAAAGGAACAGTTTTTCGGCAGCGATTACTTGCATTTAGATAAGTGATTTCTTGCAAAAGACTCACCAATTTAACATCTTAACCGTTAAAATTTTCTATAGGTCGGTTATAAACATTCTGGTAAAACTTCAGCACAATCCAACGGTGAAAGATCAAGATCCAACTGTTTGATCAAAACTGCGCAAGAAAATCCTCAAATCCGTGAAACAGTGTTTGGAGTCTTATATCTCACAGTAGACAACTCGGATCAAGATCTTCACCAATCATAATGAAGACCTATCATATAAAACTAAGCTGAAAAAATTTCATATCAATCGGACCACGGATCTAAGAGATCCAGCAATTGATGTAATCAATGACAAAAATTTCTTCCTTCATGGAGCGAGCTCCACTGGATCCAAAACACCATTTTCGACATGTTTCGACGTCGAACAGGTCTCCAATGGTTTCAAAACTTCACGTGCACTCTCTATGACCTAAAATCATGCAAAAACACTCAAACCTAAGCGTGTCGAGCGTCAAATACGCATACGCATATGTATATGGGTATTTTACGGGTAAACTATGGGTCAAAATGACGTCATCTAAAGGTACAGGTGCTACATATCTCTTAACACACAATTGATTTATGCTTAAGAGAATATATTCAGGCCATTTGTGGAATATCACAATATAAAGTGTTTAAAATTTAAATAGAAGTGTTAGCCACAAAACGAAGCCCGATCATGAATCACCTCAAGAAACCTCAAAACTTGCATTTTGATCATCGTAAAAAATGCTTAAGTCCTTGTTGTATCCAAGGAGTTTCCGAAGCCACATTTTCCATCTTGGAATCTTTGAAAACCTTTGAATGCGTATTTGTATGCTCGGATCTTCGTCTTCATCAGTTGAAGTTGACATGTTTGAACCACTAGATACAGCGCTTGGAGATTGGTCTTCCTCAACTTGTTCTTCATCATAATTTATACTCACCAGTGATGATGTTTCATTTTCATTCATTCCATCTCTGTTGTCATTGCTTGGCAAATTGTCAAGAATTTCTCTTCTTTCAGATGGAGCTTCACTTTCTTCCAAAGAGGTTTGCAGTCTGTTTAACACATAAAGAGTTCTTTCGAAGCTACTATTAAATGGATCACCGAACCTTTCAATACAATTAACTTTGTACTTTCATTTGTTCGAGAAACCTTCCAAGAAATGCTTAACCAAAGTTGGATGAGGATAGGTTATTCCATATCTTTGTAATTCACTTGCTAACTCCATGAACCTATCAAGCCCCTCATCAACTGATTCCTCAAGTACGAACTTCAAATTTTTTATTGATCGTTCTAGCACCTCATTTCTTACTTTGGTTTCATCCTTGGCTTCGATAGACATCAATAAGTTGCAAATTCTTTCAAGGTGAACTCCCATGGATTAAACATTTTTGCAATGCTTGTAAGTTTTTCAATCCATGATTTCGAAAGTCTATCAGCAAAGCAGATGACGTTAATCTCAGTTGGTATCTCTCAACCCAGATTCTTTAAGTTTTTAAGAATTAAATTGAATCTACAGCACGTCTCTTCAATTGGTTCATCATCAGGAATCATAAAATTTTCGAATCTTTTCTCCACTTCCTTGAGCCTTGATTTTTTGTCATCTAATGGCTCACACTGAACCAAGTGAAGCATTTCCCATACTTTTTTTGCAGCCTCACATTTACTAACTTGCTCTAATTCATCGTCTGGGACACTACAAAGTAAAACATACACCGCTTTGGCATTATGGCAATACTCTTCTCTTTCTCAGGTTGTCCATAGCTCGGTTGGCTTGTCTAGAAGGGTATACCCATTTTCCACCATTCTCCAAAGATCAACATCTTGGGATCTCATTAAGGCTTTCATGATAATCTTCCACTCATGAAAATTTTCTTTCGAAACATTGGTGGTCTATCGGTGTATTTATAGTTGTCCATGTTATAGCTAGTTGAGCACAATCCTGCCATTCACTCAATGAAATTGTTAGATCACTTTGATACAAAAACCAGCTCTGATACCACTTGTTGGCCCAATATTACTGTCCAAGAGGGGGGTGAATTAGACGTGATGGATTTTTGCGTTACTTTTTGGTTAAATAATAAAACAATATATGTGCGCAGTATAGGTAACAAGCGAAGCAATAAAGTGCAGAAAAAGTAATCAAATGGACACAGCTATTTATAGTGGTTTGGTTCCCATAGAACCTACTCTACTACCTGACCACCCACGATCAGGATTTCCTAAATCCACTAAATCTAGTCAACTTATGGGCGTGACTAGAAGCCGTACAATCTAGTTAACTTACGGGCGTAACTAGAAGCCGTGAACCTAACCAACTTGCAGGCGTGGCTAGAAGTCATACACTAACCAACTTACGGTCGTGGTTACAAGTCGTACAAAAAAAGGTATAATCCCTGTTGACTAACAAGTCAACAATACATCAAGGTTATAAATGATACTAAGAGAAGTTCTAGGAACTTTCTTACAATTCTAGCATACAACCTTGAAATTAACAATCTCTACTATTCCAACCACAATATATTAAGTAAAGTGCAATGTTGAAATAGTTGTTCACAAATACACGCAAACAATTCAAAAGATGTTTATGCAAGTTCAAGAATCGTGTGTGTACATGTATTCTCAAATATTGATTCTAAATATGATGAATGAAGCACAAGAATCAATATGCAAGTAATGATCAAAACTTATTGATTCAAAGATATAAATATTCTAGTATGTGAATCAATATGCACAAGTTATGATCAAAATAATCGATTCAAACAATATAAGTTAGGCACAAGAATCGATGCCAAACAAATCTAATGAAACCACTATCCAAGATGATATAAGTTGAAAGCTCAAATATGGTTTCACACAATAGAAAAAAATGATTTTAATAAGATAGTAAATCAAACAACAAAACATTTTCAACTCGAACACAAACACAAGAATCGTAAAAGAGACGTTACCCAACTTAGGTATGATGAAGCTCGTAAATTCTCTGAAGTGAATGTGATTGAGAGATTTCTCTTCCAAGAACGATCAAGATCAACTAGTATGTGTTGAAAACACTCAAGAATGGCTTGATCAAACACTCAAGAAAACCTTTCAAGTTTCTCAAAGATTTTGACACAACTATGAGAACTTTTCAAAAGGTTGAATCAAAGATTCAAATGTAGTGAACGTTTGCAATCAAAAGGTGTTTAGAATAGCTCAAAAACTTGTTTAAGGCTTGAAAATACGAATACAAGAATATAGGCACAAGTTCATATGTTTTGCAAAAGTTGCTCTCAAATGAGCAAAGTGTGGTATTTATAGAAAAATACCTGCCCGAGGCACAAGAACACGTTCCTTAGAAAAGGAGCGCGTTTCTGCTTTGAAATTTGTAAAGCTTCAAATTTCCTTCCAATGCAGGAACACATTCTTTATTAAAGGAGCGCGTTCCTCCATTTTTTCGTTGGACATAGGAACGAGGTTCTTCAATTAGAAACACGATTTTTATGAAAATTCCTTTTTTGCCCTTTTCTGCAAGAGCGTGTTCCTGGTAAGAGGAACACGTTCCTTAAACCCTGATCTGAAAATCTGGGTTTCGTGACAGAAACAAAGGAGTGTGTTCTTTGGACACAGGAGCACTTTCCTTAAACCCTTATCAGAAAATCTGGGTTTCATGACAAAAACACAGGAGCGCGTTCCTTGGAGTCCAAAGAGACAGAACCTTGAATTTCGATTAAAACAAGTGTAAAGCGTATTCAAACACATAAACCAACTTTGAAAACATTTTAAACATGATTAATGCATAATGAGCGAAGATAAACACTTGTAAAACAATCGATTAATACAAATAAAACAAGATGATCAAGGCATACGATACAACACACGTAAACCGATGAAATCTATGCTAAGTTGGTAACATGAGTGCATGATTAACAATGATATAGATATGCATGAAAATCAACTTGAACTATATGATTGCATGATAAACATGATAATATACGTGCATGCATGATCAATATGATAGTAGTATACGTGCATGAATATCTAATAACCTATATGCTTGAGAAATAATAATGTATGCATGATTTAGAAAAGATGCAAAGTATATTGTGGTTGGAACAAGTAAAGATTACTCTACAGCACTAAGATTTTAGACAAAAGATTACAGACTTGAAGTTCTTGAATCTTTGTGCTTTATTGTTCTATCCACACACTTTGACGAGATAGTTGAATCTATACGATATAGCTAGTTAACACTGAAACAACTAAGTCAAAGGCATTAGTGATCACAAGAAATGTTGTTTGTAATCATCAAAACAAAATATGGTGAGAGTCGTTACATCAACAATCTCCCCCTTTTTGATGATTTCAAACAAAAAAATCAAAATTTATTATCCTTTTGAATTGCAGAATCAGAGTGGATTTATATTGAAGCTGAGCGAAATTCTAACTTTTAAATTTTGGAGTAGTTGTGAGATAGAGATTGAAATTCTGATCAAACGGCTAAAAATTTTCATGAAAATGGTAGTCAAACTTTTGTGAGAATGTTCTGATAAAAAAAAATACATGAAAGAAGAAATGGATCAGAAGGATAAGCTTTTTCAAATTTTTAGAAATAGTGTAAGATGACTGACAGAGATTGGTGAGCGTCCTGTTCGAATGTGAGGACACTACTGCAGCATTTTCTCAAAGTAGTAATAAAGTATGTGAGCGTTCTACTACAACATGTGCGTCTTGTTGTTTATGAACCGCAAGACTTAAAATGTATCTAGTCAATTGACGAGGACGCTGCTCGAGCTTGAGCATCCTGTAGAAGCTGCCCAGAAAATTCCACAAAATTTCTTAACTTGCTTGAGCGTCTTACTCTTGTGGAAGCGTCCTGCAACGCTTGACCTAATGAACTTAAGTGAAATGGCCTCTAGCTCGAGCATCCTGAGGCACGCTGATCGTCCTACTCGACTGAAAAAAATTGAAGTTCATTTGTTTCAAAAAATCCATTTAACCAAAACATTTTGGATCAAATAAAAAAACATAAAGAGATCATTTAAACACTTAAAATTCATTTGAAAAATAGTGATTAAACAATCAAACACGATTTTGATGGAGATCAAAAACATTTTGAATTTTAAATGATGAAATCCAATTTAACTGAGTAATTAAAAGAAAGATTTTATAACCCTAAAACCATAATCTAAACAGTATTCAATGTAGAATTTTGTGTCTCAACTTGCATGAATTTCCTCTTATCTTGATCAAAGCTTCATTCTTCATCTTGCACTTGAGTGTATCAACTTGCATATATTAGCTTTGTTGTTCTTTGACTTAAACACTCAAGGAAAAGAATCAGCTTGATAGAAATGTAGTTTGTAATCATCATGGTGTTCTTCGAGATAACAAACGCAACAAACTTGGAAGATACCGGAAAAACTTTGGAAGTAAGTGTTGGCCCAAATAGTCCAAGAGAGGGGGTGAATTGTACTTTAGCAGATCTTTCAAAAACCTTACTTAACACAATTAGCAAAGATGAAAGTAATATAAAGTGCAAGACAGAAATCAAAGGACACAACGATTTAGAGTTGTTCGGCTTCTTCAAAGGCTACCTTTACTACTTAACCACCCCTGTTAAGATTTCTCAAACTCCACAAAACTTGTTTCAACTTACAGGTGTGAATCAAAACGATAAAACTTGATCCAACTTTCGGGTGTGGATCCTACCTAACTTTGATTCAACTTGAGGGTGTAAGTCAAACCGTTACAAACACCGACCTCCGGCTAGGAGACTTCCCACTTGGCTTACAAGCCAAGTCAAATACAATAATGTATACAAATGATAGAGAGTGTTCTTACACAACAACTCTCAAAGTTTTAGTACAAATAAAATTAATACCTCCACAGATGAATTAGCCAAAATAATGAAGTATGAAGTGTAGGCTAGTAATGGAGGTTCCTAGTTGTTTTCTTGACTTGGAAGTGATGTAGATGAAGCACACAAGTAAAAGAACTCCGAAACACTTGAAATCTCTCAAGAGGATGTTCTCACCAAGTGACAATGAAAGCACTTAGAGATTTCTTTTGAAACGCAAGAGAGAAAAAGTTGTTGAAGAGATTTGAAAAACACTTAAGCACAAGGACACTTTCTCTCAAATCAAAATGAACTTAGAATGCTTGCAAAAGTTTGAAAGATGTGGAGAACAATAGAGTGCACACACTTAGTAATTTTGCAAAACTTGCCCTCAATGAGCAAAAGAGTGTATTTATAGAAATTTAAAAATTAAAAAAGTAATAACCATGTTTCTGTTCAAAAAGCACTAAAAAACAACTCTCTATTTTTGTCAAGGAAACGAGTTTCCTTTGAGAGAAACGCGTGTGAAATTCCAGAATTGTCCAAAAAGTAGAAAACGTGTTTCTCTTAGAAGAAATGTGTTTTTGTGTGCATTTCCCGAGAGCATAATTTTAGGAATTTTTAGGAAACGCGTTTCTGCTCGACCAAGTGAAATTTTCACTAAGTCCAAAATAGGAAATGTGTTTCTTCAACAGGAAATGCGTTTCTACTTAACTAAGTGAAATTTTCAACAAGTCCAAACAGTTTCCTGTAAAGGAAAGGCGTTCCTATAGTACACAAAAACTTAGACATATTTTCTTTTGAAATATTTGCAATCAAAACATGTTTTCTCGATCAAACAAATCTAAATACACTTGGATACACTGAACTTAATCAAATTGAAGTTAATACAATTGTTGAACTCATTTTCTATGAAAGTCAAGATTTTGACTAAAATGAAAAATCGAATTGACTTTGTAAAAAGCAAAGATTTCAAAATATGATGCATGCAATGATTTGGCCGATTACACTAAAGAGGACTCTACAGCCCTAGATTGAATCTAGGCAAATACATTACAAAGATAGGTCTTGATGATTCATTGCTTTGATTCACTTGAAACTTTGCTTTGACCTTTTAGTTGACTTTTATGATTTGGTCATTTTAAGCTAAAACAACTTGGTCAAAGTGATTAGTACTCAATGGAATGTTGTTTGTAATAATCAAAATATACAAGGGTGAGCATTACGACAACAATCTCCCCCTTTTTTATGATTTCAAACAAGTTCAATATAGGTTTGATTGAAGCAAAAGCATGATATTCAGGAATTTGCAATGGAGATTGATAGTTGCATATTTAGATAGGTTTTAGAGCATGTTTTAGGTGTATTCTATGACAATTCATGCATTAGTTTGATAGGTTTATGTTAGTTTTAATATATTTGTTAGTTTAGGATTAATTTATGTTTGGAGTGAGTTAATTACTTATTTTGCATTGTTTTGTAGGTATTTAGATGTGTGGAAGTAAGCATGAATGATGGAAACAACATATGAGAAGCCTAGATGATGTTTCATGAAGAACCCAAATAAAAAAGTGGAAGAAAATTGGTTAAGTCCACAAGAAGGAAGTCAAGAGAATCAAAAAAATGGCTAAGTCCACAGACTGAGCACAACCTAGTCTTTGGGCGCTGCGACGCACATCGCGGCACTAGGAGATGCCAATCGGAGCGCTGCCCGTGGCGCTAGGGTTTTTGCAAGTTGCATTTTGGTAACTTATTGGACGATTTTTTAGGACTTTCTAATTTGGATATTGGATGAAAGGGGGCCTATATTATATCAAACTTTAGGGTTTTTCCAGGAGAACACACAGGAGAAGAGAACAAGACGGCTAGGAGGTGAGGAACGCGAAGATTCGGACTTGGAAACAAGGAAGAAGATTCAAGTTTCATGATTTCTAGTTGGATATTCATGTTTATTATTAAGTTTTTCTCCATGTCTTGTGTTATTTTCATTCACGCTATGAACCAATCTTTTGTTCTAGAGGATAGATGGATCCTAACTTTGATTCTATGTTCTAGTTTACGGCTTATTATTGTTAATGGATTTATGATAGTTTATTGATATTTCTTCGTTGTTAATGCTTTCAATATCTTGATCACGGATTGGATGGACTTATTTCTAGGGTGCGGCACTCGAGAGAGGATACTTTGGATCGGAAGAAGGGAAATATAGCCTAGGTTATCGTGAGACCAAGAGGAGATTGAGACCTTTTGAAGTCATTAATGGAAATCATAGATCTTAGTGAGTTTGTAGGAATTAGATCTTTATCAAAAGGTCCAGATCAATTCCCATGTATATGTTCTAATGCGGCACTCGAGAGAGGGTGTTAGAAACATTAGGACTTCCGGCTTATAAACTAAGTGAATACATTGATGATAAATATTTGAAAAATAACATAATTGATAGTTAGGTGAAATCGATTCTCTAGGTTTTTGCATATATTGATTTTTCTCATAATTTGTTTAGTTTAAATTAGTTACATTTGATTTTTTAATTCATTTAAATCTCTATAGTTTGATTACTAGATAAAGTTGAAAATTAGTGAAAGCGGTAATTGGTGAGGCAAACAATCCTTATGGATACGATAACCCAACTCACCCCGAATTTATTATAACTTGACTATTCGTACACTTGCGAATCTGAATTTACAATAACAGAGATAATGTAATCATAAATAAATCAATATAACCCATATAAATAGTCTAAAAATTTCATGTCATATATATAAGCCAAATCATGAAAGTCATATGAGCATTAAAGATCAACATCATTCAGAATAACAAAGTGTAATAGAAATATGTCATATTAGTACTATGTACTCCCCCTAAGTCTATGCTCCCCCTAACTATCT
This sequence comes from Paratinospora sagittata, assembly GCA_035771175.1. Lineage (NCBI taxonomy): Eukaryota > Viridiplantae > Streptophyta > Magnoliopsida > Ranunculales > Menispermaceae > Paratinospora > Paratinospora sagittata. The sequence continues at coordinate 16,821,759 of CM069589.1, forward strand.
GGCCTATCTCACTCATTAATCTTCTCCCCATTTTGAAACATCAAAAAGGAGGGTTACTGGAGCATCGGAGAATTCGACAGAGGAGGAAACGATCCGAAGTCCAAGGAGAAATCATCCGTCGGGGATAATGGACCATGTTGGAGTCGAATCGGCGAAGCAATAACAGATGAATGTAGACTCTCCGTAATACTTGAAAGTATTGTTAACCTATGCGGTTCATCACTTAGCTCGTCCCTAAATATACTATGATAAAGTATATTTTGATGATCACAAACAAAGTACTTTTCGGTGCTAAACGTGCGTGTGTCAAGATTTCATCAAATCACCTAAGGAAAGCAAAAAGTCAAGGAACGACTCGATCAAGGAACTCAAAGATCACATCCAACTGTCAAGTTTGTTTCAATCAAAAAGACTTCAACAGTCACATCCTGATTTCAAGATCACTTCACTCGAACGCTTCAATCAAGCTTCATGTCTACGTCTCTCGATCAACGTTCAAGACATTCAACTCAGCAATGCTCTTATTGAAGATCTCATAAGAAAGAGTTGGATTTAAAGGTTATGAGAGATGAAAAATATTCAAAGTATTTAAGATATATCTTTTTCTAATCATTATTGCTTAAAATGTTTTTCAGAACCATGCATAAATCATCTACATATGTTTTTCTAATCTTCATGTTTTGATTTCATGTTTTTACGGTATTTCAAATGATCTAATACTATATATTTAATTTGAAATCTACCAAATTTTTATTCGCATTTATCGTATATTTTATCGCAATTCAAAACTATTTTCAAAGAGTCTTTCAGGACGCTAATAAAATAGCAGTGTTCTCCTGAACTTAATAAGTCAGGATGCTGATAGTTCATTAGGACACTGATAACGTTCAAGGTTGAATTGAATTGATTTATCAGGACGCTTACTTGTATAGTAGCAACCTCCTTTATTAGCCAACCTCTGAAGTTGTTAGGAAGCTGACTCAACATTATCTCACTGAAAGATGTCTTAAGTTTTTCAAAGAATGTTTCTTTGAGGACGCTGATAGTTATAAGTTGAACAATCTATCAGGACGTTATCTGGATAAAAGCGCCCTCACCTTTAGGAATCAACTTAGTAACTTTTAGGACGTTACTGTCCTTCAGTGTGTTTGTGTCTTATTTAAAATGTTTTTAATCAGTAGGACGCTTACATTATTGTAGCGCCCTCATGTTTTATTTTATGTTTTAAAGGCAGGACGCTTACTCGGATAGTAGTGCCCTCATGCATTTAGTTGTTTTAAAACACAACAGGACGCTAACTGTGCATTAGCGCCCTCAAGTTTAAGTCGTCTAAGTGACAAAGTAAGTTAGGACGCTTAAGAGGTAGTAGCGCCCTCACTTAAGTGTTCAGCAAGACGCTTATATGTAATAAGCGGCCTCAAGGAACAAAACGACATTGTTGATATTATGTGTTAGGACACTGATTACGGAATCAGGACGCTAATTCAACAACCGTCATTGTTCGAATAAGTACACTACATCAGTTTACTTTTTCAAAATAGACTTTTGCACAGAGTCTTTTTCAGACTTATTAGAGACCTTCTCTGATACATGAAATAAGTTTTTCTAAAACTTTTCTCTTTCATGAAATCTGAAAAGAACCAAAATGTTAGTGAAAATTGCAGTTGCCATTTTCATATAACATTCTAGTCGTTGTGTGTAAACGTTCATATTATTTGAACTTCAAATGTCTAACGGATATGTCCCATTAAGTCTATAAATACCAGGACTTAGGATCAAACAACTTGCCAATCACTTTGTCTTGTGCTAATACTTTTTGAAAGTTAGTCTGTGTCATAATGAATTTCATTTTCTAATCTTTCAAAGTATTTTTCACTGATACCTTTACGATTACAATAGATTTTCATATTGAGCTTCAATTATACTTTATCTTCAATCATACTGATTCATATTTGGTATCATTCTTGCTAGAAATAGAATTTGAGAAATAGTTCAAGATATACAGTTGGACTTGATTTCATATCTTAAGTATTGTATTGAACTATATCAGTAGTTGTGTTAACTACTAATTACTGAACCAGAAGTTTTCATACTTATATTTTATATCTATTTCGAAAATTGTCTGTGTCTTGATTTACGCCAGTCCTTCATTTTATACGTCAATGTTTCTTTATTATATTTTATTTTCAAAGAAGCACTGATTTTCATATCACATCATTCATGCTTTTCGAAACTGCACTTGAGCAAGACCAAACATTGAAAGGTAAAAGATTGAAGGTGTATTTCAACTGAGCATTACGTATTCACAATTTCATATCTTTGTAATGCTATGTATGAGCTTAATTGTAAAGTGTTCTACTCTGTTAGAACCAACATTATTATATTGTAATGCCGGTGTGTTTCTGAACTGAAACAGCCAAGACAAGTGAAGGTAGTTCACTTAATGATTTCAGGATTGAAATCATGGAAGGTTATCTCTGAACTTGCAAAAGAAAATTGGTTCATCCTCATCCCATAAAATGATAGGTGTGTCCTTAACCTAAAAAAAGATAGGTTTCTCTCAACCTGTGAAAGAGAAACGGTTGTTCCTTATCCCGTAAAAGGTTCACGGTTCTTCCTTATCCCTCCAAATTAACATGGGTTTTTCCTCATCCCGAAAAAAAAAATACGGTTCATCCTTAGCCCGTAAAAGGATAGGTTTCCTTTAACATGTAAAAGGGCAGTTGTAAAGGTTCGGTTCTCACCCGTAAGAGAATCAGTTAGTGGATTGGAAAAATCCTAATCGGGAGATTAGGTAGTGGACGTAGGCTCGGCCGAACCACTATAAATCTGTGTGTCACACGTTTGCAATTTAGTCTGTGTTCTATTTTGCATCATATTCCAATACACTTATGTAAATCACTAAGTTATTGGAAGAAGTTTTTATAATCGACCATCGCACCCAATTCACCCCCCTCTTGGGTGGACCAACAAGTACAACCGTTGTCGATGAGGAGCACAGGGGACTGGAGTAAAGGTGTAGTACTATCGGAATGAATGATCTGAGTACTCCCAGAATTAGGTAAAGGAGGTGTCACTGGCAGACGATAACTGAACAGAACTAGCACCAAAGCGAGAGGATCATCTTGAGGAGGTGCACTCGTAACGGGTGCATCACGATCAACAGGCATGAACAGATCATCACGAATGGGAGAAGCAGGCTGATAAAATGTCGGAGAAGAAATACGAACCAGTTCTCCATAAGGAAAAACACCATCCATTTGAATGTGATAATTATTAACCGACGTTCGCTGTTTATGATGCTCTTTCATAGCAGTCATTCTCTTGAGTTCGCATTCTAGCATCAAGATCATCCAATTTCTTCTCGACGAAGGAGAAGGACTGTGCATGTTGCTCTTTCATCTCATTCAAGAGACCAACAATAGCAGTAAGTGAGTTCGATGGAGGAATGTTGGTATCATCAACATCTTGGTGAGGATCGTCTGGAATATGCTTTGGAGGAGGACCAGCTAGATCAACTCCCCCTACTTCCTCAACATTATCCTCAATTGCATCTCTAGCTTCAGGTCGAACATAATGAGTGTCTTCATCAGCATGTCAAACTTTAGAATGAACCCATTGACGGATACAGGAGACCCCTTTATATCATCTTGATGAAGAGTTGATTCAGAAACAATGTTCTTGATTGTGGAATCAACTACTGGGCGTACCTTCTTAATCTAGCACCGGCCTCATGAAGAAATATGGTGACTAAAGCGTCATAGGGAAGAACAACAGTAGTACTTGGTACCTTCAAGATCTGATACATGATAACATGTGAAATGCGGATCTGGGTGCATGTATGGAGGCACCACATTAAAAAGATATATGTAGGCTTTGTTGGAGATCGTGTACTGAGCTTAGGAAGAAAGATACGAGTAATAATAATATAAAAGATTTTTAGTTGAAGATTGAAAATATTGTTAGAGACTTGTGAAGGGTAAGTGGGATAATTACGGCCAGATAAGAGTTCAAGAGTTGCATGTTTATCGAATCGCGAAAACTCCGGGTCCTTGCCAACTCGAGTAAGAATCGATGCATTCGAAGGAAAACGAAAGATCTCATCAAGAATGGTTGGTGAGATTTCAATCTCATGGCCTAAGACTTTGGTTGCATAGTGGAGTGGATTGTCCTCTAAAAAAGGTTGGAGGTTTGAGTAAAATACTCGAACCAAATTACGGTAAATGGGAGCATCAAGAGCAGCAAAGAAGCTTCATCCTATATCTCGAAGAGTGTCTCTAATGGGAATGTCACTGTGCTCAAAGTTTTTGAAATCAACGTGGATCGATGGGGAAATAGCTCTCGCATCGAATGGAGGTTGAATATGTTTGAGGGTTTTTGTCTTGGTCTTAGGTTGGGGTAGTTGATCATCAAGTTCAACTTCAGGTTGAGCCGGATTTGGTTGGTTAGGTAGAAGTTGGGGAGATGAAGGAAAAGGTGTTGGTTCACTAGGTGGTGTGGGTTCTTGGATGGTTAGTCATGAAGAAGCTTGTGATGTGCGAGCACGCTGAGATGGGTTACGAGGTTGTGGAGAGGTTCTTGAAGGTGTGGGGGCACATGTTGAAGGTTCCCCTATCTCAAGACGTCGTTTGATGGAGCGGGTAGGCAATTTTTGTCTTGAGGCATTTTGTCAAACACTTGGTGTTCAGAAAATGTTGCTTGAGGGGTTTAGGGAGAAGGGAATGTATGAGCGAAAGGTAATAAGGGAAAACTAATGAGAAAAAAGGGAAAAAGGGTGCGATTAGCTAAAAAAACAAGATAACTTTCATAGAAAATGGGTAAGAAACAAGGTTGTAAACACGTTTCAAATTTTAGTGGAAAATGAGGTTGGTTCTAAGCTGTTTGATTGGAAATTTGATAGATTTAAGGTGCAAAACAAAGATTTTGATGTTAAAACAGTAGGATTTTGAGTTTAAAACACAGTAGAAATGGTTTGAAGGGATAGAAAATGGTTGAAAATGGAGGTGATTTGAAGGAGAAAAGAGAAGATAGGAGGTGGCCAAAGTGGAAAAGCAAAAAAATAAACCCAGAACAGTACTTATGTTATGTCGCTACACATGAAAATGCGTTTTCGAAGAGAAAACGAGTTTCTACTTGAGTTTGTAGTACCACAGGAAATCTACCAAGGGTAAGAAATGTATTTCCTGAACATTTTCCAGAAAACTTAGATTTGGAGAAATGTGAATAGTCTACTCCAAATTTTCGATTTCTACCCTCCACTCATTGATGATTAACTGATGTAAAGTAAAAACTAGTCATCAATAGCCATGAATTGGGAAAGTTTGACTCACCAAACATGCTTAATTCTCGCCTGATGTGTGCGAATTGGTCTTTTGGCAATGGCCTGGTAAATATATCAGCCAATTGATCCTTTGTACTAATGTGAGTTAACTTCACATCACCTTTTTGTACATGATCACGAAGAAAATGATGTCGAATCTCTATGTGTTTTGTTCTTGAATGTAAAACTGGATTCTTTGAGATGTTGATAGCACTAGTGCTATCACAAAATATCTCAGTACTTGGAATATGAATATGATAATCGAAGAGTTTTTGTCTTATGTGTAGCACTTGAGCGCAACAACTTCCGGCTGCAACATACTCTGCCTCAGTCGTGAATAATGCCACGGAATTTTGCTTCTTGCTAAAATAAGAAATCAGTGAATCGTACATAAATGTGACAAAATCCTGAAGTGCTCTTTCAATCAATAAGACTTCCAACATAGTCAGAATCAACATAGCTTCTTAGATCGAATGATTCACCTTTAGTGTACCAAATTCCCATGTTTAATGTACCACTAATGTATCGGAAGATTAGTTTTACACACTTAAGATGGGATTCCTTAGGATTAGCCTAAAATCTAGCACAAAGGCATACGCTAAACATTATATCGGGTTTACTTGTCGTCAAGTACAACAAGCTTCTTATCATCCCTCTATCTAACTTAGGATCAACTCATTTTCCTGTCTCATCCTTATCTATCATGATGGATGAACTGCAAGGAATATCAATGGTTTTCAAGTTCTCAAACTTGAATTTCTTAATCATGTCCCTTACATACTTCGATTGGTTTAAGAATGTACCATTTTTCATCTGCTTGATTTGCAAACCAAGGAAGTAGTTCAATTCTCTCATCATACTCATTTCAAACTCATTTTTCATGATAGAAGAGAATTCTTCACACAAGGTTTTGTTTGAAGCTCCAAAGATAATGTCATCAACATAGATTTGCACCAATAACATATCATTATCTTTGACTTTGATGAACAAAGTTGGATCTAAGGCTCCTTTCTTAAACATATGATCTAGAAAAAAGGTGCTAAGTCTATCATACCATGCTCTAGGAGCCTATTTTAACCCATACATGACTTTTCTAAGTCTATAGACGTGATCAGGTTTATGACAATCCTCAAAACTAGGGGGTTGTTTGACTTAAACCTTTTCATTAATGAAACCATTTAGGAATGCACTTTTCACATCCATTTGATACAATGGAAACCCTTTGAAGCAAACATAAGCTAATAGCATTTGAATTGCTTCTAGTCTTCCTACAGGAGCAAAGGCTTCTTCATAGTCAATTCCTTCTTCTTGATTATAGCCTTGAGCTACTAATCTTGCTTTGTTTCGAATTATGACACCGTTTACATCTTTCTTATACCTAAACACCCATTTTGTTCCAATTACTCCTTGATGTTCAGGTTTAGACACGAGATCCCATACTTTGTTTCTAGTGAATTGTCCCAACTTCTCTTGTATAGCTAAGGTCTAGTGTTCATCTTCTAAAGCTTCCTCTACCTTAGATGGTTTTATTTGGGATACAAAGGCTATATGCCCTTGATCTTTGGCATGAGAGGCTCTAGTGGAGACTCCTTGGTTGGATCACTATGATTTGAACTCTAGGATGATCTAGAAGTAGCCTATTATTCTTAGGAGATTCTACAACTGGTTGGATATTTTGATCTTCACTAGTTCCTTGAGTTTTAGACTTTTTAGCTAATTCCTCATCTTCATCATCATCTATCCTAACCTTCTCAATAACCTTTTCTAATGTTATTCTAGGATCAGACTCATCGAACCTAACATGAATAGATTCTTCTACAGTTCTAGATGTTTTTTTGAAAACCCTATACGCTCAACTATGAGAAAGAATATCTTAAAAATATGCCTAAGTCTAATTTAGGATCAAACTTATCTAAGTTGTCTTTGTCATTAAGAATAAAACATTTACAACCAAAGACTATCCAATGTTGAATGTTAGGAATTCTACCTTTCCAAAGTTCATATGGAGTTTTGACATTTTTCTCCTAACCATCACTTTATTCTTGGTATAGCAGGCAGCGTTAATGGCTTCAGCCCAAAAATGTTTTTTCATATCATATTCACAAAGCATTGATCTGCACATTTCTTAAAGGATTTTGTTTTCCTTTCAACCACTCCATTTTGCTGAGGAGTTCTTGGTGCTGAAAGATAATGGGTGTATCCTTGTTTGCTACAAAAGTCTTCAAAACTTTTGTTCACAAACTCCCCACCCTGATTTTGTACCCCTTCTCATTTTCAACTTGAGAGCACTATTTCACAAATATATCATACACATCACTTTTATGAGCCAGAAAATGAGCCCATGTGTATCTAGAGAGATCATCAACAATCACAAGACAATAAGATTTTTCACCTAAGCTTTATGTCCATGTGGGGCCGAACATATCCATATGGATAAGTTCTAGAGCTCTAGAAATGGAATTTTCCTTTTTGCTCTTAAATGAATATTTAGTATGCTTCCCCATTTGACATGGTTCACACTTTATCCTTCAAGTATGTTCCCTTAGGAATTCCTCTAGCAAGTTCAAGTCTAGATAATTTTGAGATATTTTTCATTCCTACATGTGCTAGTCTCCTATGACAAAGTCGTGCATCATCATGTTGAATAGCACTCAAACAAGCAACATTTTGATCACAAATTTCATGCAAGTTTGTAGTGTATACAATCTTACTCCTATATGCAATAAAGGCAATGTTATCATTATCATGCTTGACTATGCAACAATTTGCTTCAAACGAAATGACATATCCCTCGTCACACAATTGACTTATGCTCAAAAGATTATGTTTCAGGCCTTTAACAAAAAGAACATCAGAAATAGTTAGAGAATCGTTACCCACAACTCCATCGTCGATGATATTTCCTTTGTTGTTGTTCCCAAAGCAGACAACTCCACCATCTTTGATGGCTATGCTCAAGAAAAGAGATCGATCACCAAACATGTGTCTCGAGCAGCCACTATCAAGATACCATATGTCACGCTTATCAGCAACCTACACTACATAGAACACCTTTGATTTTGGTGCCCAAGTGGCCTTGGGTCCTACAAAGTTAGCCTCATTCAAAACATATTTTTCATCTTTGATCTAAGTGTGCATCTACCAATGTTATGCCATTGTCTATTACAAAAATGAAAAGTTGGTCTCTTGGTCAACAAACGATTATAATCATTTTGCTTTGACCCTTGGGTGTAACCTAGACCGTGTTGGCTTGATGACCCTCGCCCGCTTTGATTTTGATGATTCCAAACGATATTTCATGAGATCTAATGTGTTTGTTGAGAATGTTTAACTTTGATATCATACACTTGACTTTGATAATAGAGACAAAGCTAAAATTCATCTAGCATAGGTCAAGACTGGAGTTCGAGACTAAGAACTATAATGAAGACACAAATCAACTTAAGTCAAGCTGGAAGTCAACCGAAGATCAAAGCACAAGAACATAAATACTTTATATTATAATTGTTTTAGATCTTTCTAGGATGTAGGTCTCTTCTAGTATTGATCAGCCCATTGATTTTGTGATCGTGATTTCTCCAAACTGTTTCATTTTTGTTTTCATGGTTTATTTGATCTTACCATCTTTTTGGTTCGTCATTTACGTATTGAAATTATTTTTTTATCATACGTACTTCAAAAAAGAACGGATTGCATGTGTGTGAAAACAATTTCATCCGTTATGCAAAGTTCAAGGAACTCACTCCACTCAAGAGGAACTCACTCCTTCAAAACTTTCATGAAATTTCAAGTGTTGAAACTTGTTCCAAATTTGATTTCAATGATTTATCGATTATGGAACTTAGACATGATCAAGAATCACTTTCTTGACATGTACACATTTCCCAAGAACCCGTGGAATGCATTTCTTCCTGAAGGAACGCACTATAGCTGAGAAAATACACCAATTTTGTTTAAGGCATGTTGAAACGCACTCCAGTAGGGAGAAATATGTTTCAGACAAGGACAAAATGGTCTGTACCTTTCGAGTCTTGTGGAACGCATTCCAGCAGTGTGGAATGCGTTCCAGTGAAATTAACAAATCTCATTAAAACTATCTTGGGTCTTCTGGAACGCATTCCAGCAGAGTGGAACGCGTTCTAGCAAGTTTGAGCAAAACCTGTAAATTTGGTTTTGGTCTCGTGGAACGCACACCAACAGCCTGAAACGCGTTCCACTTGAGAATTTCCTATTTTGCACAATTTCGAGTTTTAACTTCGAGCATTCATCATGGGCCATTGATTTCACTTAATACATGTTTGAATCTTTTAATCTTGGCCATCCATGATAGGTTTAGGGTTTTTAATGATGGTTTTCTATTTAAACAATGATTAAACCCTATTTTGACGACAAGAACTTTTATTTATCTTCTCCGATATTTTTCTCAACAACTGAGGAGGCCACCATTGGAGACTTGAGTTATTTCATGGTGATACACTGACTTTTTGGTATTTCATCTTTCACATATCTTGTTCACAAACACAAGTTCTTTCACATATATCATTCTTGATCGATTTTGAGGTAATATTATTTCAATACCTTGGTTTCTTGTTGTGCATATTTTATATATCATTGTGGCTGAGAAATCGTGTAAGTGACCATCTAAGGTAGTAAGTTTTTATTTTTTTTGGAGTTTGTTCCCTTGTTGAGCAAACATCCTTTTTGACAACTTGATGTATTATTGAAAGCTAAAGACTGTGCTAGTTGGGAAGAATCTCAAACTGAGAATCAGTGTTTGTAATTGATTTGGACCTCACCCGTGATGTAGGATCGGAATAGTAGAGAGTTAGGAAATCCTGATCAGGAAGATTGGGTAGTACAGGTAGGCTTATTAGGAAGCCGAACCACTATAACTCAATGTGCATTGTCTCATTTACTGTTTTCTTGATATTCCTGTGTATTAAACTATATTGTATATTGATTATTTGTGAAAGGTCCTCAAAATCCGCCAACACCCAATTCACCCCCCTCTAACCCTCTTGGGTGCCTCTCAGACTGGCTTTGTCAAAAACACACCGTTATGCTCCCAACATCATGTCAAATAGCTTTTGGCCATTTGTAAATTTCATAAATACTTCGGTTAGGTCATCAACACTTTTTTTAATTCACATTTAACAAGATCAAAATCAAATTCATCAAACAAATCATCATAATCATCAAAATTATCACTAGATGAATCTTTTAGCTCGTTATTTGCCACGAAACAAATAATAGCCTTCTCGTCACCGAAATCCTATTCGTTCTCACTCAAACTAGAATCGTCCCATATGGCTTTCAAGACCTTCTTGTCCTTCTTCTTCGGGTTGAAGTTATACTTCTTTTTGCCCCAAACTTCTTCCCTTTGTAGAATTTTGAGCTCGAACCAGTCTTTCATTTTCTCTTCAGGTAACTTAGCCTCTTTGTGAGCATGGCAACTTCATCAGTGGTAGACTCGCATTCGGATGATGAATTTCAAACTTCTTCATTTGCATTCAAAGCCAAGTCTTTCTTGATCTTGTTTTCTTCCTTAGGTGCAATTAGGTTCCGACTCTTCAGCTTCATTTCATGCACCATAAGAGAACCACATAGCTCATCGAAAGAGTACTCTGCTAGGTTCTTTGTTCCTTCAATACTTGTAACCTTTGAATTTGATTCCTTGGACAAACCTCTAAGGAACTTGATAAGTTGAGTTTGAGTAGTTAGTTTGCATGTTAATTTGTTAGATTTTTAAGTGCATTTGCTTAGTTTTTAGGTATTTTTTCATGATTAGTATACTTAGTTGCTTTAGTTTCATTTAGGTTTTATCTTAGGTTTTTATAGGTTTTTACCATGAATAAAACACATTTTGTTACATGTTGATAGTATAGGATTTATACACTTTGAGTTCAATTCTTTATAGTGATTGTTTGATTAATTTCATTGTGTTTACACTTAGTTTATGATTTGTTTTTGTAGGTAAACAAGGAGCTTAAAGTGGTTCAAATGAGGATCAAAAGAGGTCAAGAATATGTGCAAAAAGTGGAGAAGAAGTGAAGAAAAACAAGTCCAAAAGTTGCAAAAATCGTTTAAGTCCACAACACCACACAAAAGCACAAAAGTGTGCAAAAATAGGGACTAGGTGCCGCGGCGCCCAAATGCGGCAATGAGATGATGGTGGACCATGAATTGGGCGTAGCGGCACCAGGGTATGGCGTCGCGGCTCCATTGGGAACCCACTTGTGCAATTGTTTTGTATTTTGGATGGATTTTCATAGCCATTTTTGGAATTTTGACCACTAATGTATTTGTGCTTTGTTTAGGGTTTGTTTAGGGTTTCATCACTTATTAAGCAAGATTAGAATTAGGTTTTGGAGAGAAAAAGAGGAGGCTAGAAGGAACCAAGAGGAGGAAGAGGATTAAACCACCATTGAAGGGGGTTTCTAACCTTGTTTTTCCAACTTTTGTGTTTTGTAATGTTTTCATCCATAGTTTTATCTTTTTTTCATCTTGTATCCATGACTGTGAACATGAGCTAAGTTTTTAATCTACAGTATTGATTGATCTATGTTGGGTTCTATGGGTTAATTACCATTGTTTATGTGTTTTTGATTAATTTTATGGGTTTATTTACAATTTTTTATGCTTAATGCCTTTGAATTGTTGGTCACTCTTTAAATGACTTTAGATTCGATTTCTTACACTCGAGAGAGGTGTTATCGAATTGAAAAATGAAAATTGTGACTTAGGGTGTTAGTATTGAGTCAAGAGACTTATGAATCTCTTTGAAATCCTTCAAAATGAATTACAAATTTTAATGCATGCTTAATCCATTAGTTTGCACTCGAGAGAGGAAATTAATTGTTTAAGTATAGATTTTCAAATTACATTCGAGAGAAGGGTTTGAATGAATTAGGATTCATGATTTATAAATTCAGAAATTAATGCAATAGCACAAGTTTTTGAAACCCATAGGAGAACACATAGTGATATCATTACTCTAGAACTTTTATTCATCGATTTTCTCCCATTTTAATTCAAATTTGCATTGATAGCAATTTTGGGCATTTTATATTAGTAAAATTCACTTTCCCTGTGGAGGATAACCCAACACACCTCAGTATATTAACTTGATATTTGTGCACTTGCGAATCAAATTTTAACGATCAGAACTTGCCAACAGTCTTTGCCTGAGTGAATACTTCACCCAAGTTTTTCATCTCATTTATGATCGTTGAGAATTTTTTAACCGCTCCGGAGATATCTTTCATCCTTCATCCTAAAAGTTTTATATGCTTCGTCAAGCATACGGAGCTTTGTCTCCTTGACTTGTTTTGTCCCTTCATGAGTTATTTCAAGTTTATCCCAAATCTCCTTAGTCGTATCACACGCACTAATCCTGTTGAACTCATTGGAGGACAAGCTACAAAATAGGATGTTAATAGCTTGGTTGTTAAGTTGCTCTATCTTTTTTCTCATTTGGAAGCCATCCATGCCTTTCCTTTCTCATGACTACACCATTTTCAATCTTAGTGGGGTATTCATAGTGGGTGGTAACAATTTCCCCCATCTCCATGTCTAGAGCCTTAATGTAGAAACCCATTCAAGTTTTTCAATGGAGATAGTTGTCTCCTTCGAACAAAGGTGGCCTATGAGTTGATTGGCCTTCCTTGAAGTTGTTCTTGACATTATCATTAGCTGCCATAACTCACGGAAATTGTTAGATAACTTTGAGGGAAAACTTGCACTGATACCACTTGTTGGCCTAGATTATAGTCCAAAAAGGGGGGTGAATTGGACTTTAGCAGATTTTCCAAAAACCTTACTTAACACAATTAGCAAAGATGAAAGTAATATAAAGTGTAAGACAAAAATTAAATGACATAGTAATTCTTCAAAGCCTACCTCTACTACTTAACCTCCCTGGTTAAGATTTTTCAAACTCCACAAAACTTGATTCAACTTACAAGTGTGAATCAAAACGATAAAACTTGATCCAACTTACGGGTGTGGATCCTACCTAACTTTGATTCAACTTGCGGGTGTGAGTCAAATCGTTACAAACACCGACCTCTGGTTAGGAGACTTTCCACTTGGCTAACAAGCCAAGTCAAATACAATAATGTATACAAATGATAGAAATTGTTCTTACCAAACAACTCTCAAAGTTTTAGTACAAATAAAATGAATACCTCCTTAGATAAATTAGCCAAAATAATAAAGTATGAAGTGCAGGCTAGTAATGGAGGTTCCTAGTTGATTTCTTGACTTGGAAGTGATGTAGATGAAGCACACAAGTCAAAGAACTTCGGAACACTTGAAATCTCTCAAGAAGATGTTCTCACCAAGTGAGAATGAAAGCACTTAGAGATTTCTTTCGAAACACAAGAGAGAAAAACTTGTTGATGAGATTTGAAGAACACTTAAGCACAATGACACTTTCTCTCAAATTAAAATGAACTTAGAATGCTTGCAAAAGTTTGAAAGATGTAGAGAACAATATAGTGCACACATTGAGTAAATTTTGCAAAAGTTGTTCTCAATGTGCAAAGGATTGTATTCATAGAAATTTAAAAAGCACTAAAAAATAGCTCTTTGTTTTTGTCATAAAAACGTGTTTCCTTTAAGAGAAACGCGTTTCTATGTGAAATTCCAGAATTGCCCAAAAAGGACGAAGCGTGTTGCTCTCAGAAGAAACGTGTTTATGTGTGCATTTCCCAAGAGCATAATTCTAGGAATTTTGAGGAAATGTGTTTCTTAAACAGGAACAAGTTTCGGCTTGACCGAGTGAAATTTTCACTAAGTCCAAAATAGGAAATGTGTTTCTTCAATAGGAAAAGAGTTTACGTAGTTCACAAAAACTTAGACATGTTTTCTTTTGAAATATCTGCGATCAAAACATGTTTTCTTCATCAAACAAGTCTAAATACACTTGGATACACTGAACTCGATCATATTGAAGTTAATACAAGTGTTAAACTCATTTTTTATAAAAGTCAAGATTTTGACTAAGATGAAAATCGAATTGCCTTTGTAAAAAGCAAAGATTTCAAAATACGATGCATGCAATGATTTGGTTGATTACACTAAAGAGGATTCTACAGCCCTAGATTAAATCTAAGCAAATACATTACAAAGATAGATCTTGATCATCTGTTGCTTTGATTCACTTAAAATTTTAACTTGACCTTTTAGTTGACTTTTGTTATTTGATCATTTTAAGCTAAAACAACTTGGTCAAAGTGATTAGTACTCAATGGAATGTTGTTTGTAATCATCAAAATATACAAGGGTGAGGGGTCATTACAACAGCAATAAGAAAACCACAACCATGAATGGAAAATCGCTCTGGAGATTAGAATCATGAAGGGTATCGCTAAGTTTATATGGTATGGCATGTGCAAACTTGGGCAATACTGTTGGTGAACTTGTCTCTAGTGATGTTTGCAGAGGCCACACTCACACACCTCAACTTGGTTACGTCCTTATCGCCAAGTTCACATGGTATGGGACGTAAGAACTTGAAAGATAACTGAAACAATTAGGAAAACGATCTTGGGTGCTAGGAAGCGATAGATGAAAACGATTAGATTATGGCATCAACTGAGGTATAGTCTTAGAAATTTTATGAGTCGTATTAGTTTTCTGAAAAGTAAGTAGATGCAAAAAAACCCTACATAGCATTTAGAACACTTTTAAATCAATATATTTAGTTACACATTCACCTTGGGTTTTGCTTTCACACCTTGGCCAGAATACAAGTTCATGAGATTTTTTTGACACTTCATCAAAACCTTACACAATACCTAGAAAACTATGTTGTATGGCATTTATAGAACTCTTGAATCCATGAATCGCTAAGAATACTATTGATAGTTGTCTCATTGATTTCTTCTTAGCAACCTCTCATGGAAAATTCTAAATAGGAGTTCTATTTTCTCTTTCGTTGGTAAGAAAAACACAAACGAGAAAGAAGGGAAAGTCGTGCTCATCTACTAGGTCATCGGAGGAGGCACCACCTATTGGGATCGATCGATTTCATTTAGAATCGCCACCTACTGAGGCAGAGCAGGCCAGTACTTACACTGCAACCACTTCTAGTCAAGCAGTGTCTCCTCAACCTATACCTTTTGCCATGCCTCCGGGTATGGAACAACTTTTTGCAGGCTTCATAAAGTGTTTGAAAGTCACTCTTCAGGCAACTGTTAAAAAAACTATTGCTCAGCAAGTGCTTCCTATTCAAGCACCTGTTAATATCGTTCAGTCTGAAACTAATACTCAGACCGACCAGATCATCAAGTGTAAGAGACTTCAGCCCATAACTTTTGAGGGCAACCTTGGCTAGATGAATCAAAGAAGGCCTTGGAAGCTATAAGAGTCTCCAAATATAAGAAGATTCCATTGGCCACCATCAGCTCATTAAGGGAGCTAAAAGTTTGTGGAAGAAAGTTAAAGAAGACCCAAGGTGTAACAACCCGTAGTTTTCATGAAATAGTACATTGACTTATACGTATACCCAGATGTATAATACACATATACATACGTAGGGATCAAATGTATGTGTATGTGAATACATGTGAAATATGTGAATTGAGTTATGAATTGATTTAAGTGATATGGATTAATTAAAAAAAATGGAGTTGGTTTAGTAAATGGCCTTTGGAGTATGTGTCGTGACCTCCCTCCATAGGGTGATGTCACGACCGGTACAGAATACCACATACGTCATCCACAGGCCTATATGATACACTGTCAACCATCCAATACATTAAAATACACAATTCAAAAAAATTTGACATAACCTTTCCATACAATGAGCATCTCACATTTGCACTTGATTAACACCATTTTCATTCATATAACATTCATTCACATAAACCTTACTTTATAAACCAACATCTCATATGCAAAATTCTTACTATCATAAGGTTCCAAACATAAACCATACACATATTCTCACTTCACTTGGCTAGGTGATAACATATAAATATGAGATTTTAATTATACAAATCCAAAATAAACAAGTTTATCCAAATCCCACACAGCATACAAGCATTCAAAGTAAGTTGAAGAGCTCACTACTCTTCTATCACCTTGCCTTTCCCTTTTTCTCTACCTGAAATATTTGAGGGAATTGGGTGAGCTACAACAAGCTCAATGAATATTTCTTGTGTATGACAATTATATTCATTTAAATAAATATGCAATTTCATAGCATGTAAAAAGTTCAACAAATCACATGTGCAGCATTCAACATCATATACATGCTCACAACATCGTTTGTGCTTCCATGCATTTACTTTCTAAAACATGTAAGATTTTATCATTGAAATCCATAGCCATCTCCCTCCTTCTAAGGTCTTACCCTTTGTAAGGCCTTTACAAGGTAGCCACAACCTCTCATTACTCAATTTCAATGTCATTCAAGGATATATAATCTGGGTTAAGACAACCCTCTGCATAGTGAGGTTACATATAACACTCACCCTAGACTAATTTCCAACGGCATGAACTCATGTTTTTGACTTGCCTTCACAAGTCTAATATGCACCATTTTCCATAACATTTCATGAATTATAATGTAATACTAGAAATAGTTCAATTCATGAAACATGCTTGCATTCAAATCATTTCATGTATACAATGTCATACAAGAAACCAATACAAGGAGAATAATCACAATGGTTTGCCAAATACTTTCTAACCCATATTCTCTCCACACATTTCAGCACAACAACTCACTAGTACTCATTCCTCAAGTTATCGATTTCCCATTTTCCAGATACCATTCCCTGCAATTACCATTACCAAGCATCCTCAATCAATATCACACAATTATTCACATTAAACGCACACAAAACATCACACAAGCAATTCTAAACCCTCATCTGCTTAAGCACAATAGGGTTGGAGAGCATCATATTTAACCATTAAAAATTCACAATTTAATCATCAATAAACTCAATATTTATCAAGGAATCAATTACCTATCAATTGCACATCAAAATCCGTGATTTCTAACTCAAACCCACGTTCTCAAATCAACCAATCTAACCATGGAAATTCAACAAAATTCATATATGTTGAACAACTCGAAGTGAGGAACACAAATATGAAATTTTCATCGAGAAAGGATCGATCTTTACCTTCTGATTGGTCGACCCTAACCCTTGCTTCTCTTCTCCTTTCGTTCCCTCTGCTTTTTTTTTCTCATTCTTCTAGCTCAAATGAGCTAAAAAAGTCAAACAATCGAGTTTTAAAACCCTTAAACTGCTTCACCGACCACTTAAAAAAACACAGTCTGTCCGTGAGAAGCGCGCTTTTTCGCTGCCTAGCAAGAAAAATTCTGTCAAAACCCGTGAGGAGCATGCTTCTCCCTTTACAGGAGCACTCTTCTTGACTTAGGAGCGTGCTTCTCCACTTAAGGAGCGCTTCTTGCGATTACCCCAAAATTCAGCTATCTAGAATCCACCACTGAAGTGCACTTCTTACATTCCAGAGTGCAAATTTCACTAAGTATAGGGCATTTAATGACATAATTGTTGGCCTAAGTGATTTTTTACTTAGAAATCCCCTAAGTGTTTTGATGCCAACAAGCAATATAACCATGGTGTTAATGGTTAAATTAAGTATATTTCAGCACCTTAAATTAAGATCAAGGCCAATGCAAGACTCAAGCTCGTTCAAGATCAAATATATCAAGTTAAAGTCAAGAGGACACATCTGGCTTGCATAAAGTAAAGGCAAGGTGGCAAGTCAAGCAGAGTCAAGAAGAAGTCAATCGAAGTCAACCAGAGATCATGCAATGGATTGTAATTAAATTTCATATTGTAATTGCTTTAGATTCTCTTAGGTTGTAGGTTTCTTCCTTGTTTGATCAGCCACTTGATTTTCGATCATTTTTTCTCGAAACCTTTACGCATTCAGTTTTCAATTTTCATAATTTTCGGTTTACTAATTTATCATTGTTTTAACTTAGTTTTCATGCAAGCATGATCAAAAGTGTTTCAAAACTAACTTTACTATAAAACAAATGCTTTATAGGCCGTGAGAAAATATTTTAAGCATGTACGCTTATTTTCAAGGAACTCACTTCATGATATCTTCTTTCAATGTTTTAAGTTTCTGAATCAATTCGATGACTTGATCGTGTTTCAAATACTTTTTCATTGTCTTATCGATCATGGAACCTAGACATGTTCAAGAATGGTATTCTTGGCATGTGCATGATTCCCAAGAACCCATGAAATGCATTCCTACTCTGTGGAATGCACTCCTGTAGCAAAAACATGTCTCATTTGCCTCGGACAAGTTGAAACGCACTCCAGCAAGGAGAAACACGTTTCAGGTACAAGGCAAAGAGTGTGCATAACTCTCGGGTCTGGTGAAACGCGTTCCAGTTGTACAAAACCCATTTTAGTGTCTTTTTGTCTCTGGCTCACTGCAACGCGTTTCAGAACGTTTCAGCCTTCTGAAACGCATTCCAGTTGGGTTGACAAAAATTACTCATTTTTATCTTGGGTCTCGTGAAATGTGTTCCAACTAACTGAAACGTGTTTCAACTGGTGTGTGAAAATATGTTGTTTTCTCTCGGGTTTCTTGAAACGCACTCCAACCTATTTTTTCCATTTTTGCTCATTCTCAAGTTTTAAACTTGAGCAACCATTGTGAGCCATTGATTTCACTAATACATGATTAAATCTTTTAATCTTGGCCACTCATAATAGGTTTAGGGTTTTGAATCATGATTTTCTATTTAAACAATCATTAAACCCTATTTTAAACACTAAGAACTTTTTATATCATTCTCTAAACTTTATTCTCTGCAACTAAGCCAAAAATGAGGTAGCCGCCATTAGAGAGCTGAGATTTTCATGAAGGTATACTGATGTTTTGATCATTCACCTTTCACATAAGTCGATCATGATCACGAGCTACATTACATTACTTTTGTTTTTTTATCAAATCCAGGTGTTTTTGTTTTCCGCATTATTTTTAGTTGTGAACTATCTTCAAACCTGTGGCTGAGAAATCTAGGAAGAAACTATATTGCTCTGTAAGTATTTTGAGGTTTGTTCGGTAAGGAACAACCTCTATCATTCTTCATTGTGTTTGAGTTCATATATATCTTTGAGCGCAATTGTACTTGTTCTGAGTGTTTAAAACAAGATTACCACTTTATGGTTACTCTCCTTGATTTGATTCAAGTTTGAACAAATCAAGTCAAGTAATTGTGGTTCACTTGAGATTCCAATATGTTGTAGGTTCATCCTGAACCCGTAAAAGGATAGGGTCGCCTTGAACCTGTAAAAAGGCCTTTGTAATGGTTTGATTCACACCCGTGAAGTGAGTCTGAGATAGTAAAATCCTAGAGAAGGTTTCTCTAGGCGTGGAGGTCGGAAATAGATTTTCGAACCACGTAAAAATGCTTGTCTCTTTACATTTATTTTCTACATTTTATTATTATATATGATTTATTTGATAAAATGCCTCAACCAAATTAAGGAACACAAAAGATAAATTAAAAATTGTCTTAATTGGCCAAAACACACAATTCACCACCCTCTTCGGTGTCTTTCAATAATTACCATCCTAGAACTTGTATCCCAAGTTTCCTTCAAGACTTTCTTCTCCTTTCTTCTAGAATCATAGTACTTTTTCTTTTTGTTTGGACGGTCATTTCTCATGTGTCTTGGCTTGTTAAATTTGTAGCATGTAATTTCATTTGATTTGGTGTCGTTTTTCTTTCTTTAAAGTACTTTGAACTAGATCCTCATTTTCTTTTCTTCTCAAGTAACTTAGCTGTTTGGTAAGCATTGCAACCTCGTCATCCGTGTTCTCATCACCGGAAGAGGAGTAACTTAAATCGTTCATGTACAGAGCTAAGTCCTTCTTTGCCTTGTGGCCATCCTTTGATTCACTCTTGAGTAAATTGTTCAATTTCATTTGATGAACCATCAGATATCCACACAACTCGTCAAAGGTGTAGTCACCGAGGTTTTTGGTTTTCTCGATTGTCATGACTTTAAGGTCCCACTCTTTTGGTAATCCCCTAAGGAATTTCTCAACTGTCTTTGCCTGTGGGAACACCTCACCTAGATTCTTCATCTCATTTATGATTTTGGTGAAGCGCGTTATTGCATTAGAGATGTCTTCATTCTCACTAATTCTAAAGGTTTCATATGATTCCTCCAGCATTCTCATCTTTGTCTCCTTTACTTGCTTTATGCCTTCATGAGTTACTTCCAATTTATCCCAAATCTCTTTGGCAGTATCGCAAGCACTAACTATGTTAAACTCGTTGACAAAGAGACTGTAGAAAAGCATGTTTATGGCTTTATCATTCAGTTGTTCTAGCTTTTTTTCTCCAAGTAGCCATTCATTTTTTTTCCCTTAGCATAATTACTCCATTTTCAATCTTTGTGGGAGCAGTATATCCATTTCTGACAGTGTCCCAAATACCGGAGTCATGCAACCTCATGAAGTATCTCATCCTTGTTTTCTAGTGCAAGTAGTTATCACCCTTAAACAGTGGAGGGCAATTCACAGAGTTCCCTTCATCGTGTGTAACCCTATAAGAACGGTTAGAATTAATTCTTGTCATTTACTCAAAATTGTTAGATAACTTTGAGTGCAAAAACTTGCTCTAATACCACTTGTTGGCCCAGTATTATAGTCCAAGAAGGGGGTGAATTGGACTTGGCAGATTTTCGCGTTACCTTTCGAATATTTTAATTAAACAAGTAATGTGCGCAATAGGTAACAATCCAAATAACAGATGCAGGAAAATAAACAAACACAAAGGATTTTGAGTGGTTCGGTTCCCCTTGAACCTACATCCATTACCCAATCACCACGATCAGGATTTCTCAATACACTACTGGCTAATCAGTTACTGGCGTGATTAGAAGTCGTTTACAATAACCAACACCAGGGCCTGGTTAGAAAGTCACTACAACGCTAACCTACACAAGGACTTGGTTAGAAATTCACAGTCTAGCCTACACCAGGGCTTGGCTAGAAAGCCACAACTTGCAACCAACTTACAAGCGTGGTTACGTGTCGTACAAATAATGTATAGTCTCGGTTGACTTAATCAAGTCAACAATACATCAAGATTACAAATATATAAATAGGTGTTCCAAAAACACTCTCAACAATATAAGCTTACAATCTTGAATGAGTCAACAATTACTATTCCAACCACTATGATTCTAAATGATGCAAAGTGTTGAAATAGGCTTTTCTCAAATGCACTCGATTCAAATATATGTGATGTAAAATAGTGAATCGAATATGCACAGCTATCAATATATTGATTCTAAATAATGATAAGTTTATAGCTCGAAAATCAATATATCATGATGATCAAAACTTGATGATTCTAAATGAATAAGTGATTAAGATCAAGAATCAAACAACTCAAGTGTGATCAAAAACTTCGATTCAATATAATATAATACTTGCACATGAATCGAAATCTCAAACTATTTATGAAACCACTAAACAAAGTAATTTGTTATGAAGATCAAAATAGGGTTTCACAAGCACAATCAACACAAAATCAGTTTTAAAGATTATAATCTAAGCACAAAAACTGATTTGCATAAACCAAAATCACAAGAATCTAGTTGTAGAAATGTATACCCCACTCAGGAAGGTTGAAGCACCAAGATTCTTCTAGTGTAAAGTTGGATGCGAGAAATCACGATCAAGACTCAAATAGAAGATGTAGAAACACTTGAATCGTCTTGAACACTTGCACAAGAAAAACTCTCCAAGTTTCTCAAGGTTTTGAAAGATGTGGAGAACTATTCGAAAGATTGGATCAAATGATCAAATAATGTTTAACGTTTGTTTTGAAAGAAGGATTAAATGACTCAAGAACTTGTTGTTGGCTTGTAAAAGATTTAGATAAAAAATGCATAAGTTCTCTAGATTTTGCAAAAGTTGCTCTATAAATGAGCAAGTGTGGTATTTATAGATAAACACCACACCGAGGCATAGGAACGCATTCCTTAACACGGGAGCGCGTTTTTGGTTTGAAGTTTGAAAAATTCCAGAGTTTCCTCCAAATAAGGATGCGTTCCTTACTTAAAGAGCGCGTTCCTTAATATGTTTGTTGGGCATAGGAACGGGTTCCTTCAACAAGAACCACTGACTCTTAAAGTTGTTCCCATTTTGCCCTTGGCAACAAGAGCGCGTTCCTTCTTTAAAGAGCGCGTTCCTTTTCCCTGGTCAGAAAGTTTCTGAGTCTCAGGAACGCGTTCATTAACCCCTGATCAAAAATTCACTAAGTCTCGGAAAAAAGCTCAGGAGCGCATTCCTTACTGTAGGAGCGCGTTTCATCACTGACAAGTGAAAGAAACTCAATTTTTTATTATTTTAGGTTTAGGACATTGTCAAAAACATATACTAACATTTTTAAAACATTTTAAAACAGTTTTGACACGATTAAGGTATAATTACCACAATTAAAACATGAGTTATTCAATCGATTAAACCAATGATAAAAGCAATAAGTTTGAAACACGTGAAACGGTAAAATCATGCAAAGTTGACAAGATGAATGCATGTTAAACATTGATCATTATATGTGCGATAAACAATTATGACTAAGTATTAGCATAATTATCAAACTAAAATACGTGCATGCATGATAATAATAAACTATATGAATGATTTTAAAAAGATAAAAATCATGTGTGGTTGGATCAAGTAAAAGTTACTCTGAAGCACTAAGATTCTAATAAAGTAATTCAACCATGAAGCTCTTGAATCTTCTTGAGGTGTTGTTCCTTCCACATGTTTTGACAATGCAGATGAATCCATTAGATATATCTAGTTAGCACTGAAACAACTATGTCAAAGAGATTAGATAACACAAGTATTTTGTTTGCAATCATTAAAACAAAACTGGGTGAGAGTAGTTACATCAACAAATATTTTAGCCAAAAATCTCCTCACGAACAAGCGGGTCACAAGGTTGGCTAACTTAATCAAGAAATAACCTATTCCTTCTCCAAAAGCGTCCGTAACAATCTTCTCGCTCCTAACCTGCAAAAGGCGGTGGCACCGGGGTGGTGTTACCGAAAACACTCTGATGCTTAAGTTAGACTTTGTAAAAACAAAAATATAAGTGTAAAAAGTTGGAGGTTTAGAGCATACCTTTTTTTGTAGAATGAGGCACCTTTTTATTGTCGATGGGGGGAGTTCCTTGCATTTAATGTAGTTCTCCATCAGTTGGAGAGATTTACGCCTTTTCCTTATCAGGAATTAATCGACAATCTTGTGCGTCGAGATTTATTTCAAACTGCGTCGAGTCAGGATTTGGGTTTAGGAAGCCCCAATTTTGGGCTATGTGGTGACGACCCACTATCTGTGACGTCATGATAGGCACGGAACCCCAGGTATGTCCTCCCTCGATATACACGGCGTCCTGATAAGCCTTCTAACCACATACCACAATCCCAAAAACAACATCAAACACAAAGACATAAATAAGATCATTAATATAATACATACCCAAAATGATAACCAGAAAACTCCTCAAAGTCCATAATGGTCAAAAGTACAAAATTATGCCAAACCACAAATACAAACCCATCTAAATGTTAAGTATCAACATTAGATGTTATTTAGTACAATTTATCAAAATACAAATAAACGTACTAACACCTACATCACAAAGGTATGGGAAACACTCCGTAACTAAGCTTTCCCTTTCCCCTTCCTATCTGATCCTGAAAAGATAAGGATGAGGAGTGAGCTACAACAAGCTCAGTGAATGTCCTCTACAAGTGGCAACATATATATGCATTTAAATAAAACATTGCAAGATCATTAAAAATAGTTTAAATAGCATGGTGATACACAAGATTACATACATGCCAAATATTATGCATCATGTCATAACCAAGACAATGCATATCATTTTATAAACATGCACATGCAATCCTAGACACCTCTTGAGTAAGTGTCAATCCAAAGGTCGGAGTGTGCGACACCCCTTGCCCGATCGACCTCTTACCCGTAATCTAATAGGATTTTTGGGGTCATGTAGCTAATAAGATCACCCCACCGAGACATATACTATGTCTAGGCGATCTTATCTACACAAGCCATAAAACCCTCTGCAAGGTCCACAACTGGAGATCACCATCCAACCTTAATGGAATTCCCTAAAAGAGAATCCCATGCAAGGAGATCCAACCCACATTGCTTTCCAAACTAACTATGCTCAAATACATTTCATGAACCATTAAATCATGTATACTACATTAGATAAGCATTTAAAGACTCATGTATACTACAATGCCACATATAGAAATCAAAAGTAAAGAAAAACTCACAACTTGATTGGCTAGACTTAGCCAATCCAATTCCAACCACAAGAAAGCACTAGAATGCCACAATCACCCCAAGGCACCTCAATCCCCAATTAGCCTATTTGGGTTACTTAGATCATTCACAAATCCCTGCAAACGATATGGTTTACACAATACTGAAAGTCAGTCCAAAGTGTGCCAAACAACCATATTAAACCCAACTACATAGCCAATTAAGATTCTAAAATGGTTATACACATGAGCTAATTTCATATTGCTCAATTCAACCATTTAATATCAAATTATACCATACTTGTCCCAACTGAATGCAATAAGTTGATCCCCATGATCCAACCACTATAACACAAGGCATTCAATCTTAAATAGAGTTAATTAGACTAATTTCATGTCAATTTCATCAATTAACATCAACTAGGTCAAAATCCCAAAATTTGGGCAAATCCTCAAATTCATGGCAAATCCCTAAATTCATGGCCTAGGCCAAATTTGCACTACACCTAGGGTTTCCAGCAAGCAAGATCAGTAAATTGAACCATCAATCATCCACATTTACCAATGTATTCAACAAATATCACATGCAAGATGAATGGAAAACCCTAAGTCCATAACCTAGGTCTAGGTCAAATACATGGCTAACATTAATTACACTCCTAATTTAATGCACTGTTCAAATGTAACAAACTGCCAAACGAAATATCTATTAACTAAATTAACTGTTCAGATTCAAGAACATCAAGAGAAAAACTTTCTGTCCAAACTTGAGCTAAATCCAATGACAAATCAAAGAGATATACCTCTTTGATTAAGACAGCTCTAATTGAACGATTTCTCCTCTCCTGCTGTAAATACTTGAACTCAGACGATTATATCTCCCAAAATAATCAACAGTCAAAATCTTAACCGTTCTTAATTCAACACGTTTAGTTTTGAACCATCTTCTGAAGTATCACATCCATCCAACGGTAGATTTAAGAGATCCAGTAGTTTGATCTAAACTGTGCAAGAAATCCATATTTTCTGACCATCTATGTTTAGGAGGTTATATCTCTCTAAATAAAACTCAAATCAATATCTTCACCGACTAGAATGAAGACCCATAAGAGACGAACTAGTTGAAAAATTGTCAGCTTGATCCAACCACGGATCTAAGAGATCAACTTCTAATCAAAACATTGCTAAGACTTCCCTTCAAGCAACTTCCTCTCTTTTTTTCTTCTCTGCTTTTCTCTCAACCTTACTCTCTCAAAAACGTCCCCCAAGGAAGAAAATGCGAGATTGAGGCACATGTTACACCCACATGCACCCATTTTTTCAAGTGTTGATCATGCTCCAACACCATGCCAAGTGTTTGCTCAAGGGCTCATTTGTTAGCCACATGGCCTTTACCCAATCACAACCTCACATGTGAGTTGTTAACCAATCCGCTAATTCAAACAATTCCATCATTTTTTCATTTATTTAATCAATACATGCCCATTTCAAATCATGGTCCAATTGGCCCCATTATACAATTAATAACACATACATTAATATTAATATGTCACTATTAATATATTACTTTAGTGATGTGTATTATTATTACTATCAATGTCATTAGCAAATAAATGACAATATTAATAATGATAATTCTCTAAAATAGCATGCAAAGACACTTGAACCAACATGCGTCAAGCATCAAATATGTATACATACACGTATACGGGTACTCTACTGGTCATGATGACATCATTCTAAGGTACGGGCGTTACATATGTAGCCTGGGTCTTTCGGTTGTAGCCAAGGAAAAAAGGGGGTCTCGGTTGTGGCAAACAGGAAACATATCGAGCATGGCCGAGGGTGGTCTCAGTCATGTTCGAGGATAAGACCCTCGACCATGACTGAGGATGGGATCCTCGGTCGTGGCCGAGAGGGTGTCCTTGGTCATGGTCGAGGGTACTTTTCCTCAGCCGACGGTTTAGGGTATTTCAGGTATTTCTCTCTTTTCAAAGGATTTTCTCGATTTGATCTAAGTGGCCCTCGGCTTGCCCTTAGTCCTTCAACTCGTTCTTTCCCTTGGCTATTTTTGGGTGTAACATATAGCCTAGGCCAAGGATCCTCACTTATTAATATCTCCTAACCTTCATTAGAAATGTAAGTAATTAATTACTCCAATTAATATTAAGTTAATCCTGAGAGAGAACTTGAAACTAACTTAGGCATTGGAAGGTCTTTAGCCGGCACCACATCGGTGCTCCTCACGATAACTTATTTTCTTTTCTCATCCACAGGTTCGAGGTGTCTAACTCATAATGAAGTGGCAAGTTTGGTTCCATCTCAACTCGTCTCACCCATCTATTCTGGAGTTGGTCAAATCTTGGATCAACAATATGTAAATATGATTTAAAAAATTTGAAAACACTACAAATAGTGTATTGAAAATTAAGTTCTAAAATAAGTCTTAAACATAATTTTTAAGAAAAACTCATGCAAGTATGATTTTGTGAAAACTTCTACATATGTGAAATATTTATGCAACTATCATTTTAAAATGATTAAGCAAGGTTGAGAAAGAAGGCTACATCTTAATTCTAGACACATAAAGTAATCTCAACCTCTTTTTCTTCAAATAGTCCAATTGTTCAATCTTTAAGTATTTGAAATTGACTTTGCTTAAGGGACTCCTTGATCTTGAAAAACTTTGATCTTGTATTTGCTTTAATATACTAAATAAAATCATTAGTAATATTTGTTATATTGTTTGTTAGCATCAAGACAGCTAAAAGCAATTTAAGTGGAAAACCACTTAGATCAACATTTTTTTAAGGTACTTAGGTCAATATTCTTGACCTTAGATATCTATATTAGACTTTAAATTAGGATTTTTTCTATAAAACTCAAAAATTAAGGAGCTGAGTCGAAATATTTAAATTATTATCTAAAGAAATATAGAATTTGTGCTTTAAATAATATTCATTACTAGAAGAGATTAACAAGAGGAAAGGAAAATACTATATAGAATTTGTTGGTGCAGAATCTGACTAACACCAAGTAGATGAACACGTGTAGGAGATGATCGAATCTAGAAGCGTGAACTCTCAAGCTCCGGCGATGGTTTATCAGCTAGGTCTGAGAAGAAGAGAGAAAGCAATAGGGCTATTGTAAGGAACACCAGTGTGGTGCCGGCCAAAGACCCTCTGATGCCTAAGTTAGAGTTTGTTCAAGACTATAGTAATAACTCTTGTAGAAAGTTGTTCGTACCTTATGAGGAGAATTGTAGGTTTTATTTATAGAGGAGGTCCTCTGGCCGGAGTAGGTTTTATTAATAGGCATGTGCCGTGTCGCCTCGTCGTTGGTCGAGATGAGCTGGATGAGCTCATCTATTCCGAGTTTATGGGATTGGATGATCCCTGTCTTCCTGGTTTGTCTTGGAGAAGGAATCTCATACCGTCTCGGATGATCCCTATCTTCCTAGTTCATCTTAGATAAGGATATCTTCCTGGTTCGTCTTGGAGGAGGAGTCACATTCTGTCTCTATGTCAAAGTTTGTGTTTGATACGGACAGCTATTACGGATTCCTCGGGATGTGGCGTGCTAGGAAAGACTCTCTTATCTTCATCATCTCATCTGGAATGATCAGCTCGACTCAAGGCCGAGCTGTCAACCTTGTGCAATACTACACCAAGCTAGCTGGGTCGAGCTATGGTCATCATCGTGTTTTTGGAGTTTTTGTAATCATCACCTCGCTAGATCGGCTCGGACGATTTTCCCCAGTTGAGTCAGATCTGGACCGGCCGAGTTGATCTGTCAATCTCATCATCGTACGCAATTTTCACTCTACCACCTCGGCTCGCTAGCTCATTCACGTGGCTGATATTTTTTATAATGCCAAATCGATTCTTACTGTCATCTTCGATATTCCTCAAGATTTGTGTCAAGTTTGATGTCCCCTAAGTCGTTGCATAATTCTCGAGATTTGAAGACAGTAGTAGTGGATCTCATCGGCGTGTTAACATAGTTAGTCGGCTTAGAACCGTCAGATTTTTCTCGAGATTCGTAACTTCTAGAACATCTCCTGTCAAGCCTTACGTCTGTTCGTCTGCTCAGGCCAAGGCCGTCGGATGTTCCTCGAGAAGTGCATCGTTATGCATCAAACGGCTCTGAATCGTTCGGGTCCCTCTATATATAGTGGTTCCCACTCATTTGACATTACCTTTCCACAGTTTCTTTCCCAGCTCAGAATTTTACCAGCTCGTCCTTGTTCCAGCTCAAACATTCTAACGTCTGGATCTTGTTTCTTGCTCGGTATCTTTCCTGCAAGGTATTTTTCCTCCTCTCCTTCCTTTCTAATTATTTAGTATTTATGGATTTCATGGAAGGCTTCCTAGCTTACTTGGCGAATTCTCCACGAAGTGGAGATGTCGCCGAGCAGCCGCTTCTTGATGAGGCTGGGGCTGCTTAGCCATTAGAGGAGAAAAAGTCTGAGGGCGTCGAGATCCTTAGCCAAGGTGATGTCGCCCTCAACCGCTGCTCTGCTCGGGACCAGTTTCAAAATGATATGGTCCAAGACAAGCCGAGCACATCCGGTCGTCGAGCCGAGGAAGCCTCCTCTGACGATAAAGCGGTCGAGGTTGAGTCTGAGTCTAAGACCGAATAGGACGAGGTCGTAGCGGTGGCAGGTCCTTCTTTTTCAGTTGACGAGTTCTCTTCCACCGTTACCGAGGACCAACTCTCGTACTTGAGGGCTCTGCTCGATATCTCATCATCTGTTCATATGTGCGTTCCTCGACGCAATGACAGACCAAGCTATCCTAGGAGTGGTTGGGTAACCTTTTATACCAGCTTATTTAAGTACGGAGCGACCCCTCCTCTACCCAAGGACGTTTGCCATCTATTGGCCGACCTGAGTGTTGCCCCAACTCAACTCTGCCCCAATGTTTGGCGGGCCTTCCTCGGCCTAATGGTGCTGTGGAATGAGCGTGGTTGGCCAGAGTTCAGCTCGACGAAGTTCAAGTTTGGTTACCAGCTCAACCTCTACCCACGTTGCTCTGGTTAGTAATACAAGAGCACGTGGGCGGGCAGGGACAAACATGTCTCCTTAATTACCGAAAACCCAACCACTAACAAGGGGCAGTAGGACACTGGGCTGAGAAGGTTGGCGTGCCGACCTGGTTTAAATACCTCGGTACCGTGCTGACCTCAGTCTTTTTTTCTCTATTTCCTTATGTGTATTTTTGTTCAGCTCGGCCTAACTTTTACTATGTTCTTCCTTATAGTTCACTGGGACAGTCCGGCAAAGAAAGTTGGGGCCGACATTTCTAAATTGGAAGAGATTTTCCACACGAGTTACTAGGATCGCTCTTACGAGGTTATCTTAACCCCAGCTCATCTTTTCGTTACAAGCCTTATTAACAAGCAAGAACTTTTCACTGGTAAGTGATACTTGTCGATTTCAATAACTTTTTTGGTTTGTTCTGAGCTAACCTCTTACTGTTGATCTGTCTATAGGTTATCAAGCCAAGATCATGTCTTCTAGGAAGACGAGTACTCGCGCCTTTAACCTTGAGCGGATGCAGGCTTTCTAACAGGCCCAATCGTCCACTTAGATGGCCAACTCACCCTCCGAGCATGAGGCTCGATCTCGGCGAGCTACCCCGGTTGGCAGTTCTTTTGCTCTGCACCCAATGGCGGCGGCTTCTCCGGCAGCAGACACCCCGGAAGAAGTTTTAGTTCGGCTCAAGGGCAAATCTCTGGAGCCTGATGTCTCTTATCGTCGACCCGACAAGAAGCTCCGTGAGATGGAGCCTCCAGTAATGAAACTTGATGATCAAGATCTCACAGTCTGTGGCTACCAAATCCGAGACAACGCTTCTCTTGCGTTTGTAATTTCAGGTCAAGGTAAGATACTTTTTCTTGATGGTACTTGTGATTTTTCAATATACCTGGTCTAATTTGTGCATTTGTTCTTGTTCAGGCTGCCCATCAGGTTTTTCTGGCTTTGAAGAAGGCTGATGATCTATTCATCTTTGCCAAAGTTGAGAAGAAAAAACTTAAAAAGGAAATGGATAAGAAGGTGGAAGAGCTCGAGGGCTCGTCAAGACCAACTCCGAGCTGTCCTATATTGTATCAAAGCTGCAGAGGTCGGCCTCGGAGAATGAAGTTCTAAGGGCGAAGGTTGCTTCCTTGGAGTCCGAGCTGGTCAGCTCGGCTTGTTGTGCTATCGAGGAATTTAAGGCTTCTCAAGAGTTTGATGACTTGAAACGTGACGAGTACGAGATGGGTCAGATCCATATAAGGGTCGACTTCGGCAAGTACTTCATGGATAAGGTTGATATGGCCGCCTTTGGCAACTTCATGGTCGAGCAATAACAAGACAAGGCTGATGGAGCCGAAGAAGAAGCTGTTGCTGACGAAATTGGTGTTGTCGAGCCGGGGGTGAGAGCTAAGAGAGAAGGCCAAAAGGAGACCGAGGTCGAGCATCATGGGGTCGACAGCGATATCGTTGTATTAGAAGTCTAGGCCTATGTATTTTATTTGCCTTTTTTGTATCTATGCTCAGACGTCGAGCTAAAACTCTTAATCAACTCTTTTACAAATTTTGTTCCTTACTTGTTGTTCTTACTTTTTCTAGTTGACCTTGGTACTTAGAAAAGTTATCTTATACATGTTACCTTTGGCGAACCATTTTCTCTAGACTTAGACGAATTTTCGTAAAAATTCTCATCTCGTGAGATCGGCTCGGCCATCTTGGTCTATGAGACTTGGAAGAATTTTAGTAAAAATTCTCGTCCCATGAGCTCGGCTCGGCCGGTTTTGTCTATGGGACGTGGAGGGATTTTTGTAAAAATTCTCGTTCTGTGAGCTCAGCCATGATCCGAGCTTGAGGTTCTCTAAGAGTGATCTCCTTCCTAGCGATAATCCGAGCTCTAGCGAGCAAGACCCCAAGGTACTATGAGAAATAACTCCTTCTCAACGATAACCTGAGCTCTAATGAGCTCAGATCCCAAGGTACTTTAGGCCTTAGCCTTCTTCCTAGCGATAATTTGGGCTTGAGCTCGTACCCAAGGGTACTCTGAGCTTTCAACCCCTTCTCGGGGCTTACTTGAGCAAAGCTCGTAACACCAAAGTGGTAGTCGTTTTCCTTCTTGTCACATTGTGTCGAGGGTTGTTGACAAATTTGTTCACGCAAAGTTGTCGAGAAACAAACTAATTTATAAACTTTAATGAAAGATGACAAAATGACAAACATAAGTTGAGCGAGTGTGTCACACCCTGACCGCAGCCAGAACGCGGGCGCACCACCGCAGTGAAGAACGCCGGTCCCGTATCTCACAATATTGTCATATCGCCATGTAGCAACCCAACCGCAGCTGGTCTACATCGAAACGATTATTTGTCTGCCACTATTCATGAATAGTGCAGGGCCTCCCTAGGAATCGAACTCAAGACCTCCCTTAAGGAGTTAGATTTCGCATTCCTAGTAACCACTGAGCGGTTGGTTCAGTGGCCACTCGGTTGCGACGGAGGACTCCCTGAGGGGGAGGTCCTGGGTTCGAACCGGGGGAGGCCCTCCTTGTGCGTTGCAGTGTGCAGGTGGACAAAGGACAATGTAGTGCGCTATAGTGGAGACAATATTATGTATACAAAGTCCTGACATAAGGCCTTTTTTGCCCTGACCGCAGCCAGAACGCGGGCGCACCACCGCAGTGGAGAACGCCAGCCCCGTATCTCACAATATTGTCATATCGCCATGTAGCAACCCAACCGCAGCTGGTCTACATCGAAACGATTATTTGTCTGCCACTGGTGGAGAACGCCAGCCCCGTATCTCACAATATGACAATATTGTGAGATACGGGGCTGGCGTTCTCCACTGCGGTGGTGGGCCCGCGTTCTGGCTGCAGTCAGGGCGTGACAGGGTGATCCCCACTTGTTATTCTTACTGAGCTACTCCTACCTGCTACAGCCACTAGTAGTAAACCTTAAGATGTTCTGCGTTCCATGGTTTAGCAATTCGTCTTCCATCGAGGTCTTCCAACTCATAGACTTTGTTTCTTGGTGTTGCGATGACCTTGTACGGTCCTTCCCAATTGGGGCTGAGAACGAACTCTTGTTCCGGTCTCCTTGGTGTTAAGCATTACCTTCCTCAATACCTGGTCATCGATTTTGAAACTACAGGGTCTCACTTTAGAATTGTAGTACTTCGATGTTCTCATTTGGTATGCAGCAAGTCGAATTTGTGATTGCTCTATCTTTTCTTCCAAAAGATCTAGCTCGGCTTTTTGTGCTTTTGAGTTCTTCTCATCATTGAAGTATGATGTTCTTAGAGTTGGAATGTCGAGTTCTACTGGGATAACAACTTCCAATCCAAATGCTAGAGAAAAAGAGGTTTCTCCTGTTGTCGTTCTGGACATTATTCTATAAGACCATAATACCTGTGGGAGGTCATCTGCCCAAGTTCTTTTCTTTTCCTCGATTCTTTCCTTCAACGTGTGCTTGATGATCTTGTTGACGGCCTCAACTTTTCCATTCGCCTGGAGGTGAGCTGGTATAGAGAAGAAATGACGAATTCCCAGCTCAGATCAGAATGAGCTGAACTTTGCATTGTCGAACTACTTCCCATTGTCTGATATTATGGGGAATGGTAATCTGAATCGGCAAATAATCGACTGTCAGATGAATTTCATGGTCTTTTGCTCAGCTATGTGAGCGAGGGGCTCTGTTTCCGCTCACTTGGTGAAGTAATCCACTGCTAAATTGTCAAACTTGGCTTGACCTCTACAAATTGGCAAAGGCCCAATTAGGTCTACCCCCCACTGAGCAAAAGGCCAAGGACTTTGAATGGGAGTCAGATTTTCAGGAGGAGCTCTTATGATCGTAGCATGTCGCTGACAGCTGTCGCAATGCCTAGCTATCTTCAGGGCGTCACGATTGATCGTCGGCCAATAATAGCCTTGACGGAGTACTTTACATGCAAGAGTTCTTCCTCCCGAGTTATTCCTGCATGTACTTCATCAAGGACAAGCTGAGCTTGGTCTTCTCCCAGACACTTCAAATATGAAAAACTGTAACTATGTCGATACAGCGTGTTGTCGATGAGCACATACATGGCCACTTGTTACTGTATTTTCCTTGCCAATATTTTGTCCTCTGGGAGCTCTCTTGTTTTCAAAAATACCACAATCGGGTCCATCCAAGAAGGGTTGATCTCTGTGATGCTGACCTGAATTCCTTCATTGATACTCCTGTTGTGCAGATATTCTACGAGCACTTGTGGAATGAGCTTGTCCCCAGAAGATGAGGTGAGCTTTGAGAGAGCGTCTGCTCGTGGTATCTGTATGACTTCATATTTTTCAAAATTAGTCAGCAGCTCTTTCACCATCCGCAAATAGGCTTGCATGCGATCATCCTTCGCTTGGTACTCGGCAGTGACCTGACTTGCAACAAGTTGTGAATCGAAACATATTGTGATCTTGCGTACCCCCCAGTTGAGCACCATTCATAGTCCTGCTAGAAGAGCTTCATATTCGGACTCATCATTCGAGGCCCAGAAGCCATAGCAGGGAGTTGCGAGGTGTTTGTCTCCTTTAGGAGAGACAAACAATGCCAGCCTCACTTCCTTGTTTGCACAATGAGCCATCGACAAACAATTTTCATGTCATCTCGAGCTCAGCATCAACATCATCTTCCTCTTTCTGCTTGGAAGAGAACTTCTTTAAAAAATCAGCCAATGCTTGCCCTTTAATAGATATTCTTGGGCGATATTCAATATCGAACTCTCTGAGCTCGATAGCCTATTTCGTTAGCAGACTTGAAGTCTCTAGTTTCTGCAAAACCTGGCGCAGCTGGTGTCATGTGAGCACAACAATGGAATGAGCTTGGAAGTATGGTCAAAGCTTCGGGGCTGAGGTGATGAGGGCAAGGACCAACTTCTCTATTTCGGGATACCTGGTTTCTACATTAAGCAATGACTTATTCACATAGTAAACAGGCTTTTGCATCCCCTGTTCTTCCCTGATGAGAGCAGAGCTCACTGCCGCGTCGGATATGGATAGGTAAAGGAAGAGCTTCTCCCCGAGAACTGATTTTGAGAGCATAGGTGATGAGCTGAGGTAAGTTTTGAGCTCTTGAAAAGCTTGCTCACACTCCTCATCCCCTTCAACAGTTTTCTTTTTTATTAATTTAAAGAATGGCAGACACTTATCTGTTGACTTTGACACAAACCGATTCAACGCAGCTATGCACCCTGTCAGACGTTGTACTTCTTTGATATTTTTTGGCGCTTACATATCGAGGATGGCTCTAATCTTGTCAGGGTTTGCCCCGATTCCCCTCTGGTTGACCAAGAAGCCGAGGAGTTTTCCTGTTGTGACTCTGAAAGTGCACTTGGTTGGGTTGAGCCTCATAATGTAGTGTCGGATTGTGTCGAACACCTCTCTGAGGTCGTGGGGATGACCTGCAGATTTGATGTTTTTCACTAGCATGTCGTCAACATATACCTCCATGTTCTACCCAATCTTCTTTTCAAAGACTCGGTTCACCAGCCTTTGATATGTTGCACCAGCATTTTTAAGGCCGAATGGCATTACTTTGTAACAATACAACCCCCGGTCTGTTATGAACGAGGTCTTCTCTTCATCTCTATGGTACATCATAATCTAGTTGTATCCAGAATAAGCGTCCATGAAGTTGAGCAACTCATGTCCAGCCGTAACATCGACGAGTTGATCTATTCGGGGGAAAGGGAAGTTTTCCTTCAGGCAAGCCTTGTTCAGGTCTATGAAATCAACACAGGTCTTCCATTTGTCGTTTGGTTTTCGAACCATCACGACGTTGGCCAGCCATTTTGGGTATGACACCTCTCGGATGAACTGACCTCAGATGAGCTTGTCGACCTCCTCCCGGAGAGCCTCAGTTTTTTTTGCACTTAGGGCTCTCCTCATTTGTCGTACGGGGGCGACCTTCTGATTAATGTTGAGGCGATGAACGATCGCCTCTTTCAAAATACCAAGCTTATCGTCATGAGACCATGCAAATATGTCCTTATATTCTTTCAATACCTGGATGACCTGGTCTGTTAGGTCTGAGTTCATCCCAGTTCCAACTTTGACAGTTCTAGCCAAGTCTTCGGTGATCGGCACCTCTCTCCATTCGTTTTATGCCTCGAGACTAGAGGTATCTTCTCGTGGATCGAGGTCTTGATCAGATGCTACATTAACCTTCATGAGCTCTCCCTCGGCAGGTCGGCAGCTCAGCCCTCCCAAGCTTTTGTTTTTCATTGCTACTGCGTAACATTCTCTCGATTCCTTCTAACTTCCTCGTATCACGCCGAATCCGCGCTCGGTAGGAAATTTGAGCGCGAGATGATACGTAGACACCACGTCTTTCAGATTGATGAGGAGAGGTCTGCCAACGATGGCGTTTAAGGCAGAAAGGCACTTCACAACAAGAAACTCCACCATAACTGTGGTTCAGTGCTCTTCTTATCTTGTTGTGACTGAAAGAGCAACCCTCTCTTCTGGCGTAATCCCATCTCTCATAAATCTGATGAGAGGGACGTCTACTAGGGTGAGCTGCGTTTTCGCCAGCCCTAACTTTTAAAACGCCAGCCAGTAGAGGATGTTGGTCGAGCTCCCATGGTCGACAAGGATCCGATGGATTTTGTAGTTCACCACATCCAATGTTATCACCAAAGCATCAGAATGAGGTCGGCAGATGTCTCAAGCCTCTTCTTATGTGAAGGTAATAGCAAAGTTTGTTCTCCTCTGCTTTTTTAGTCGGCTCAATAGGTTCATAACATTCGTCCGTGCAGCTCGGACATAAGCCTTCAATGCTCAGTTTCGATGTCTTGTTGAGGTCTTCACCGAAAATGGTTCTGATCTCCCTCGACTGGTCGACTCTTCCCTTCTCTGGTGACTGAGCCTTTCTCTGATCCGAGCCTTTCACGTACTCTTGTAGACGACCTTGATAGATAAGATTTTCAATCTCCTCTTTCAAGTCGAAACACTGGTCAGTGTTGTGACCGTGATCCTTGTGGTATCGACAGTACTTCCTCTTGTCCCACTAATCGGAAGGAGTGCTCAACTTTTTTGGCCGTTTGAGGTATTCCTTGTCTTGGATCTCTAGGAAGATATGCTTTATCAAGGTTGTCAAAGGCGTGTAAGTCGAATAAACATTATGGACGCCCTTGCTTTTTTGGTCCTGTCGAACTGTATTGGACCCTTTCTCACCTATGTTGTCCTCATTGGCTTCATCATCCCTTTTTCTCTTCTTATCCTTCTTCGAACTGTTGAAAGGATTATCTTCTTCTTTTTTTCCTTCAGCCTGCTCATCTGCATTGATGTACTTCTGAGCTCGGTCTAGGACTTCCTTACATGTTTGAGCTTTTTTTTTCCAAGGAGTAGTGGAATCGTCCGGGCCTCAGCCCAGCCATGAAGGTTGTGATAGTTGTTTTTTCATCACAGTCGTCGACCTCAACTCGAGCGCCATCAAATCGCTCCAGGTAATCCTCGAGATTTTCTCCTTGCTCTGTCAAATGGCAAGCAGGCTGTTCATTGATTTTTCCCTTTTTTTTCTTACCGGCGAAGTGTCCGATAAATTTGTGAGCAAGATGCCCAAACGAGCATATCGACCCTATTCTAGCTTCTAATACCACTGTCTAGTTGGTCCTCCGAGGGTAATTTGGAAGCCTTTACATATTGTCGCGTTGTCATATCCTTCGAACTCCATCCAGGATTTGTAGTTTTCGACGTGCTCTCTTGGGTCAATCTTTTCTTTGTATGTTTTGACCTCCGCCGTTTTTACATTTTTTGGGAGTGGGATCTGAAGTATCTCTTCGATAAAGGGTGAGGGAAAGTCTTCATACTCCATATGAGATTCGGTTTGGATGTTCCTAGAAGGTCAAGTCAGCCTAGATCGCACAGACCGAGACGGCCTTGCTTGAGGTAATCCTATTTTTGGGATTCTCGTCGAGGCCGATCTGGTTGTTGCTGACCTGGCTGGTGCCGATCTTGGTAGAGGACAACGTGGTCTCTTTCGTGCTGACTGGACTTGGAAAGAGCTTAACTCATTCTCCTTCTTTTTCGCCTCCAAAGAGTGGCAAAGGTTTCCTGTGGAGAAAGATATTTGTTTTGATCCATCCAGACGTTTGCTGCTGTTTTTCGCAAATTTTGGTTTAGAGTTGATACTCCGGCAGCAGCTTCCTTCATCCTTTCGAACCTTTGCATGTCGTGGTGGTGACAAAGGAAGAGTTGCTCTCAATACCTC
Source organism: Paratinospora sagittata (assembly GCA_035771175.1). Lineage (NCBI taxonomy): Eukaryota > Viridiplantae > Streptophyta > Magnoliopsida > Ranunculales > Menispermaceae > Paratinospora > Paratinospora sagittata. Next base: position 16,859,664 of record CM069589.1, read on the forward strand.
GTTCTGCTCTAGTATTAGTTGAGAAATCTTCTGTCTTTTTGTTAATGTTGTTGATTCGTGCGGATTTCTGAGCAAAGCCCTTCTTCTTTTTGGGAGGTTTTTCTCGTTAAGCCTTAGGGGACTCATGTGAAGCCGGTAGCTCTTCCAAATACGGGGGATCTGCCTCTTGACTTATTGTCAGAAAGCAGTGATTGGCTTGATAAGTTCGTCCCCACAGACGGCGTCAAATGTTGGTGCAGAATCTGACCAACACCAAGTAGATAAACACGTGTAGGAGATGATCGGATCTAGAAGCGTGAACTCTCTGGCTCCGGCGGGGGTTTATCAGCTAAATTTGAGAAGAAAAGATAAGACAATAGGGTTATCGTAAAGAACACCAATGTGGTGTCCAAAGACCCTATAATGCCTAAGTTAGAGCTTGTTCTAGACTATAGTAATAATACTTGTAGAAAGTTATTCGTACCTTATGAGGAGGATTGTAGGTTTTATTTATAGAGGAGGTCCTCTGGTCGAAGTGGCTAGCTGCCCAGTAGGCATGTGCCACGTGTCGTCTCATCATTGGTCGAGATGAGTTGGATGAGTTCATCCATTCTGGGTTGATTGGATCGGATGATCCCTGTCTTCCTGGTTCATCTTGGAGAAGGAATCTCGTCCCGTTTCTCATGATCTCTATTTTCCTGGTTCATCTTAGAGAAGGATATCTTCCTAGTTCATCTTGGAGGAGGAGTCTCATTCCGTCTCTATGTCGAAGTCTGTGTTTGATACGTACAGCTATTCTAGATTCCTCAGGATGTGGCGTACCAGGAATAACTCCCTTATCTTTTTCATCTCCTTGTGCAATACGGCTGATAGTTGCATATTTAGATAGGTTTTAGAGCATGTTTTAGGACATTTCATACATTAGTTTCATGTGTTTATGTTAGTTTTAATGCATTTGATAGTTTAGGAATAAATTGGTTTTCATGCATTATTTTGGTTCAATAAGTTATAATTTGATTCATTATATGTTTGAGTGTATTTTTTATTTGATTTGTTTTGTTTTGTAGGTATTTAGATGTGTTAGTCATGATTTTGGCATGATGAAGACATGTTCTAGAAGTTGCCAAGGAGAAGCATAAAGAACCTAAGTCAGAAAGGAGGCAAAAATTGGCTAAGTCCACACAATAGCACAACAAAAAGAGGAGTTTAGCTTTCTGGGAGCAGCGGCGCCATCACTGTTCACGGAATTGCGTTTTTGGCAATTTTTACACATTTTCTAATTCCGATTTTGGACTACTTGGGGGCTTATAATATATCAAAATTTAGGGTTTTTTGAGAGGAAGACATTGGGGAAGAGAAGAGAGACGGCTAGAGCGAAGTGGAGAAGAAGATCGACATTGATGACCATTGAAAATCTCTACAACACTCTAGTTTGCTTTCTTTTGTCCTGATTCATGTTTAAACCATTATTGATTGTTTTTATCCCTTTAGTTATGAACTAAACATCGTTTCTAGAGGTGTAAATTGATCCAAACTTGAGATTATGTCTTAGATTTTATTGTTTATTTATTCTTAATGAAAGTTCTTAGTTTATTTATACTTTTCTGAGCGTAATGCTTTTGATCCCCTGATCAAGGATTGACCGATCATAGACTCGAGGTAGATGTTTCACAAGAGGGTACCTTGGGTTGGAATATGGAGAGTATAGCTTAGGTTATCGTGAGACTCACAAGGAGATCGAGACCTTTTGAAGTCGTTAGGAGGAAATAATAGAACTTAGTGAGTTGTTGTTGTCTTTGGTTTTCATCGAAAGGGTTAAACCAAAGCTACAAGAATATGCTCTAATCAATGCTCCAAAAGAGGGGATTAGAAATGTTAGGATTTTTGACTTATAGGCTAAGGAACTGATTTAATAATAATATATTTATATAGACATAGTTGAGAGTGAGGTGGCATCGAACCTCTAGACCAGTCCATCATTGTTTTCCTATCTGATTTACATTGCTTGTTAGTTACTATTTAATTGTTTTAATTGCTATTTTAATCACTTCATCATTCGATTTTAATTGTCTAGATAAAATTAGGGTTAAAACGTGATAGCTAGTGTCGTAATTATCCCTGAGGACCATACCCGATATCGTATCAGACTTTATTATAACTTGGCACCGTACACTTTCGGTTTGCACGCAACAACGGCACCGAGCTAGGCTGGGCCGACCTATCGTCATCATCGTGTTTTTGGAGTTTTTGTAAACATCATCTCGCTAAATCGACTCAAACGGTTTTCCCCGATTGAGTCAGATCTAGACTGGCCGAGCTGATCTGTCGGTCCCATCGTCGTACAAGATCTTCACTCCTCCACCTCAGCTCGCCAGCTTATTCACATGGCTTATATTTTTTATAATGTCAGATCGGCTCTTACTAACGTCTAGGTCAGCTCATGCCGAGCCGACCATCCAGCATAATTATATATGGATCAAAAGAATGTTTTCTTTTTCAGCATTTCTTATACTAGGTTGAGTAGAGATTTATGCATATATAATTTTCATTTATTGTGGGGGCTTACATCATGATGATATGTGGTCTCTACTATCCAAGGACTCACTTTCGGATTAAAACACAACGAAAAGGGAAAAATTACTATTGGCTTTTGCATTAGCTAAAGATGACTGCATTATCAAAACTTTGGAGATAGCAAAATCATTGATTATTTATAGTTTACATAACAAATTATTTGAGAAATTCAATATTACTGCTCATACATCAAAGAGGAATTGTTTAAACGCTGGCAGGTCAGTCTCTTCATGTAGGACAGGCTGATTTGTGTACCTAAATCCGAATTAATTATTGTAGTTTGGCTTTATTCTCTTGGTTCCACAAGTTAAAGTCACGATCCCACATAATTAACAATGACTCAACACCCACTCCCTAAGAAAAAGCAGCCGTTCTTGGCCATATTCCGTAAGAAAAAGCAGCTTCCTCACTCCACGCTAATTAGAACACAACTTGTGGTGCATCTTTACCCATGACCTCACCTCCTTTCTTCTGGTTGCGTGGAGTTTTATAGGATTAGCTTAGTAACTCAATTCCATTTTGATTATGGTGGCACTTGGTAATTTAAGGTTATGAGTTTATAAAAACGTGTATTTTTACCTCTAAAAATGTGTATTTTTACCTCTAAAAATAGTATTTGAGGTTAGAGAAATTAATTAAGAAAAGGTTAGAAATAGAGAAAATAGAGTTTTTGTAATTTTTAGACCATTTTAGATATTTTTAGTTAAATCTTTAGTGAATTAAGATAAAAACTTATAGAAAAATTATGTAAATGAAATAATGTATCCAATTAAGTTGTTAAAAATCTAATGTTAAGTTTAAATAAATAAAAATAAAATAGGCTAGTTAAGTTTGACAAAAAAATTAGCATTATAATGTCAGTTTAGGTAGTAAGTTGTTTGAGTTAGCTTGCATTTTAGTCTCCTTTAGTGTTAATACTTGTTTCAGAATAGGTTCAATAGATGTTTTTAGGATCTTTAGATTTAACTTTATTAGCTATACACTTCCATTTAGATTGACATAATGAAATAGGGATTTTTAGAGTTACTTTCCTTTTGATTTGGGTTTTAGGCCGGTCGAGCCAACATAAAAGGGTAAAACTTGATAATTATAGTCTCAAAATTATTTTGATGATTCTAATAGTTGTTTTCTAGTTTTATAAATCTTATTTTTCAAGTTTTCATATATTAGAGATATCTGAGTTGCTTAATTGAACTAAAGTTGTACAGATTTGCTTTAGTTGAAATATATTGGATCATTCTTGCTGCAAAATTGGTTATTCATAGATTTTTCACTACTCACCTCACGTATTAATAGAAATCGCTCAAAGAGACCTTTTCTAACAAGTATAAGATCACTCCATTTCTAGTTCATTTGCTCTAATTCCTGACTATTCTAGTATTCGCTTTGTTTTTACGTAAGTGACGAAGCTTCAACCCAAAATTTATTAAAAGACTTTTTAACATAATAGAAGCCCAAAGATGAAGACACATATCAAAGAATTAAAGAAGCCAAAGAAGTGAAAAATGGATAAACTTGAAGAGTTAGAAGATTGAATTAAACTCTTAAAAGCTAAATTCCATTTTTTGTGTTATCTCTATTATAAGTTGGTTCAAACTTATTTTCTTTGACCTGAAAAGCCTATAAATGGACCCCAAGACATCCGCCTTTGATATACCTCTTCTTCTTCTTTTCCTTTTCTTTGTTATTTAGGTTAATTTATATTTATGTTTTATTGCTTTGAAAATCAAAAAGATGAGATAGTGACAATCTCCAATTGTTAATGCTTTTAGGTCTCGTAAGTTTTATCTTTTTTAGTAAAGTTCTTTGTTATTTCTTTAGGTTCTTTCTTTCAATTCTTGTTCTCCATTTTATTTTATTTTCTTTATTTACATTCCTTGTCATTAATTTCAATGTTCAATTTTTTTTTTCAATTATTAAATTTTCTTAAAATATTTATTTTTTGTTTTATTCATAAAAAAAAATAGATTCTATGCATTGATTTTAGTATTTTAGATGTTCTAAATTTATTATCAAAGTTCTAGGTTTTTTAAAATAGGTTTTTAGCATTTGGGAGCATATGTTACGTTGTAAACTATATAGGTCACTATCAATTTCTTTTGACTTAGATTAGTCTATTTTAAGTTAATTAAATTTTATGATTAGGGTTCTATAAAATGTAATACCAACCTCTAAAGGGTCGACCTTGCAAGTGTTACAATTTTAGGTTTATTTTAATCAAAACTTATTTTAAACAGGTTGTTCGGTAATCGACAATCTAACATCTTATTTTCATTTTATTTTAGAAGTAAGGTGTTTGATAATATCTAACATCTCAGCTTCTTATTAAAAGTCTATTAGACTTCTTTTGTGAAATTGTATTTATATATTTATATTATATTTATTACCTAATATTAATAATTGGATTTAACTTTTTAAAAAATAACTACAGATTATATAATAACTATCTTAAATGATTGAGTCCTTAAAATATTACAATATATATTTGTCATTAGCAAAAGATTACAGTTGCTCCATACCAAAAGTAATGAAAAACATAAGTACCATTTGTTTTAATTATATTTAAAATTTTAAAATTATCTGTAAAATACAAATAAAATAAAATAAAAATCTAACAGTGGAATGTTGCATTGGTAATTAGTTGTTGTATTCGATATATAACAAATTATTTTATAAGAATTATCACTTACTAGATTTGGATATAAAGAAGAATTATTCTATATTAGAAATTATTCACAATTATTCTATAAAAATTATTTTATAGGCAATCTATCCTCTACTTCGTTAAAGATGATAATGCTTCACAAGTAAGAGTGACAAAACTTCGTTAATTATTGATAATATAATAATTCTTGTTATTAAATTTGATTTAATGGACAATTTTGTTATAATTATAAGATAAAAAGCTTATAATTCAAGTAAAATTGGTTGCTTGATTTTAAAAGTAAATTAAGGTTATCCAACATTTAGGTTAGGTAAGTGGCAGAATTGAGCGGCATAAAGTTTTATTATAAAATAAATATTGGTCAGTTTGAGCCTTCTCACTCACATAATGACGTTCTTAGATGTTTGTAATCGTGCCCCAGAGGATTAATAGAGGTGGGACCCCAATATCCTAACTTCAAAAAAAAAATCGTTTAGAATGTGAATAATGTGTTTTTTCATGTCAATTTAGAGTATATGTTACATTAGATCATCATATTTATACAAATTATTCTATATCACTATTAATATTGAGAATAAATACTCACATCAAGGCCTAATAGGGTTATAACTAGCCCTTAATTGAGGCATTACAACTCCTCACCTCATATTAATGTGTTCGAATTTTAAATTTAGTAAAATCTAGACACATCATAAATTTATTAATGTAGGTGTGGTCCAAATCTAATTTTGTAAGGACTCAAATTTTGTTACCCTTATTAATAAGAAAATATAATTTGTTACCCTTATTTAAATTTAATAATTTATTAATCTTCTATTTTATTTCAAGATTATAAATTATTCTTTAATAGCTTAATTCTTTATAATTTGCATTTTAGTTAGACTTCAAGGAAAGTAGATCAGATTAGAATGGGAGTTGTCAAAATATAAAATAGTTTTATTGGCGTACGTCAAGCAGCGAAACTCTTTTGTTAATTCTTACTGACGTAAGGCACCCGAGTCGCGCCATTCACCAAGAGCGTCGCTATTCCGTTTGTCACACGGCTCCGCGTCAATATCAAATTGATTGAAGGGTGTTGAAGGCTCGAGGCGTCGCGTCTGTGAGTCATACGTCAACCACTACTCTATTATTTATTTATTTTTTTATTTTATTTTGCTGTAAGACACGTCATTATTGTACACGTGTCATAATGAGCACCACATTTTATTAAATGAAGCAAATAATATTAACGAACGTAATTAACGAGAACTAACCTTAGAGTAGGAAGAAGAAGGAACTTATTAAGCTCCACCCGAATCATATTTTAGTTGAGAAAGAAAAATCTGTTAAACACCCGTCAAATTCCTTCAGTCTAAAAAAATTAGTTTCTTTATAAAATAAAAGAGGACATCTTCCAAATGTTAAAAAATTAGTAAATAAAAAAAATATTAATAAAAATATTAGTGTAATCTATACACATCATATCTATATTTTATGCTTTTTCTCATTCAATTTTTTTTTATTCTATAGTCAATGAGCATAAATACTTAATTATTTTTTTTTACAAAATATTAATCTTATATTTCATTAATAAATAATAAATGTCAAAATGGAATGCAAGTGTACAAATACTTGTTTTATCATTTAAGCTAATATATTTCATTTCAACTAATGTGTTAATAACTGTAATAAGAAAAAATCAAAACATAATATTTTATATAATTAATGGATGGCATATCGATCATACAAATTTATAAGATACAATACTTTATTGCTGCTCCAACTACCTCGAATAAAGATATATGTACTACTTTATTGAGATGTTGTCAAATTTGGTTATGCTTTCTGAAATTAAAAGTAAGAATAGTACTTTTTTTTGGAAAGGAAAAGAGGGGGAATACCCAGCAAGAACAACTAGCACACTACATCTCGAACTCTCCTAGGCCAAGTAACCCCAGTTGCATCTTCCCTCAAAATATTGAATAACCCACGGAGAGGGGAAGACAGGATACACACTCCCCGATTAAACTTCAAAGCCTCAGTAGCCAAATAGTCTGCTGCTCTATTACCTTCTCTGTAAATGTGCTCAACTTGAACTATCTAATCTCTCTGAAGGAGTCTTCTACACTCATTTACCAAGTTGGAAAGGCTAAGCTGCGGCATACTGTTGCCTTTTAACCAACCAGCCACCATAGCCGAATCTGTTTCGAAAACTATAGAACGATGGCCCTCCTCCCAAGCAAGACGTAAGCCATGAACAGCAGCCAATAATTCAGCTTCAGTTGCAGTACAAGAACCAATATTAGCCACAAACCCCCTCAACCACATACCACGATAGTCACGGAGAAGACCGCCACCCCCTGCTCGCGATGAAGCATTCTTAAGACATCCATCAGTATTAAGCTTAGTCCAACCATGGTTGGGAGCACACCAGCCTACCATCTTCACCCTCTCTATCAGTCCATCATCATGGACCGCCACTTTGGCTCGAAAAGCATGAATGATTTCAGCCACTTTCCCTTTAAGCCAAGCCATGCTATACTCGAAGTGAAAACGAAGATTACGAAATGCTAAATCATTCCTCCATTTCCAAAGAGCCCACACGGCAACTGTAAAGTAGGAAGCCCAGTCATAGTCAACATTACAATCATTAACGCCAGCAAGATTATGAGCAAGCCAGCTTTGGAAATCCAAATTGCTCTGAAGATGATACTCAACTGGCTGCAATAGACGCTTCCATAATTGCACGGCTCTAGAGCAATTTCGAAAAATATGATCAACATCCTCGATACATCCCACACATTCAATACAGTCAGATGCCATGGTGAAACCCCTTTTCATCCGCTCAGCATTGCACATGATCTTTCGATGCGCAACCATCCACAAAAAGGACTTGCATCTTTGAGGAACTTTAAGCTTCCAAATCGTCCTCCAAAGGGAATTAGGATCTCCCATAAGAGTGCCAGTAGAAATAGTATAAGCAGAGGTCACCGTTAATATGCCACTCTTAGAAGCTCCCCAACATATGCCATCTGCAACCTCTTCCTCATCCCATAAGAGCACAGCAGCAAGTTTATTTTCAACCTCAAAAGGGAGTAAACCTGATAGAGCATTCCAGTCCCACCCTGAGCCCTTCACCCAATAGCTTGAGACAGGCCTATACATCTCCACCAAACTCAAATTCCGCATTTTCATATTGATTAAGGCCACCTCACCTACCCATGTATCAAGCCAAAAAAGAGTGTCCTTACCATTACGAACTAGAGCCCGCACTCCGCTACGTAAAATCGGCGAGGCTTTAACAATGCCCCGCCACGCATTGGAAGCCCCATTCTTAGGCTGCAACCTATCAATAGTAGCTTCCCGATGCAGATACTTCATGGAAACAACTCTGGCCCAAAAGCTATTCTTATCTGTAATTAGTCTCCATCCCAATTTGGCCAAAAGAGCCAAGTTCATATAAGCCATACTCTTAATGCCAAGACCACCGTCCTTCATAGGTTTGATGATGATTTCCCACTTAATGAGGTTGACGCCCTGCTTCTCATTAGACCCTCCCCATAGAAAACGTCGAACTAATTTATCAATGGTATTACACACCCCTATTGGTAACACCATAGTCTGCATGATGTACATGGGAATAGAGTTAAGCACCGATTTAACTAGAACCAATCTACCCGCAAAGGACAAGAATTTTGTCTTCCACCCCTCCAATCGAGTAGTCACTCTCTCAATGATGTACTGAAAGTCAGCAGGTCGGACCCTCCCATGAATGGAGGGAGCACCAAGATACCGACCCAAGTTGTCCGTAAGGGGAATACCCGAGATAGTAGATATGTCTTGAGCCACCGCAAGCTCCACATTGTGAGATACAAATATATGAGATTTCTGGTAGTTAACTCTTTGGCCCGAGCACGCACAAAATAAATCCAGGCACTTCATAATAACCTTTATCTGCTCTGTAGATGCTTCCGCAAACAAAACCATATCATCTGCAAAGAAAAGGTGGGAGATAGAAGGACCATTACGAGAAAGTTGTATGGGTTTCCATTCCTTTCGCTCCACTGCCCCATTAATCAAATGACCCAATCTTTCAATACACAGAACAAAAAGATAAGGCAAAATTGCATCCCCTTGCCGAACTCCGCGCTCAGGAGAGAAACAATCCAAAAGATCCCCATTCCAGACAATCGACATCCTAGAGGAAGAGACACAATGCATCACATTTCGGATCCACCCATCACCAAGACCAATCTCCTTCAACGAGTCTTCAATAAAATCCCAAGATAATCGATCATAGGCCTTTTCAAGATCAATCTTAATTGCCATATGAGATACACCACTCTTCTTGGTTCTCATTGAGTGAAGGACTTCTTGATACACAATGACATTATCTGTAATTTGGCGACCAGGAACAAAGCTGCTTTGGTTGGGAGAAACAAGACTAGGGAGGATCATCTTTAGCCTATTTGTCATAGCTTTTGTAATCAGTTTATAGCCCACGTTGCAGAGACTTATAGGTCTAAGCTGGGTCAATAATTCAAGATGCTGAACCTTCGGTACTAATACCAACAGAGTATCATTGATCCCATCTGGAAGCTTTCCAGACACCCAAAAGTCTTGAGCAAGCTTGTAGACAGAAGGCCCCACTGTAGGCCAGAGGCGTTGATAAAAACCTGCATGAATACCATCCGGGCCTGGCGCTTTGAAGGGAGCCATATCAAATAAAGCCTGACGAATCTCTTCAATCTCAAAGGGTTGATGAATCCTTGCCATGACAGCACCATCTAGAATTGGAAAACCCCCTTTAGGAAAATCAGACATATCCCCGCAAGGTTCTTTTGAAAATAACCTGGTATAAAAATCTTGAATTAGATGCTTCAACTGAGCTGAATCTGAAACCCAATTTCCATCTGCACCTTTTAACCTCTCAATGACATTCCTACTCCGACGAATGACTGTAGTAGCGTGATAGAACTTGGTATTGCGATCACCCGAAAGGATCCAGTCAGCTCTAGATTTCTGAAACCACGAAAGTTCTTCTTGATACAGAACAAGGTCCAGCTCCTTCTTAAGCTTAGACTCCAAAAGATGAATACGGTGTGTAGGGTGTTTAGATAAGACACGTTGAATGCCTGCAAGTCTCGCCCAGAGCCTCTTCTTCCTCCTAGAAATACTCCCAAACTCGGTACTATTCCATGAAGTAAGAACCGAGGCTATATGCCGATTATTTGTATCCAAAGAACGGTCACGACTCCAATTCTCCTTAATGACATTATAAAATCCCGGATGAGTCAGCCAAGCTGCCTGAAATTTAAACTGCGTTGGCCTCACAGTGGCACTTGAACCCTTTAAACGAACCAAGATAGGAACATGGTCGGAGTGATGTTTAGGAAGGTGAATCACTCTAGCGTCCTCAAACATATGCCTCCAAGCTAAATTACATAAAACTCTATCCAGGCGAGCTCCCTTAAACTGATCCCCTATACCCCTACTCCAAGTATAGGCTTGTCCGAAAAATCCCATGTCCAGCAAATCATGATAAAAAATCCAATCCCCAAAACCAGAGCTGCCATGATGAGCCACAGCATTCCCACTACTAACTTCTTCGGAACATACCACCGCATTAAAATCACCCGCAATAATCCAAGGCTCACTCATATCAAAAACATTCTTATTAAGATCCCTCCATAACAGCTTCTTCAAGCTGGCTATAGGACTACCATAAACAACAGATAACAACCGCTGATGCATACTACTATCCCGAACCCTCATATGGATAAACTGGGGATGAGTAGCAATAATATTTATTTGACAAGAACTATGCCAGAACACCCAAATACCACCACTGAAACCCAATGATTCTACCCGGACCCATTCATCAAAACCCAGCTTTTTACAGAGAAAATCTGCCTGAGATCCACTCACTTTGGGCTCTAACAACCCCAATATGCCTGGTTTATGCATCTTAAGCAGGTCTTTCAGGGAACGGTGGAACTCCTTCGAAGCCGCCCCTTGACAATTCCAGATCATAAAATTCATAAAAACAAGATAAAATAGGCTACCCACCCCTACCGAAGACCAAAAAATTGACAAGCACGGCTTTAAGAGGAGAACCCTCCATCAACAATATCCATCCTCCCAAGCGATTCATCCTTGTCACTAGGAGCTTCGTTATGCACCCCCACCAGATTAGCTTTTGTTCCACCAAGTTCCCGCCTACCAATAGCAGGAAGATGCCCAGATTCCACCACAATAGGAGGATCTTGATGATGTTCTGGTATCAAATTAATTTTAGGATGAATACCCTCCATGTTCTCAACCTGATGCTGGGGATGAGAGACCACCGATCGAGAAATCAGCTGACCTCTATTGGACCCACGCACCACAATATGTTCCTCCGCAGCGGCAGCTTGCTTGGACTGAGAAGAGATAGAAGTGATGTCACGAGTCAGTAAATTCTTCTTTATTCGAACCGCATTGCTGGTCTCTACAGCCACTTGAGTGCTTGGGCCATTTTCCACTTTCTTAGTATTTATTTGCATATTGGGCCTTCTCCCTTTACTCTTGACATATTCATTAAGTGATATCCCTGAGCCCATGTGCACGCCAATATCCTTATCAGGATGCGGCCCATCTCGTTGATCACTATCAATATTTTCCTCAGGATTATCCTCAACCGCTAATGCCGCATACCGAGAAATATGTTGCTGAAAACTAGCATTTTGTTTAGCACCAATCAGTGGCATATCCCGAGGATCACGTCCAGCTCTCCCACTCTTTCCATTTTCAGTTTTGGTCATACCTCTACGAGATCTTCTAGAAGCCAACATCCATGGCCCATAACTTTCGGTTAGTTCCTGATTCACCGGAGGCTCAGCCGGCCTAGCTTGAACTCCGACCACATCTCTAACATCTCCGGCCAGCACTTCCGCCGGTCCACCGTGATGAGGCGTCTCTTGGCCCTCATTCTTTGGACACGCATTTCCACAAATAGTACTTGAATAATTATAAAGATCTATGCTGTATGAAATTGAATTCTTAAAAAATATGCAGCTAACTATGTACAACAAGATTGTAAAGTTGTTTAGTCCATTAATGTTTAGTGCTATAGCATATATAGATATTTTATAGATGAGTATCATTGACTATTGGCATGGTTATTGAATATTCATAGTGCTTGTTCTTATTTCTTAAAGATTATATGAAAGTGCCTTCAGGCTGGTTCAAACATTTCACATAACGTATTAAAGCAGACTTCACATTTTTCAATGCATATCGTTAATCAACTTTAAAATAAAAAATAAATAAAAAGTAAATAAAAAATAAAAACTCTTTTTTTTAAATAAATAAATAAGCATTATGTCCTAATTGGGAAATAAAAATGTAGTCAAAATGTTTGAACAAATTATATTTTGAAGTCTAACCAGATTTGGGAGGATATATGATAGTCTATATAAAAATTTGATAATTTTAGTTTTTTCCTCTTTAATTATAACATTTTACCTTATTTACTCCTATTTTGTTTTACAAGAATAGGACACTTTTAGTATCTAATATGTAGTATTTTTAGACAAAAATAACAAACCAAAAAAGTTATAAAACTTAAATTGTTCATAAATAGCAAAAGTTACATGTAACATAGACATCCACGCCAGCAAATAACAATGACAAAGTCATGGAAAATGTTAAAAAAACAGCTAAGTTAAAATGCCTCTTTTATCATCAAAATTAACTTTTTAACTAAAAACTAATAATAAAGTTCAGAAAGGGTGTTGAAAGAATCTAATGGTGAACGCCATGACCTCAATGAGGGTTCTTCATATATATTTTTCAAGAGAATGATTTTTTAAATTTTTAGGTAGGTGTCCCATGGGTTAGCTTCTTATTTTTTTTGGTTTTCCCCATGTAGCCCTACACCCTTCAGGTATGGAAACCACACCCTTCAGGTATGAGATTAGTCATTATTCGAGGTGGGAGCGGAATGAATCGAATGATAGATCTCTCCCAACGAGGGTGCTTCTAAGAATCAACTTTGAAACTTCTATACAAAGACGACTTTGTGACTCTGCCCGCTTCCACTAAGCCAATCACTCATTGGTACCTATAGTTAGCTTTCACGCACTACAAAGACTAATCTACAAGGAACATACACCATTAAGGGGAGATAGTGACATTTTATATCTAGAGAATGATTTGTATACAGAGTTTTACACTTATTGGTATAATTATTATATAACCCATTGTATATGTGTGATAGAAAAATACAAAACAGCTCATTGCTATATATATATATATATATAACTAAATCTTATACCTTTCTATTTTCTACTTTATGCAAACAAAATAGATATCTCTCTATATATCTACTTCTCCTCAACTTACAATTGTTTCTTAATTTAGATAGTTTTGAAAGAATGTTGCATAAAATATTGAATATATGCAACTTAAAAGAAACCTATAATACGGTGTACAATTTCTTTCGAAATCCCGACCCTTTTTTATCTTTTTATGAAATTTTTATCAAATTATCTAAGTATTGATAATCCAATTAAAAAAACTAGGGCAACAGGCTGATAACAATCAATTTAGCAGGGTGGCATGGAAGATGAACTTCTTCCTATAAGGTCTTGTGTTTAAGTACACTTAGGGTTGATTTTGGTCTTTTTATTGCACGTAAGGAGTGACATTGCCTTTGCATAGGGCAAAGCTCTTTGTGTCGTAGTTACATGTGGGGATGTTCATACACCATTGAGTGAGAAGCCACCATATCCCTTAGCGGTGCTTGTTTTAGGTGGATTAGTCTCCAAGGTGCACATAAGCTAGCTGAGGGACACCTCATGGATTACCAAAAAACAAAAAGAGCAATAGGCTTGAAAAGTCTAAATGTATACTTGGAATTGTTGAGACGAGTAAAACCCTTTTTTACACAGTAATTTATGTTAATTCTTGGATAAAATTCATAATGCATGATTTGTTTAAATCACATACACTATAATGTGTTAATTGTGTCTAATTTCTTCTGTTAATAGAATTTTTGTTTTTAGTAATGTAATTATTTTCCATCCTAATCTTGTGCTGATTGATATGTAATAAAACCATCCTGCTAGATCTTTCACATTTGCTCTCCCCTTTTTTATTTAAGATTGATATCGTGTGAAAGATAGTTATATATATATATATATATATATATTTCACAAGATATCAAACAAAGTTCCGTCGTTGAGTGGCAAATAGAAAATTCATGAACAAATGCAATCCCCACCGTGCAATAGTGCACCCACATGTCTTCATTAACGTTGCTTTTCGACTATAAGATCAAGAGCTAACTATTGAGATTTCGGGTTATCTGGACACATACTTCGTGAAATGGTTCTTGCATGTTTGTTACCAGGGGAAACAAGATCAAGTTTGTAAGGATCATATTAGACCTTCATGTTTCTATTAATCTCTATGATCATCTATCATAGAGGACCCCTTTACCATTCTGGATAAATATTTGGCTATTCTATTTTTATAGATATGGTAGAGGGGCACGTCCAATCCTTGTTTGTCCATTAGTTCCCAACTCTTTTCTTCAATGTGAGGTAGAGTTGGTTGGTAGCTTGACCATTCATGACCTCAGGAAGGAATAGGGCAAGGGGCGCCAAAAAGAAGTCAACCCCTTGTGTTCCTGTTCCTTTATCCCTTTCTCCTTTTTTGAAAAGACATTCATGAAAGTGAAAGGGAAAGGCTCATAACCTTGAGGCTATGGGTTCAAATTCTGTCTCCACAATAAGTTTTTTGTCATATATATAAGAAAGAAGATGGATATGAAAAGCAAGTACTCTATTACTTTGTTTGTTTTTACTCTTTTATTCTTTCTTTCATTTTTTTTTTCAATTTTGAATTATACATTGATACTAATCACGAGATGCATACTCACCCTTTATGATACATTAAGTTAATGAGCAGAAACATAGATGCACTCATTGTAGGAGTTATTTTCTTTACTCCCCCTCCGATCAAGATATGTGGGAAGGAGACGAACAATGTTGGATACCCAAGAGGGGGGTGAATTGGGTGTTTCGGCCAGTTTTGACAAATTTTTAAGTTCTTTGGTGGAATCCTTTTAATAATTCAAGTTAAGCTCAAAAATCAATGTGCATGAATGTAAAGTATAAAAATAAATAAGAGAAGGCACAAAAGTTTTTACATGGTTCAAAAAACCTTTTCCTACATCCACACCTAGAAAAACCATCTCTAAGATTCAACTATACATAGTTCACTTCAAGTGTTGAACCAAACCGTTACACTGTCTTTTTAGAGGTTCAAGACAAACCTATCCTTTTCACCGGCTAAGGAAAAACCACATGTTCCTTTTCTGAGGGCAAAGAAAAAATTGGATTTCTTTTTGCAGGATAAGGAATAACCACTTGACCATTTTTAAGATAAATGGCGAAACTTAACCCTTGATTCCTACCTAAGAATCACAAGTGATTTTGAATCACTTGACTTGATTTATTTCAATTAGAAACAAACCAAAAGTCTAAGTAAAATGATTAAAATGTTTGCTCTAAGTAAATAGAACATATACAATATGACTCAAATGATAGAACTTAACCAATAAAAGATATGAAATTTAAAGCTCAAAGAGATAGACTTTACAATATAGGATTATACCTTCCTTGCATCAAGATTGCACACAAAAACGAATTTGAATATGCCTTGAAGGATATGCACAAAAAAAGCTTGAAAATCACACTTTTGGCTTCAAATATTTGGCTCTAGAGTTTTGAAAATGTGAGAAAGGGTTTGATTTTGGAAATCACTCAATGGACTCACATTTGTGTCTCTTTTGTGTTTAAAATGGCTTAAGTGCATGTATATATAGTTTGGAAGTGAACACTAGTCATTAGACACAAGAATATAGTCGTTAGGGGCTCAAAAATCAAGTTTTCAACCATTGGATCTGTCCCGTCAGTCACCAACGCGCTATTCCAAAGTAGCTAGCAGATAAAGAGCCAAAACCCAAAAAACCCAGTAGGATTGCGCTTCTCCAAGTCAGCAGTGTGCTGGAAGAGAATCCTGTCAATTGGATTGGAATCTAATCGACTGGATTACAATCTAGTCAACTGGTTTGACCAGTCCAACAACAATTTTTTGAATTTTTTTATTTTTCAAAAAATCCAACTTTATGAAAGTGTTTGGGGATCAAAATATGATTAAAATACACTCATTTTGAAGATTAAAACACTTGGAAAACATTTCAAACAAAAAGAACAAGTCCAAGTTCAAAACAAGTTAAACTTGGAAACTTAAACCAATAAGTTTTTGGAAAACTTTGTTCAAATGTGATTTTGATTAATATAGATGAAATTATGATTCAAACAAATTTCAAATACTTTAAGAACATAAATAAAACATGTTTAAAAATTTGAAAAATGATTTTAGAGAATCTAATGCATGCATGGTATTTAAAGAATGATTGAGCAAACTAGAAACAAGGAAAGCTACATCCTAATTCTAGACACACAAAAACTCCCAACCTCTTATTTATTTTTTCCATCAAGTTGTCCAAGCTTGAAGTACACTGGGGTACTAGACAATGCGGTGTGCTGTGTACTGGGGTGTGACAGGTTGATTTTTTGTTTGAGGAACTTGAAGTACTTTGATCTTGTAACGACCCTAGTTTTCACCTAACGTCATGCTGACGTAAATTGCTCGACTCTAGATGCTTGTGTAGGCATTTGGTGTGTATTATGTATGTATTTTGTTTTGTAGATGAGTGTATTTCTATGTTTTGTATGTTTTATAGTTATTTTGGTTAAAATGTGAAGTGCAAAGTGTAAAATTCTGGAAATGGCACGAGAAGCTTGCTCCTTATTGGGAGAAGCGCGCTCCTTGCGTGGACAGAGACCAAATTTTTATCAGGCTTTGGAGAAGAACGCTCCTTGAACACAGATAGAGAATGGGTTATTATCAGGAAGGAAGAGAAACGTCTCCTTGCATCTGGGCTGTGTTTTTTAGAACAAAATATGTGGGCCCAACGCTAGTATAAAAGGAAATCTACTTCATTTTTCATTCATTTGCACCAAATCTAGTTGAGAAAGAGGGAGAACGTGAAGAGAGGAGAAAAATTGAGATTTTGGGCTGATCTTGTGGAATTTGGTCTCCAAGGTATGGATTTTGCCCTAATTTCTTGAATGTTAGTTTCTCTCAATGATTTCTAGCCAGAGGTTGCGAATTGGTAGAGATGCATGTGCTAAAATTGGGGTTTGAATTAGGGTTTCAAGATTAGAAACCCTAACCATGTGACTTGGGGTTGGATTTTCATGCTTGGGTGATGCAAACCAAGGAGCAAATGATGCAAACCAAGGAGCTGGACAAGTTGATCATACACTTGGGAATTGAGCTGAATATGCACACGACCCATTGTCACTTCCAAGTGGTCCAATTACAAGACTTAGAGCCAAACGTTTCAAGGAAACGCTAAATGGGCTAATCCAAGAGAAATGGGCTAATGCTAAAAAGACCAAGATGGGCTCAAATAATAATCAAGGCTTAGTCCATGTCATCAAAGCAATTGAAGAAGCTAATTAGCACACAAAACGTGCCAGCATGGACTGACCATCAAAGGGCATGAATTTGTTGAGTTGCAAGGATATTAAATAGGGGAATAAACTTGGTCCTGGCTGGTTATGTTTTAAATACATTGAACTTAGTCAATTAGCTATTTCGGTTACCTTTAGAAGTCCAAGAGGCCTAAAAACGTGGGGACTTGTTCTTTAGAAGCCCAAGAGGCCTAAAAGCATGGTGACTTGTTCTTTAGAAGTCCAAGAAGCCTAAAAACGTGGGGATTTCTAAGTCCTTTAGAAGTCCAAGAGGCCTAAAAACGTGAGGACTTGTCCTTTAGAAGTCCAAGAGGCCTAAAAACGTGGGGACTTGTCTATGTTGATGTTTGTGTTGTTTTGAATTTAGTTATGTATTTTCCTATTCTTGGAGGGTTGTTCCAAGTATATATAGAGTGGTAGCTCGAATTTGAATGGTAGATTATGTTTTGAGATCAAGTTAATCTTGTGAGGTCTTGTGTCTTCTTTGTTCTTAAAAGAACTCTTTGAACTTATCAAGTTAATCTTGTGGCGTTCAAGCAACCAAACTTATCACCTTGATTGTTGAATCTTGGTGTGGCGTTTTCAATCCTTCGTAGTCTTGGTTTTCATCTGGTTAGGTGACGGGTCAAGGCTTAACCAATCTTGTCTACACTGTAACACCCCGTGATTTTACTAAAATACATACGTTGAAGTACGCGTATATGGAGATGTATAATACACGTATTTTATACGTATGAGCTAAATATACACGTGAGAATACACGTATTTGATACGTATGCGCTAAATATACGCGTGTATGATTAGTAAATAAATAAAATTATGAGATGAAAACGATACATATGGGATCATCCTATTAAAAAAAAAATGGAGTTGAATTAAATTGATTAATTTATGGGATTGGTTAATTAAAAATGTGGATTGGAGTATGATTTAATGGCTGAATGCATAGTATGATGAATACATGTGAAATAAGTGAATTGAGTTGATGGTACATGGTTTAATGAATTAAAGGGATTAATTTAGGGGGAAAGTTGGTTTATTAAATGGCATGAGGAGCATGGGATCAAAAGAATAATAAAATAAAATAAAAAAACAAAGATGCTCATCTCCACCCACCGTATGACAATAAAAAAGAAGAAGAAAGAATAAAAAAATAAAAGGAAGAATAAAGAAGAGAGATGAAAGGAGTTGCAGCAAAAAAAAAAAGACAAGAGAAGTTGCTGCAGAGAGAAGAACGAAGGGAGAACGCGGACTTCGCGCGAAATCCGGAACCCCGGTAAGTGATTTTCACTCTCTTCCTTCGTGAAATTGATATCTAAGCTATATGTAAACTTTCTAGCGGAGTAATTTTTACTGTATGAGTCATTTTACGGCGTTTTGACAAATTGGGGTTTTGACCCAACGTGAATAGAAAATCCGCTAGAAAGGTAGAAAAACGTTCCCTGAACTGTCGGGACCCCGAATATGTGGTTAGATTCAATTTCATGATTTTTGGAGACCATTTGACAATTTTAATTCAATTTACATCTTTCGGATAAATAGTAAAAATAAATAGTAAATAGTAAAAATAAATAGTGCATAGTGAATATTGAATAGTAAATAGTGAATATTGAATAGTAAATAGTAAAAGTGAATAGTGCATAGTGAATAGTGAGTAGTAAAAAGTGAAAAATGTAAAGTGAATAGTATATAGTGTATAGTAAATAGTGAGTAGTAAAAAGTGAAAAGTGAAAAGTGAAAAGTGAAAATAAATAGTACTGTGAACAGTGATTAGATATTTTAGTAGCTACTGATATGGTAAATGATGATTCTCATAATACTTTATGGGTAATTTCAGTGTTTA
This sequence comes from Paratinospora sagittata, assembly GCA_035771175.1. NCBI lineage: Eukaryota > Viridiplantae > Streptophyta > Magnoliopsida > Ranunculales > Menispermaceae > Paratinospora > Paratinospora sagittata. The sequence goes on from CM069589.1 coordinate 16,879,297, forward strand.
ATTTGAGGCTTAAGGGCATGGATAAATGCTTTTGAGGAAGCAATGACGTTTATTGTTGCTCGATTTTAGAGGTTGGCTTAGAAACCCTGTGTAACCACTGTGAGTATAGTTTTCTTGATTTGGTTCTTGTATGACATTATACATATATAAAATGCTTGATTGTATGCATGGTATATTTATATATACATTGAGTTTTATGGATCATGCAAACTGATTTTAGCAATTGGAGTTTGTAATGATGAGGTTTTGCGAATCCTTATTGTCATTTCGTTAGGAATTAGACCCGAATGAGGTTTTGTGAGTCCTCATTGTCAGTAGGTCTGTCCTAACAAGGGTTGCGATCCTTGAAATGACTGTGAATTGGGTGATAAGAAGCTGTGTCTACCTTGTACGGCCATACAAGGGTTAGACCCGCTCTCTTGCCTTGCGGAGGAGGGAGATGGTGCATTATGTTATTGAAAACTCATGTAATTTATGTTGTTGACATGTATGATATATTCGTTGAATGATGCATGTGTTGAATAAGTGTTTGAAATGATTTTAAATGTCATATTTCTCTAAATGTATATAATTGCCATCTCAAGAACTATATTCACTGAGCTGTTGTTTGCTCACCCCATTTCCTCCAATATTTCAGGTATTGAGTCGAAGGGAAAAGGAAAAATCCGTGAGTGATAATCACGTGAACCTTCGTCTGGTATGTGTACGTATGTTTGGAGGAAATAAATTATATTTTTGTTATTTTGATATGTATAATTATCACACACTATATATATGTACTATCACCTAGATGGGTTGTGTGGTAATCTTACATAATGCTTGGGATGTTAAAATTATTTATCAGTTGGGAATTTACTTTGTGGAATGAATGAAATGAATGTGAGTGGAATGATCATCTATATAGCTAGTTGATTGGATTTGAATTGTGGTATAGAAAAAAAAAATTCTGTAAGTTTGGGATGGATTGTGAGAGTACGTGAAGGCTGACAGTGTATTGTATACTGTATATAGGTATGTACAGTATATAGTACACTGTGCCGGTCATGACGTCAGCCTACGTCAGGGGCTTCGTGACATACACGATCTTGGGGTTCTAATCCATCATTGTTATTGGGTTTCATCACAATTGTTGGTGAAGTTCATATCATTTGGTTATCAGAGCTTTGGTTCTAACATAAGTTTGACTATCTTTTATTTTCATTTTTTTATTTCCTGTTCCCTATTGTAAAAAAAAAAAAAAAATCGTCAAAAAAGAGAGAGAAGAAAAGTGATTCTAGTAAGAAATTTCCCTCTTTTCAATCTTGTTTCTCACCTTATATGTTGATCTTTTGATGAGTTTTGGTTCTTTCTCATTTTTGAATTGCTGCTAGATTATTTTGAATTAGTTTTTGAAGTTTGATTAAGAACTAAAGAAGACACAAAAGAGTGGAAAAAGGCAAGAGTGTGTGAGACCATAAGAGGGTAAAAGTCATTTAGAGTGAAAACACGAGTGCGAGTGTATCAAATTCTTGAGTGAAACACGTGAGGGAGTGCTTGTGAGGATTCTAACCTTGTTTTGCAGATTTTAAATATGTCCAATAATCAAGAAGAAGATACAACCGAAGAAGTTCGACAACATGCAGTTCCGAACCTCCAATTGCAAGGGTTGTTATGGGAGATGAGGCGTATGTTGAGGGATGAATTAGAACCTATTCACGAGAGGTTGGACAGGGTAGAAGTGGGAACTCCTAGGGAACAACAACAAGACATCCACAACAGGCAGCAAGGTGGGCGTGTTCCGTGGCGGAATGTTGAGGAAGAGGCAGAGTCGGAGCAGTTTGATGAGCCATATTTGAACCGGCATAGGTTTGAGCGTGGGAATGGGAATCGAGAAGCTTGGATGGGTAGGCCTAGGAGGGATAATGATTTAGGAAACATAAAGATTAAAATCCCATCATTTTAAGGTAAAAGTGATCCTGAAGTTTATTTGGAGTGGGAAACTAAAATGGAGATGGTGTTTGATTGTCACAACTACTCGGAGATAAAGAAGGTTAAGTTGGCTACAATTGAATTCACCGATTATGCCATTGTTTGGTGGGATCAATTACTGATTAATAGGAGAAGGAATAGAGAGCCACCCGTGGACACTTGGGAGGAGATGAAAATGCTTATGAGGAAGCGTTTTGTACCCAACCACTATTATAGGGGATTGTATCAAAAGTTGCAGAGGTTAAATCAAGGTTCCAAGAGTGTGGAAGAATATTACAAGGAGATGGAAGTAGCTATGATCCGGGCTAATGTAGAAGAGGACCGGGAGGCCACCATGGCTAGGTTTTTGCACGGTTTAAATTGTGAGATTGCGGATATAGTCGAGATGCAGCACTATGTTGAGTTGACAGATATGGTGCATCAAGCCATAAAGGTGGAGGAACAGTTCAAATGAAAGGGGTTGGCTAGGAGGAGGGGACAACCTATGGCTACCACCAACCCGTGGAAGACAGCTCAACAAAGGGACGAGCAGCTACAAAATAAGCCAAAATTTGAACCCTCTAAGAATGCCAAACCAACGACCGCCGCTACTTCAGGTAACACTGAAACTTCAAGTTCTAAAACATGTGATATTAAGTGTTTTAAATGTCAGGGGCAGGGACAGATAGCCAACCAGTGTGTAAACAAAAGGGTGATGGTGATGAACGCCCAAGGAGAGCTTGAGTCGGAGAATGAGGAAAAAGTAGATAATGCTGACATGCCACCTTTGGAGGATGCCGATGATGAGCAAAGTGTCGTGGTTGGAGATTTATTGGTAGCAAGGCAAGTTCTCAATGTGCAGGTTAAAGAGGAAGAAAGTAACCAAAGGGAGAACTTGTTTCATACTCGGTGCTTTGTAAACAACAAAGTTTGCAGTATCATTATCGATGGAGGGAGTTGCACAAACGTAGCCATCACTTATTTGGTGGAGAAATTGGCCTTAACTAGCTTGAAACATCCTTACCCTTATCGGCTTCAGTGGCTGAATGAATGTGGCGAAATCAAGGTAACAAGGCAAGTGTTGGTGGCATTATCCATTAGTAAATATGAGGATGAGGTGCTTTGTGATGTGGTTCCTATGCATGCATGCCATTTATTGTTGGGAAGACCATGGCAGTATGATAAGAGGGCTAGGCATGATGGATCCACAAACAGGTATTCTTTCACTCATAAAAGGCAGCCTATTATTCTTGTTCCATTGACTCCAAAACAAGTCAGGGCGGACCAATTAAAGTTACACAGCTCAAATAAAAAAAAAGAAAGAAAAAAAAATGAAGGCCGAAATTGAAAAAAAAAAAAGAGAGAAAAACATTGATCAGAGCGAAAAAGAAAGAGAGGGGATTTCAGCCATAGTGAGAGCAAGAGAGAAAAAATTCAATTGCATTGCAAAAAAAAGTGAGATCAAGAGAGCATTATTTTCACACCAGCCCCTTATTGTACTCATGTACAAGGAGGCTCTTTTATGTACTAATGATCTCGTCGGTGCTTTGCCGAGCGTTATTGTTTCTCTTTTACAGGAGTTTGAAGATGTCCTTCCCGAAGAAGTACCTTATGGATTACCTCCAATCCGAGGTATTGAACATCTTTTGAATGGACATCAAAGGTTGAACAGACGCCATGCCAAGTGGATGGAATTCATTGAAACATTTCCTTATGTGATCAGATACAAGCAAGGTGATGATTTGAGGACAAATCCTTCTCAAGAGGGGGAGAATGATGCAAACCAAGGAGCAAATGATGCAAACCAAGGAGCTGGACAAGTTGATCATACACTTGGGAATGGAGCTGAATATGCATACGACCCATTGTCACTTCCAAGTGGTCCAATTACAAGACTTAGAGTCAAACGTTTCAAGGAAGCGCTAAATGGGCTAATCCAAGAGAAATGGGTTGATGCTAAAAAGACCAAGATGGGCTCAAATAATAATCAAGGCTTAGTCCATGTCATCAAAGCAATTGAAGAAGCTAATTAGCACACAAAACGTGCCAGCATGGACTGACCATCAAAGGGCATGAATTTGTTGAGTTGCAAGGATATTAAATAGGGGAATAAACTTGGTCCTGGCTGGTTATGTTTTAAATACATTGAACTTAGTCAATTAGCTATTTTGGTTACCTTTAGAAGTCCAAGAGGCCTAAAAACATGGGGACTTGTTCTTTAGAAGTCCAAGAGGCCTAAAAACATGGAGACTTGTCCTTTGGAAGTCCAAGAGGCCTAAAAACGTGGGGACTTGTTCTTTAAAAGTCCAAGAGGCCTAAAAACATGGGGACTTGTCCTTTAGAAGTCCAAGAGGCCTAAAAACATTGAGACTTGTTCTTTAGAAGTCCAAGAGGCCTAAAAACGTGGGGACTTGTCATTTAGAAGTCCAAGAGGCCTAAAAACGTGGGGACTTGTCTATGTTGATGTTTGTGTTGTTTTAAATTTAGTTATGTATTTTCCTATTCTTGGAGGGTTGTTCCAAGTATATATAGAGTGGTAGCTCGAATTTGAATGGTAGATTATGTTTTGAGATCAAGTTAATCTTGTGAGGTCTTGTGTCCTCTTTGTTCTTAAAAGAACTTTTTGAACTTATCAAGTTAATCTTGTGGCGTTCAAGCAACCAAACTTATCACCTTGATTGTTGAATCTTGGTGTGGCGTTTTCAATCCTTCGTAGTCTTTGTTTTCATCTGGTTAGGTGATGGGTCAAGGCTCAACCAATCTTGTCTACACGATCTTGGGGTTCTAATCCATCATTGTTATTGGGTTTCATCACAATTGTTGGTGAAGTTCATGCTTGGGTGTAGTTTTACATACTTTATGATGAATTCCATGAAAAGTTTGAGGTATTAATGTTGTTGCTAGGAAATTGGATGTGCATGTGGGTTTTGGTGGAAACCTTAGGGTGTTGGAAGTGCACTTGATGAATCTAATCAATCTCTTGGTGGTTTTAATGTGATTTAGAGTAAATTTAATGGGAATGTGAATTGAGATTTAGATGAAGGGAGTTTGGGATTTATATTAAGTTTGTGTATGGTTGAGCTTGGAATTGATCTAGATGTGTGAATTCTTGTTTATTTAAGGACATTGACTTTGGGTTGATCAATTTGGAGTATTATTGCTTAGCTTTTGGTTTGGTTGTGAATATTTCTCATTTTTATCTTCCATTTATGGCATTTTATGTATATGAACTTGAATTGCTAAATTGTATGCATTTATGATGCATGTGCATGGTATTTGTGTTCATAAAAATGATTTTGGACATTTGGGATGCCTTAAGCATTTTGGATAAATGCTTAGGAGTGTAAATTTTACTATTCTATTACTTGTTCTTCAGGGAAAAGTTTCACTGATTCTACTTGGATTGGTGTTCCGTTGGCTTGAACATTCCTTTTGTGTCGAACGTAAACGTAGAATGGTTGGGTAATGATAAATTTGTCCTGGTTATCCCTTATAGCGCGAAATAGGGGAAAATATTGGAAAAATTATCTGGATGGACCTCGAAGGAGGCTAATGCATGTTTTATTGAAAATTATGCATTGATTTCACATGTTAGTCATGTTGTAACTTCTTCATGTATGATAGATTGAATTATGAATTTGTGTTTGCAAATTTGGTTTCTTATGGGATACAAGTTTTTATAAATGCATAGATAATTATAATTGTGAGAATACTTCACTGAGCTAGTTGGAGCTCACCCTAGATCTAAAAGGAAAAGACAAGGCTTAGGTCGTTGAGTCAAGTCTTCTTCTTCATTGGATGTATGTGTGAAGATGGGATCTGGGTTTTAAGTTTATTTCTTTTGTACATTTTTGGACTTGTATATATATATATATATATATATATATATATATATATATAACACTTATATAACATATAAATGAGTGTTGATGAAAACATGATAGGATGTATATGACTTTTTGTAAGCATCAAAACACTTATGAGAAATCTAAGCGAAAAACTTCTTAGATCAACAAACATAACCCACCTCTTTTTATGTACGTACGCCTTTGTTTCAGCCTTGTCTAAACCTCTTGTTAATCCAACCATTTTCGAACCTGCACCACACCCCTATGTAGAAACCTCTAGTGAGCTCCTGCGCCCCTAAACGTAAAGGGCTTGAAAGTTTATGTTTGATGGAGGATTTCTCAATTCTTTCAATTCCTAGCCCTACAATACAACTAAATAGGCCCAATGATCTCTTTCTTCGATAGGCAGATTTGGCATACTGTGTGGTTATATTCGTACATGTTCTGACTCGCCAGTCATTATGGATCCAGTGTTCATCAACAGACATAGCTCTCACTTTTTCATCTCGTGGCAGATGCAACAAAAGATTAGTCCTTTTTCCTTCTCGCTAACCACAGGAGCGCTTAGCGCCCAGAGGAGCAAAGCTCATTTTCTTTCCAAGGTAAGCGGCGCATAAAAGAAAAAAAGGGCTGACCCATCAAAAGTGTGCATGGTTCCTTTGCAAATGAAGTTCAAAATCAACAAGAGATTGTAAAACAAAGGGAGTGTACAACTGGGGCTATTTATAAGGTAACTATATATATATAAGCAAAAGGTATAAAGTTAACTGTCTTAACTTATCTATATTTAAATTTGATAAACAATTATCTATATTTATGTATATATACTATTATATAACATAAATAATTAGAGGACCATCATGCTAATGTTTTACTCTAGTCATAATTTCTTTCTTTGTTTTTTTTACTCCAATTAGTCTTATAGTTTTTTTTTTTTTTTTAGAGAAGAAATAATGTTAGTAACTAATTGTATAACCAGCTTTATCACCATACTATATTCTTGGGGAAGTGTCGGGCCCTTTCCTTACATATTAATCCCCTCACCCACTAGGGTTGAGATGATGACAAAAGTTAAACCTGAAATCTTTAAGTTCTAAAGCCATTTTTTTTACCAACTGCACCAACTTTATGTTGGTCTCTTATAATTATTCTGAATTTTTACTCTAAAGTAGGTTTTTTCTTTTGCTTTTCCATATATATATATATATAATGCCCATATCATGCTAGGGTATTAGAACTATTCCTAACTAGTAGTAGAATACGTGCAATAGATTTTTGTTATTTATTAATTAAAATACAACAAATAATTATAACAAAAGAATGAAGTTGATTTATCTAGTTTCAAAAGAAGATGGAAAGTACATAAAGGTAAAAGGGTGGAAATTGTTATAGTTGAATAGGAAATATTTGTATTCAAACAAAAAAAAAACCTTAAAATGTAAGATACATGAATAAAAAGAGAAATTGGTTAATATATAAATCTGTCCATAAAGAATAGAAAGTTTGAAGAAGGAAATTTTGAATAGTATGGCAAAAAACAGCTTCATTGTCAAGTTTCAAAATAATTTTTTATATTAGTGTAGATAATAATGATAATTCCTCTGTATTTTCTTTTTTTATATATGGTGAACTCATGGTAGTTTATGAATACTTTCTTTCTTTTTTTTTTTTAGGGATAATCCAATTAATGTTTATGGAGCCAACTTTACATATCATAGAGACTAATTTATAAAGACTAGCACCACTAAGCGGATATGTTGACATTCAACTCAATGGCGTATAAGCGTCCCTATATGCGGCTACATAATAAGGACTTTGTCTTAAGTAAAGCCGCACCTTCCTACTTGAGCGATGAAGACAAAAGTTTACCTCGAAACTCAAACTTAAGACCTTAGTGGTAGAAATTTGTTTTTCAACCAGTCTGTCAAACCTGCTCTCAGCCCAAGACTTGTACATCCCGTGATCAACGTCAAGTCTCTGTTGGTCAATTACCTCCTGAACTTGTGTAGGCTGAGCTCTCATTTGAGCACATATCACAATCTGATCTGAAGGGGTAGCACATATACTCATAACCGTAGCCGCCTCAAGTAGTCTCCACTCATGAGACATCTGGCGTGCTACCATAACTGTCTCTACCCGCTTCCTGCTCAATGCATTAGCCACTACATTGGCTTTACCTGGGTGGTATTCCAATATAAAATCATAGTCTTTGAGGAGCTTTAACCACCTTCTCTGTCTCATGTTCAATTCCTTCTGAGAGAACAAGTACTTGAGGCTCTTATGGTCGAAACGATTATTTGTCTGCCACTATTCATAAATAGTGCAGGGCCTCCCTAGGAATCGAACTCAAGACCTCCCTTAAGGAGTCTAATTTCGCATTCCTAGTAGCCACTGAACCACTTTCTTTCTATAACGTCATTGAGGATTTTTTTTGTTTTTTGTTTTTTGTTTTTAAGTATTAAATATTCGTTAGTATTGATGTGAATGGTAATATAATAATTTAATATTTTAACTTTTTTTTCATTGTTTCTACAAGACTTCTTTATTATTTTGTGCTCAAATTAGCAACTTTTGTTTATTTTGCTCCACTTAGTTATAGCATTTTACATCCTTTAGTTATAGCCTTTTATCTTTCTTCATCTCTATTTTTATGACAATGATATATTAACCTAAAAAATGTTATTCTAATTAAAAAATATTATAACTACGATATCATGCTACTTAATTAGATGATTTGTATTATGATATTTCTTTATTATTATTATTTTGTTAAGTACAATTAGCCAGAAAAAGCAACAGGCGGAAGCCATTTCAACGATGGTAACTACCATCACAATAAGGATCAAAGTCTGCAATTATATTATATTTACTCTCCTTAGAGATGAACCTGGTATGGGTAGGGATGGCAATTCGGGCCATTTGGCCAAGCCCGAGCCAGGCCTTATAAAATTTCAGGTCAGGTTGGGCCAACATTAAAAAGCTTTGGTCCAAATTCAACCCAAAAAATATATGGACCGGGCCTTTAGACCGAACTTTTGGACTACTAATATAACTAAATACATATTTTAAGGTTAGATTAGTTACAATAAAATATAAATTCTAGTTAAATAATTAAATAAAATATACAAATTAAAAATATTATTTATTTAATTTATCTTAAATATATGTTAATTTATTCTAAATGAATTAGTTTATGTATGTACTTGGGTAATATCTTTCATTCTTTCATAATTTTAGCTCAACCCTTATTATAATTTGGTTAAATTTATTATATATTTATATCTAGCCCTATTACATACTTTTAGAGAGTATACTTAATAAAATATATTTGGTATATATATAAGTTTGTGCGTGTGTATATATATGTATAATATATTTTTTAATTATATAATACTCTTGAATCTTAATTATGTTTTGTTTTTACCATTTTATACTATAATTGTATACTATATATACTCTTATTAAGAAATAGAGTAGGTATGTAAATTATTTGTTTTATTAAGAAATAAACTAAGTATGTAGATTATTTGTATTATATACCTAATTGAACATACTCTTAATAATGTATATATAATACAAATATAAACCCTTAATTAAATAACACTATTGACTTAATTAAATATATATTATACACATTTTATACACTCTTAATTGTAATAATACACTCGATTATATTTTTTATCATTATATATATATTATATTATTTTTTTAACACAATATATTATGTATGAGGTACGTATTATATGTATATATACTATATATACTTTAATTATATATATATATATATATATATGTATGTATGTATAATCAGCCAAATCTTCAGGCCTTTGGGTTGGGCCTTTAGATCGGGTTAGTAGGTAGAGCCAGATCTAGTTATGTGATCTCAAACTCGTTTAATAAATTTTGAGACTGGGCCGGGCTAGGCCATGTAATAATCGGGCTAAAATTTGAACCGGATCATTTATAACGGACTAAATTAGGCCCATGGACCTCGGAGCCAAATTGCCGAGATCATGTTCTTGTGACTAACTAGTAACAGTGATTAAGATAACCATGGTTGAAACTGGCGGGTAAACATGTTTTCTTTCGAATATGTGTTAAAATGCACGTGTTTCTATAGTGCAAAAAAAAACAGGCCAACGCCAACTATAAAATAAGGTGGCTCTGAGCGTTATTTTCTTACGCATCAATTCTAACATCTATCCAAAATATCACACGGCCAAATCGCTCGTCAATCGCACTCGAAAGCTGCTTTAGCTTTCAATTTCGTTTTTTTAAGGGGTTTCGGGTCTGTTGATCTACCCTCGAATTATGTATCGCTGTAGATTCGTGAAATCGATCGCGGAATCTCGATTTACAGCAGAAAAAAGGGAAGGGAAATAATTGATAGACGACGAATCCTTGGTCTTTTAAGAGAACTGAAGAGGCGCTTTTGGGGTTGCTGTACTACAGCTCTGGACAGGGATAAGAGTGTTTGATTACTCGGGAAGCGCTTTTGGGTCTTTAAAAAGGCAAGGTAAAGGGAAGTTTATGTCTTTCTGAAAGATAATTGAACATTTTTTATTTTTTTATTTTGGGTTCCAGGTTCTGGTTTTATGATTTTTTGTGTTTTTCTGTGTGTTGTTTGGAGTGAAATATTAGTTTTGATTTAGGTTAAAGTGAGATTATTATAAAATGTGCATAGAAGTAATCTATTGAAATTGTTTAGGTACAGTAGTAATTGTTAAATGACGTAGAAGGTATTTATTAAAAGGAAAATTGAGTTGTATGTTATATGTGGGTTATTTGACACCTGAGAGTCTGAGACCATACAACAATAATTGAAAAAGAAAAAAAACGGAGTGGGTGTTAGATTGCAAAGGTCACAGTTGGGAGTACCTTAGAACTTGGTTGAGATTAAAGTGGAAGCCAACTGGAGTTGGAAAGGAAAAACTAAAAACGAAAGAGGAAAGAAAGAACGGAGGAAGAAAGGAGCTGAAAGAAAAATAAAGGGGAAAAAAGGGATCAAGAAAGGAGGAGCTTGATCCAAGGGTCAGATAAAGTTTTTTTTTTTTTAAATATTTTTTCCTGGATTTTGAACTATTAGAGTATGTTAGAATATAGGTGGGATTTTCATTAAATCTGGGTAGAAGATTAGTTATTGATGTTGATTGGTGTATGATTTTCAATTTTAGAAGAAAAAAAAGGATTTAGAGGCTTAATTGAAGAAATTTGAAGATTTAAGGCTTTGAAATTTGGTGAGTAGGATTCTCCTTCTATTGAACATTATTTGTGTCATTTGACTTGGTGTTTCTTTTTTTTTTTTTTTTTTTTTTTCTGAATTTTGGATGTGATTTTACAGAAATATGATTTTTTTTAATTGTTGAATATATATTGTGACTGAGGTTTTATAGAAATCCCATAACTATATGATTTTAACGTGTTGATTAATTGATGATTTCAAATTTAATTTGATAAGTAAAGAATTTTCATGCTTAAATTTATTTAGATGGAGTTAATTTGGGTTAAATCATATTTGATTGTTGGAGAAATTTAAATTGAAAACCGAAAAAAAAAAAAAATTAAGTTGGAAATTTAGTGATATTATACTGATTTAGTTGAAATATATTATTTGAATGTGTCAGTATAATTTAATTTATGGGTGTTCAAAGTAAGCATTTTAGAAAGTGCTATATTGTAGAATATTATAAGAATGGTGGAGTTATTGCATAAGAAAAAAAATAGTTACAATTCATCTCATTGATATCACAAGACTAAAACTGAAAATAATGATTATATTATTTGATTATTTTGATGGGATTATGAGAGTTATCTGGGGTGTTGCGGGCTCGGGAATTATTATGTGAAAATTGAATAGAGAAGAAATGATGTTATGATGAGAAGGCTGATGGAAGATATGGCAGACGATATTATATTTATCTTCATGCATATATGTAAAATGATGATTATTAGTTTTATGATAATGGGTTCGTGCATCATTCATGGAATTATTATGAATGGCAGCATTTTGATTTAATTTCATTTAAAAGAAATGATATTGAGTTGAGTTGGGAGAAAGTTTAGTTGAGTTGAATAGAAATGATATTAATATATGTATATATTTTTATGAAAGGACTTAAAAATAACTATTAGCAGTTGAATGGTTAAAATATGTCTATTAAGGACTGGATTTTACATTACTTGGAGGACGTATAGCTACCGCTCAGGTGTGTGAAGTTATTATTCAATAGTTTCTTAATTAGTTGGTGGAATAGGACGCCTTTCAATTAGAAATTATGATCATTGTAAGGGACTTGCAGCTATTATTTTAATTATTTAGGGCTATTTGAAGTTGCACATTATTAATTATAGGTTATGACTCATGACTTCATAAGGTACTGTATGTAATTGCATGGCATGAATGGTTATTTTTTTCAATAGCTCTTAAGATACTTGCAACTTTCTTCTCAAAAAAAAAAAAAAAGATACTTGCAACTTATCCATGTTTTTTTTATGCTTGTAATAATTTTGTTAAGCTGATATTAGATGATGCTTCTAATGGTAGATGTGAGAAATCTATTCACTGAGATGCTGATGCTCACTACTTTATATTTTATCATTTCCAGGAAAGGATAAAAGGAAACAAAGTTGCTGACTGAGACACTTTTGATCAAAATATCTATTCAGATCCCTGGAAGTCTTTTGGGGCTTTGGATCGCATCTTTTTACTTGAGATTTCATATCTCTTAAGACTTTCTGTCCAGTATATTGTTTTTCTGTAATCTGTACATAAAAGTTTCTGTACATTCAATTTATTACTGTGATTCATATCATTAAAGATGACAATCAGTAGCAATGCACCGGTGAAGGGGAAAAGGTCAAGGAAGAATAAACAAATTGTGGACGAGAAAGCTCCTTTGTTGCCAAGAAAAGATGAAGGTATTGGGTTTGATGAGTTTAATGGTGCTTCCTTTACTGGGGCAGTGTTTAACCTATCTACGACAATCGTTGGTGCTGGGATCATGTCTTTGCCTGCAACAATGAAGGTCTTAGGACTGGGCCCGGGAATTTTTATGATCATCTTCATGACATTTCTAGCTGAGGCTTCAATTGAGTTGTTGATTAGGTTCAGTCGGGCTGGGAAAACAATATCTTACGGAGGAGTAATGGGAGATGCTTTTGGAAGGACTGGGAGGATGTTGTCGCAGATCTGTGTGATCATCAACAATGGTGGAATACTTATTGTTTACATGATTATTACAGGTATGGCTTTTTTCCCACTGATCTGTCATGGTTTTCTACTTTTCATTGGTCATGGATTCATCTCTAATTATCTTGCACAATTTAAATTGTACAAGGGGACTGTCATCAGCATCTTATGAACTTTCATTATTATATGTGTGAAGGTGATGTGCTTTCTGGAATGTCTTCAAGTGGAGCTCATCATGCTGGTGTCTTGGAAGGGTGGTTTGGTGAGCATTGGTGGACTACACGTTTCTTCGTGCTGCTTTTCGCTACCCTTGCCATATTGGCTCCATTGGCATCACTTAAGCGTGTAGGTAGGTGTAATAGCTATTTCCCTAACCATATATATGCCATGTATAAAAACAGAGGAGTCCTTGGTTTAGATTCCTTTGGTCTAGGTAGTTCTTTACTTTCACTGTCTGTCTTGTCTTTTTATGTCCTGTGTAGTGTTATCATATACCATATATAAATGGAGGAAAGCCTGGTTGGTTTAAACTCCTTTGTTTTTAAGGATATTTAATATTTTTATTTTTATTTCTATTTTTTTGCAAGAAAGTAGTTTTTAAGTTTAACACGCTATATCTATTTTCTCACTTTTTGTTTGGGTTTCTTCTTCCGTCTTTTAAACAAAAATTATTGGTTTCAGTTTTAATTCAAGGTTATAAATTGTATAGTAATTTATGGTTAGTTTTTTTTTTTTTTTTAATTTTCAATTCCGTTTAACACAAGTTTATTTAGTTTAATGGGTTGATCATTATTAGTTAATTAGTTGTTAAATGTGCTCGTATGTACTTTTCATTTGGTGGTAGACTTAAAGTACATATTTCATTTTATAGGTTGATTAAATTTTTATTAATTTTAATTTTTTAAGGATAGTTTTATAAATATGTCTACCTAAGTTTTTTTTTTCCTAGTCTATAAGAGATGTTTGAGTTAACTGGTATTTAATTTTACATAATGAATTAATGTTAATCATAATTCTCATTGTGTGTTTATAAAATGCAAAAACGTTTGACCTATAATTTATTGATATAGAAACTTTAATTGTTCATTTATACTTAAGGTGTGTTATTTATTTTTTTCTGTTTTTTTTTTTGTTGTCAATATTATTTGTTAATGAAAAAATATTTAGTAGATAATAAAAATAATTTACAAAATAGTCCCATGACGTGCAAAGCTGAAAGCTTGTAAAAGTAAATAGTAGGAGCTGTTCTTGCTGCTATGGTTGTTAAATATTTGTATTTCTTTTCCATGCCTAGTTGTTTCTGAACTTAAATTGTGTAGTGCATAAATTTTGGTACTTGCTTTTTTCGATATTTTTTATTTATATACTATAGACATAATTCAAGCCCTTTTTGTATAACCATGCATCTGGTGTTAATATCTAGCTGCTGACTTGATCTATAATCTAGCTGATATCTTTCTTTGACATGATAAGCTTTTCCATGGATAGGAAGCAGATTTGTGGATTTTAAAACCCTTCTTTATCTCGTAATTTGAAATATTTGCTTCTTAGTTTAACCAGTATCTACATATAAAGTAATAAAGAAGAACACGTGCTCTCCTGCCAATGCAGGATCTTGGGGAGGGACAGTATATTGAGCCTTACCTCCTCCATATTGGATAGACTATTTCAAGATTGGAAGTTATGACTAGGTCACAATGGAGCAACCTCAACTTTTGTGGGCCTGCAATGGTTGGATACAATCAAAAGAAGTGACTCAACAGTCTTTTCAAATTATCTATGCAACTCAACCTAGCAAAGCCTTTTTTAACTAGATGGCATTGGCTGCATGAACCCATTTCTTCCACTCTGTTTTATGTGAAAATCTTTAGTTCTATTACAAGTAGTTATATATATATATATTTATTTATATTTTGGAAAATATTTAGGAAACACACTTGGGGGCACTCACTTCAAGTGTTGTTGGAAATGCGTGATTCGAGGTGATCTAACAACACTTGGGGGGGCATAATCTCAAAACTGAGTGCCCGCAAGTGTGTTTTCATAGCACTACTTATATATTTTTTAAATATCTCTATCCATATCATTTTAGATCCTCTTCTATCATTGCCATTAAAAGTTAATGTCACTTTTCCTAATTGGAGCACATCACGGTTTTTGGCTGCATACGTCCTAATTATCTTATTCAATGCTCTTTCTTTTTATCCAATTGATGCTACTCTTGTTATTTCTTGAATATGTTGATTTCTAATGCTATCGTTTAATGTCTTACCATGCCTATCTCACTTGTTTATTAAGTAAGAAATGGATGTTCAGCTAAATAGCAGCTTCTTAGTCTAGTGGTTCATGAAGATATTCATTAAAGTAATAAAGGAGCATAGGACTCTAAAAAATATTGACATTTTTGTTAGATATAGTTTATTATGCTTTTCATTATCCAGCTAATTTATTAATGTGTTTTTTTTATTACCTAGCATTTTTTCCAAAAAGCATGACTTATGTAATAATGGTCTTATAAATTTTAATTTCAACTCTAATGGGATGCATCGATTTTATTTTTTTTGTGATTTTATATTAATATATTGCTGTTTCTTTTGTTTGTGCTTGCTTCACTGTCAGCAACTACTCTTTATTCTGTTAAATTGGGGACTGCAATCATGTACCTGTTTTTGGTTAATAGTTTGAGCATATATCTATACAATCCTATAATGCTTTTCTAATTTAGAAGCTTTTGTATACTTTCTTGTTGCAGATTCTTTGAGATACACTTCTGCCTTATCAGTTGCATTGGCAGTTGTATTTGTCGTTATTACTGCAGGCATCACAATTGTGAAACTGATAAATGGAAGCATTGCAATGCCCAGATGGCTTCCTATTGTTACTGATACAACATCGTTCTTGAATCTCTTCATGGCAGTACCCGTCCTTGTTACTGTATACATCTGCCACTACAATGGTATATAGCATGAAAGATTACAGTATCTTTTTTAATTTTTTTAACATTGTTGCATCTAATAATTATTGGAAATTGGAATTTTACCTCAATTGTTTGGTAGCATCTTAACAAGGGGATTTTGTGTATTGGTTTTTGTGTGAAAATTTGCAAAGAGTCTAAGTTGTTTAATTTCAAGTGAGATATTTTACCCAATTTTCACTTCCAAGGAAACTAGGTTGATCAATGCTCTTCAAAGGTATTAAGATTACATGTATTTCTCTTCAAATTTTACAACTTTCAAGGAAAATAAGTCCTTTAGTGTCTTTTTTTTTTTCCATCACTTGGAGTCCTATAGTTTGGTGCACTAGTGCGCCCTCTGTCCCTCAGTTTGAAGCTTTTCAGAAAAAGACCAATTGCTACCCCTCTACCATAACATGGGGAATAAAAGTGCAAAGAAATAGAAAAAATCATGTATGGCTGCTGCTCTTATTTGTTGTTTAGTTCTCAACTGTAGTTCACTGTTATTTATTTATTTATTTATATTTATTTTTTTACTGCTCTTTCCTTTTCAAAGTGGGAATATGAACGTATAGGACTGACTCTTTTGATAATTTCCTGTAACGTTTTGCAGTGCACACAATAGACAATGAACTTGAAGACTCTTCCCAGATACAATCAATTGTGCGAGCTTCACTTGCACTATGCTCAACTGTGTACATAACCACAAGCTTTTTTGGTTACCTCCTATTTGGTGAATCAACACTAGATGACGTGCTTGCCAACTTCAACACCGACCTTGGCATCCCGTATAGCTTGCTTCTTAATGATGTAGTTCGTGTTAGCTATGCTATTCACCTAATGCTTGTCTTTCCCATAAACTTCTTTGCCCTACGGTTAAATGTGGATGGCCTCCTCTTTCCATCAGCTGGTTCTTTGGTATTGAACAATCGAAGATTTACATTGATCAGCATTGGTCTCATTACAATTGTCTTCTTGGGTGCAAATTTCATACCTAGCATCTGGGATGCTTTCCAGTTCACTGGGGCAACTGCTGCTGTGTGCCTTGGGTTCATTTTTCCAGCTGCGATCACTCTCAAGTGAGTTCCTTTTACTTTTCTCTTTGAATTGCTTGTAAGATTTCATAAGTAAAGTACTACAACTCTTGGCATCAATTTGCTTGCTTCATATATAATGTTATTTTCTTTCTTTTTAATGTATTTGGGTGGTGTTTCAGGGATACTCATGGCATTGCAACAAAGAAAGACAAGATCTTATCTATTTTCATGATTGTACTAGCTGTGTTCTCCAATGTAGTTGCTGTGTACAGTGATGCCCGTGCTATGTTCAACAAGAATGCTCCCCCGACTCCACGTGCGAAGTATTTCTTTTGATGGTTAGTAGAGTGGAACGGAAGAAAAGCACAGGAATATCTGAAAACTATTGATTGTGTGGTAGTCAATCTCCAACAGAAAATGAGGGTTCTCCTGGTATGGTATGTTTTTCAATGAGGGTACCTACTCAATTCAATATATAAATATATAAGTTGTGTTGCTCAAGTAAACTGTAAAAGGAAACTTGAAATATTCCGCGCCTCAGTTCTTCCAAGGGAGACAACTATACTATTTCTGATTCTTGTATTATCAATGTATGATTTGCAAGATTTAGGTCATAAGAAAAGGTTGTGTTTAGTCATTGCAAGATTGTTTTGTACTATCAATGTTTGATTTGGATTTATATATTATCAGTGTATGCTTTGGATTTTTAGTTAATTACAAGAAGGTGGTGTTTAATGCATGGTTTCATGGAGAGAAGGGATCACTTAATTTCTAGCTTTCTAAACAATTCAGTACTAGTGACTAGTCATATGGCTCTTCTTTTTTTTTTCTTTTTTTCTTTTTTCTTTTGTCAAAAAGGATGGACTGTATATTAATCACCTAGCTTAAGCCAAATTGGAATACAAGTTGACCATAGATTACTTGATTTGTTGAGCTACTGCATGTTTTGCCATTACATCTGCTAGTGCATTCTCAGCTCTAGGAATATGCTAGAATGAAACAGGTTTTGACTGAGAAGGCAGCTGCCTGATATCATGGATAATGAATGGACTTGATTTTCACTTCAATGAATCTAATTTTGTTTAAGCATTGGATTACTGTTACCAAATATGAATTAACCTGTAAAGCATCCACATTTGATAGACATATTTCTTCTGCCATTATCAAACCTTCCAAGAAATGCATGACCTGTTTTCAGAATCATCTTCTCTTCTGAAGCTAATACGAGTTTCATGGGTCGAGGGGTTCTTGGTTCATTAGAATTCTCATTGGGTAATTGTAGGGGATACGCTGCTGACTGTTGGTGTTAATGTTCTGCTGCTAAAAGGCATCTAAATAATCTTCGTAAACCCAACTATTTCGGATTAAATTTGAGTTACTATTTTACTAACTCAACATGATCAGGTGAGGTCTCACCTGGTTGACCAAACCAACCAATTTTTTTTTTAAATTATTTTTACATATGCATTTTTCATAAGTATAATACACAAATTAATATAAATATTTACTTGCATTTGCATATAAGTAATGCAAAACATTATTAGTTAAAGGGGCCTCTTATTTTAGTAGGCCTCATTACCCACAACTCCTTATAAGATGCTGGAGGTTAGATAAATTGGTGGTCTTAAACGAGGAGGAGAGGAGCAATTTACAGAGGAGGAGTGGCTTGTTTCTCGCATTCTTTCATTGTGGGACTAAAAAACAGGGTGTTTCTCACTTTACCCAAGTTAAAAGAAAAGGCATCAATGTTAGTTAAAAAGTTTTAACATTTTAGTTGCGCATAAGTCAAATATGTTATATATTTGTCTTGTTAGATAGGATATATTATCCAATTATTATATTAAAACTAATCTGGTGGTATTCGAGACAACTTAAGATTATTTTAGGAGAGGTACATCTAATTATAAGATGAGTAGTATTTATTTAATTACATAAATCCATGCGAATTGACCAATTTATCAAATTGATTAATTAAAAAATGAGATCAGTTTTCAGAAACAATAAAGCCATATTATAATTAAACAAAGGTATAGATGATCGTTTGAAAATTAATTTACCAAATAAAATTTATAAGTTAAAAATGTAATAATCACGATTTCATGCTCATTGTCTAGCTACGTAGCTATAAGCTTTTATGGGACCATAGATTGATGAATATAAATAAAGTGGCAAAGCTTGAGGAGATGATGTTATGATTTTCCTAGTTAACAATACCAACATAGTGTCAAAATGACATTAATTAATTAAAGTGATGAATTAGAAGTTAAGGTACCAAAACGAACAAATGTTGGAACTGGAATAGTGATTTCTTCAATTTATTATAAATTTATTCTACGTATGGTGACAAATAATTAGAATGAATAAACCCATAATATATATTAGATTTGGAAATGTTATACACTGGCTTTTAGCTCCATTTCAAGAGAAAGCATGTGAAAAAAATAAAAACAACCAAATGATAAAACCCTTGATCCCTTCAAAAACATGAAAATTTCAATAAATTAACCCACATAAAGTTAAAGATTTTGTTCAATAGTGTTTCAAGAAAAACTAAATTACAGATATAAGTAGTGGTAAAATTTTAACCAAACTAGCTTGCAGCTTAATTATTTAATAATTTACAAGCAAAATATAAAACTATAATGATGTAGAGGAGAGTTTTGTGTAACAAAATTATAACGCCCATACCTTAGGATGATATCATCATGACTCGTAGAGTACCTGTATATGTGTATGTATATGTATTTGATGCTTGATGTGTGTTAGTTCAAGTGTCTTTGCATGCTTTTAAGTTGTTTAATGTGTGCGTAAAGTTTCGAAATGATCGGAGACCCGTTCGACGTCGAAACATGTCAAAAACGGTGTTTTAGATAAGTAGCGCTCACTCCATGGAGGAAGAAATTTCTATCACCGATTATATCAATGACTTGATCTCCTAAATCCGTGGTCCGATTGAGCTGAAATTTTGACAGATTATTCTTCTATGATAGATCTTAATTATGACGGTGAAGATCTTGATCGTAGTTGTCTACTGTGAGGTATAAGATTTCAAACATTGCAGCTCAGATTTGTGAATTTTCTTGCGCATTTTTTATCAAACGTCCAGATCTCGCATTACCACCGTTGGATTGAGCTGAAATTTTACCAGAAGGTTGGTAGTTAACTCATAAAAATCCTGAACGGTAAAGATGTTAAATTCGTGAGTCATTTGTAAGAAATTGATTATCTAAGTGCAAGTAATTGTAGCAGGGAAACTATTTTTTTATTTAAGTGAGTTTTATTTAAGTGCGGGCCCAACTCGAAACTTAACTTCTATAAAACCCCTTGGACGACTTTTTGCTCATTTTCACACTTTGAAAAGGGGTAGAAGAGTTGGAGAAGAGGGAAAAGAGGCGGAGAAGAGAAAAGGAGGAGAAAAACTAGGGTTTTGGGCATTCTTGCTTAAGAATCCCCTAAGGTTTGCATGTCTTCCTTATTTTCTTCCTAATATCTCTTTAGCTTATGCATTCAAGCGTTCTTTTGACCTAGGTAATGATATGAACCACAAATTTGAAGGGTTATAGACCTAGGGTTTGCTTGTTTGTGTTCCTTTAAGCTTGTAAATGGTGTTAATGGCCTTCCTTGACCTAAACCTACACCCAAAGAGTATTTTTCACACTTGAATCTCATATTTGAAGGGGGTGGTGGAAGAACACATGTTAGAGTTAGGTTTTGCATGTTAGATATGTGTGATTAGAGGGTGTTGGGATAATGGTGAAACCCTCAATTTTTAAGAAGAAATTGGTAGGGTTGTGTGTATTTGACCTAAACCTAGGTTATGGACTTAGGGTTTTCCATTCAAGTTGCATGTCATCTATGTTGATTAAATGGGTAAAAGTGGATGATTGATGGTTCAATTTACTGATTTTGAATGTTGAAAAACCTAGGTGTAGTGCAAATTTGGCCTAAGCCATGAATTTGAGAATTTGCCCAAATTTGGGTATTATATAAAATGTTTTGCATTAATATATATGTGTTATGCATGATTTAATGTTTTATGAAATGAATTTGAGCATAGTCTGGTTGGGTAAGCAATTGAGTTTTGGTCTCCTAGTTGGGATTTTCTTTGGGAAATCTCGTAAGTCTAGCGGTGATCTCCAGTTGTAGACCTTGCAGATGATTTTATGGCTTGTGTAGATAGGATCGCATAGACATGGTATTTATTTTGGTGCGTTGATCCTATTAGCTATACAACCCCAAGAATCTTATTAGAATATGAGCATTGTTTGGTCGGATCGAGCGTTGAGTGTTGCGAACCCAGGCTTTTGATCGCCCTTGCTCAGGAGGTGTTTAGGATTGCATTGACATGTTTGAAAAAAAAATGATATGCATTGTCTTGGGTATTGACATGATGCATTATATTATGTTTTATTTAGATGCATGTATATTGTCACTTGTAGAAAAATATTCACTGAGCTTGCTGTAGCTCACTCCTCATTCTTATTATTTCAGGTTCTGATAGGAAAGGGAAGGGAAAAGCTTGACTGTGGAGCATTTTCCATATTTTTGGTGATGTAGGTGTCTTTGTACATTTTTGTATTTTGGTAAATATGTACTTAATAACACCTACTGTATTTATACTTAACACATAGATGGGATGCACTTATGGTTAGGTATGGTTTTGTATATTTGATTATTGTAGACTTATGGAATTTTATGGTTGTCAATTTGGGAATGTAATTATCTTAATGATTTGATTATGCCCATTTAGATTGATGCTTATATGAGAATTATGTGTTCATTAGGTTATTTAAATTAGGCTGACGGGACGCTGAATGTATCGAAGGAGGATATACTCAGGGGTTTCGTGTCGGTCATGACGTCACTGGTTGTGGGTCGTGACAAAAATCATCCAAATTTCATAAGTTATATTGTATGTAAGCCAACTTTCATCTCATTAGTTTAATTAACTAAAATGTTTGTAAATGTTGTTGATGCATATTATACAATATTTTTATATTTTACTTAAAAATTTTATTTTAAATTAAAAACTATATGGGTAATAAAAATTGCCAACTTTTGACCAAGTGTAGACTAAAACGGCCTTGAAAATAGACATATAAACTAGCAAAAGGATGGATGTATTATATATATACTCTTTAATTTAATTTGGGCCCTTAATGATTATAAAAGTAGAAGATGTTTAACATATTATGTATTACCCATTCCATTGATTTGATTAATTAGTTTCTCAAATGTATTAGGGTTATTAAATATTTGTAATAAAGAAAAAAAACATTTACCAATGATTACAAAGTATGTAATGTAGTTTTTAATTAATAACTTTTGTAACTTCAAATTTTTAACACTTCTTTTACGTAAATTATTATAGATTTTTATATTTTTCATAGCTATATATAAAAAAGAATATAACATGATAATTGATACTTAGCAGTTAGTATTCAAAATAGAAAAAAGAACATAGTTTGACAATAGATAGAAAAGAGTTTCCTCACTTTTCTATTTAGTCCTACATTGGATACAAAGAAAGAGGGAAGGAGGGAGCCTTCCTCCATCTTTTTTCACCCATCCTCTCCACTTTTTTGTTTAGTTCCACATTGGGTAGGAAGAAAGAAGGAGGAGGCTACCTTTATAAAAACCTTCCTTCTCTTCTTTTTTTTTCTCACTCATTCACTTATCTAGAAATTTCTTTGGAGAAGGGTTCTCTCTTTTGAGAGAATGTTTCTCATTTTTTTTTTTAAATCTTAGGTTAGGTCCTGGGTTGGGCTAAACTCGACCACTCAACCGACTTGACCCAACTTTTGATTAGTCGGGTAGCCTCTATTTTTAACGGGCGTCAAGTCGGGTTCGGGTGAAGATTTTCTTCACCTGACTAGGTCTGATCGGGCCAAACCCCACCCCACCCGACCCGACCTGTTTACACCCCTACTTGCACCTGGGCATTTTAAGATTGATTGATGAGCAACTACGGAGAATAATTAACCCCTCTAAAACAAAAGCTTGTTCCTTCTTTTCGTAGGACCCAAAATAATAAAAATAATAATATTTGTGGTAGCCCTTGTTATCATCTTACAATGGTTTCTCCTTGAGAAACCCTTGAGAAAGGTTGCTATCCTCATCCTTGAGGTCTTTTTTTTTTGCCTTGAGTTCCCCATGCTCTCCCTCTTCCACCTTGCTTGTCACACTCCAAAATTTCCCACATTTTCTCCAACAATAACTACTAGACAAAGTTGATATATAATATAATATATGGCCGGAGGGGGCCGGCCCCCATTTGAGGCAACCCCCTTAAAGGGGGGAGCAAGGGTGCTCCCCCCTATAAAGAGAGGGAAGGGGGGATTTCCTCAGTCCGCCCTCTCTCACTCTCTCCCTCTTGTGCATTTTTCTATCTCTCTCTCTATCTTTTCTTGCGTTTCTGGAAGATAGGTGTTTTGACGGAAGATTCGTCAAGGTGCCACCACTACACGTGTTAAGGGGTGGGGAATAAAGGCTAGGTTTGCGTCTTTTACTTGTCTAATGATAATTTACATAGCATCATGCATCATAGATGTTACCATGCTTTACTTCATGCATGAAAACTATTTTACAAAATGTATATACTATAACCATGCGTGCTATGCGTTACGCTGGACCAGGGATTGTCATAAATGTATATTATTGGGTGCTTTGCTGTTACGCTGGACCCAGAGGTGACACTATCATTGGTTAGCACTGGAACTTATGAGACCTCAGTTACTGGATATTGTATCGGTGCCTCGGATCACAGGTTGCTAGTGCATGATGCCTGGCCTGTGATGCCGTGTGATCACATTTTCATTCATATCATTGCTTGATTGTATTGTTGTGGCATAACTTTCTGATGACTGTTGTTCTATACTTATTATTATGCATGTAAGCTTCGTTTATCCTCCTAGACCTCACTGAGCTATTGAGCTCACCCCGTTGATATTTTTCCCCAGAATCTTAGACACGCGTAAGTACAAATATGTTATCAAAACATAAAAGCCACCGAAGCTACGTGCGAAGGAAGCGCGTAAGGTGCGGGATGTCAACATAGATCTAGGTGTGTTATTTATGAGTTGTTGTAGTTTCCACTGCGTACTCTGTACTCATGTAATTGTAACATTTGTACTTTTGCCCTCCGTTATTAAAGGAGGACAAATAAAAGATCTGTGTTGATGTCCGTTTCTGCTCGCACCTTGATTCTGGTCTGTTGCCTATCATATAAAATTGTTCTTAAGAATCGGGGTGTGACAGTTATGGTATAAGAGCATGATCTTGCGGCCAATACTGTAAGTGCGTCTGTCCCTCGGTACGCGTGATGGTCATGTTAGTGTGATACATGTATCGACCCCCTTCGATACACGTATCAACCACCTTGGTACGATTTTTGTGCCTCGGTGCGTGTGTCGATCCTTTAGTACACACAATGGTCGCATTGGTATGCTCGTCGGTCACATTAGTACGGTACGTATATCGGCCCTTTTTCGATACGTGTGTCTAACAGAACAATGATCTTGCAACCCACATACGTGGATTTTTCCAAGAGAAAAAAATAAAAAATAAAAAATAAAAAATAAATAATGATAGTAATAATAATAAGAACATATATATTATTATTACATGCCACATAAGGGAAGTAATATTATGATATTAATTAGTATATTAATACACTAATTAATATACTACTAATGTATATTATTGTATCTATAATATAATAATTATATTAATATTAATATCATGAGGGATCTATAAATATTACTACATTTATATTAATTAGTATATTATTTATGGTCCTTCGATATGCACGCCGACCCCTTGGTAAGCGCATCGGTCGTTTACCATCTCGATATGTGTGTCAATCCCTCGGTACGTGCATAGGTCAATCACCAACGTGGTAGGACGTCGAGTGCCTTAATATACGTATTGTGTAATATCCTAGAAAAAAAGAATATATATATATATATATATATATATGTATATAAAAATAAATATCGAATAAAATAACTTACATGAGAGAAGTACCATGACAAAGGCCCCGCGAGAAAAGAAGATTTCTTCTAACACGTGGCACCCTCCGCCACGTGACACCTAGGAAAGAGATTTTGTGGCATGAAGGTTGTGCAATGTTAACTTGAAAATAGATACAAGAAAAATTTTCATTTTGAAGGTTTGTCCGGACCTTAATCGGACATTGCGATTAGATGATTACAGTGACCTATAGATCTAGCTAGATAATTAGGATTAAATATCTTTCAATATAGTGAACTTATGGTGATCACAGTAACAAGCAGACTATTGAAAGAACAATGAGATATTATAAAAGATGAAGGATCGGTTCGTAAGATTAAGCATTTTAATCATTAATTGAAGAGTTAGTGATTATTTGAGAATTACAAGGTCCAATAATCTAACTTGATAGATAGATGTACATATTGGAACTCAAGATTCCAGAATCTTATGATCATAATCCTTGATTACTTTTGATTTTAAGGTTTTTCGGGACTTTTCAAAAATCGTGATATTGTATATGTAAATAATGACTTATGGATATTTCTTTAATGCCACATGAACGTCAAGGTAGTTGCATCATATGTCTATTAGTCATATCACGTATGATCAGATTAGGATAGACTTGCAAAATTTGATAAGACTGAACTATTTTAATTTTTTTTCATATGATGACTGAGTGTGACCAGATCAGGATGTCTTTCACAAATTTTTAATGGAGTTATTTTATCTTAACATTTCATATGATGAGTGATCATGACCATAGAAATTGTCCTTGATGAATATTAGCATACTTGGTTTTATTTTAGTAATATGGTGATCGAAAGAATGCATTACTTGATATTAAGTAGTAATATGGTCACTTTGGGTATGTTTATTTTGGTTGTTGGATAATCAAATTTGATCAAATGATTATAATGTGAGAAAATGGGGGTTGTATACATTAATATGAGCTTAGTGTATTCTAAATCGATGATTGTGGATCAATTATATAAAATCTAAGGTTATGAAATGAACCTAGAATAAAAGAAGTAATGATGTTTAAGATAATGTCATCTAATTGAATTAGTATGTGACCGTGAAGATTGGATTATCCAAATAGTTAGAAATCTTCATTAGACACATAAAGTTGAGTTGATGATCAAAGAAAGCTTAGTCTCTACGAATGGATTGATACGATCATTAGCTTAATATTCAATTGTCAAGAAATCAACTATTAGTCGGTGTAGAGCTGATAATTATTTCACTAAAATGTTTATGAGTAGAGATTAAGGTAGATAAGTAGTTAAGAAAAGTAAACCTTAATGAAAATAAACCTTGATGAAAATATACCTTACATTTTGGAAAGAAAACAAACCTTAAGGATAATAGGTTTTAAGAAAAACGACAGGGATACGTCTACTTAGAATAATGAGCCTTGAAGGAAACATGGCTCATTGAGAAATCAAATGAATAAGTACATCGTTTAATAAGGAATGACTAGATCTAATAAGCAAATCTGACTAATGTTTTGATTATGGGTTACGGGGTGTAACAAATTTGGTATCAGATCTGCCCAAAGAATTGATTATGGGTCACAGGATGGAATAAGATCCATAACTCGAAGTGTTGAACCGATAAGTTCCGAGCAAGTTTCAGCTACTTGTGGGCGCAAGATAAGATACAAAACCTTGAAGCTCAAGGGCCATTAGAATTAGGCCATCGCTAAATAGTCAAGGTTTGAGAAACCAAGCCCGAGAAATGTCAACCACCGGTTGATGTACCATAGGTGGCTTGAAAAAAATTAGAACGTATTGAAATTAAATAACTGTTTACATAGTCATCCCTCATTCATATTTAGATGGACTTTTAAGTTGAGTCCGGATCATTTTTGGAAAAAAATGAAGAAAAAGTGATTGGACATCATCTATGGAAGTTTGTAGACAACACAACCACCTACGAACGTAAGTCGTTCGTGGCCTGTGGATTGACTTTTGGGTGCATGGGAGTCGCCCGTGGTGCATGAATGCACACCTTATTGATTCAACCCTAGGCGGTGCACCTCTGTTGTAAACTTCATTGTTTCAGCAGAAAGGAGATGCACAGACGGGGTTGTACCTTATTAAAAAGAAACTCATTTGATTATTATGAGACTTTTCCCTAGACATTTATCCAGTAAACCAGGAAAATACTTGGCCATAGAACCTTACGTGACGACACGTTTTGAGCGTTTATAATTAAATACGAATGTTATTAACTATTATGCTATGCTATCAAATATTGATGATTTCCATCAAAAGGTTGATGAGATTTCATCTTAAACTTTGGGCCCTACAGATTTTTCATGTAACGCCCGTACCTTAGGATGACATCATTTTGACCGCAGAGTACCCGTATACGTGTACATATATGTATTTGATGCTCCACAAGTGTTGGTTCGAGTGTTTTTGCATGATTTTAAGTTTTTTAATGTGTGCGTAAAGTTTCGGAATGATCGGAGACTCGTTCGGCATCGAAACATGTCAAAAATGGTGTTTTGGATTAGTGGAGCTCACTCCATGGAGGAAGAAATTTCTATCTCCAATTACATCAATGGATCAATCTCCTTAATCCGTGGTCTGATTGAGCTGAAATTTTTTCAGCTTATTCTTCTCTGATAGATCTTCTTTATGAATGGTGAAGATCTTGATCGTAGTTGTCTACTATGAGGTGTAAGACTTCAAACACTGTTTCTTAGATTTGTAGATTTTCTTGCGCAGTTTTGATCAAATGGTTGGATCTCGCAATCCCACCGTTGGATTGAGCTGAAAGTTTACCAGAAGATTGGTAACTGACTCATAAAAAATTTTGAACGATTAAGATGTTAAATTTGAGAGTCTTTTGCAAGAAATTGATTATCTAAGTGCAATTAATTGGAATAGGAAATCTGTTCCTTTTAATTATGTGTGTTTTTTCAAGTATGAGCCCAAATTTTGCAACTTACCTTCTATAAAAGCCATTTGGATGTGTTTTTGCTCATTTTTCACTTTCAAAAGAGGGAAGAGATCTTGGAGAAGAGGAAAAGAAGGGGAGAGGAAAACAGGTAGGGAAGACTAGGGTTTTGGTGCATTCTTGCCCAAAAATCCTCCAAGGTATCTCATTCTTCCTAATTTTTTTCCTTCTATCTCTTTCATTTGTACATTCAAGCTTTTTTTTGACTTAGGGTTTGCTATGAATCTCGGATTTATAGGGTTCTTGACCTAGGGTTTGCATGTTTATGCCTTTTTAAGCTTGTTTATGATGTTAATGGCCTTCCTTAACCTAGAAAAACACTTAAGGTGTGTTTTCCACTCATGAACCCCAAATTTTAAGGGGGTGGTGGAAGAACACATTTTGGAATTAGGTCTTGCATGCTAGATATGTGTATCTAGAGGGTGTTGGGAACCCATTAATGGTGAAACCCCCAATTTCTAACAAGAAATTGGAGGGGTTATGTGTGTTTGACCTAAACCTAGATTTTGGACTTAGGGTTTTCCATTCAAGTTGCATGAAATCTATGTTGACTAGATGGGTAAATGTGGATGTTTAGTAGTCCAATTTACTGATTTTGAATGGTAGAAAACCTAAGTGTAGCATAATTTTGGCCTAGGCCGTGAAATTTGAGAATTTGCCATGAATTTGGGGATTTGCCCAAAAATGAGGATTTTTACCTAGACTAAGTCAATGGATGAAATTGACATGGGGTATAGTCTAATTGACCCTAATTATGATTGAATGCCTTGTATTATGATGGTTGGATCATGAGGATAAACCTATTGCATTCAATTGGGTTAAGTATGGTTTAATTAGATATTAAATGGTTGAATTGAGCAATATGAATTAGCTCATGAGTACAACCATTTTAGAATCTTAATTGGTTATGGAATTGGGTTCAAACATGGTTGGTTGGCTCACTTTTGGACTGATTTTTAGTGATGTATAAATCATGTCATATGTAGGGATTTTGAATGATCTAAGTGACCCAAATAGGCCAATTGGAGGTTGAGGTGCATAAGAGTGATTTGTGGCATTCTTGTACTTTCTTTGGTTGGATTTGGATTGGCTAAGTCTAGCCAATCGAGTTGCGAGTGTTTCTTTACTTGTGATTACTATATGTGGCATTGTAGTATAAAGTGTTTTAAATGTTTATCTATTGTAGTATGCATGATTTAATAATTCATGAAATGTATTTGAGCCTAGTCCAGTTGGGTTGGATCTCCTAGTTGGGATTTTCTTCGGGAAATCACGTAAGTCTAGCGGTGATCCCTAGTTGTGAACCTTGCAGAGGATTTTATGGCTTGTGTAGATAGGATAGCCTAGACATGATATTTGTCTTGATGGGCTGATCCTATTAGCTACACAACCCCAGGAATCCTATTAGAATACAAGTATTGTTTTGTCGGATTGGGCGCTGAGTGTCGCGAACCCAGACCCTTGATCGCCCTTGCTCAAAAGGTGTTTAGGATTGCATGTGCATGTTTATAAAATGATATACATTGTCTTGTTTATGACATGATGCATTATATTTGGCATGTATGTAATCTTGTTTATATCCATGTTGTTTAAATAGTTTTTAATGATCTTGCAATGTTTTACCTAAATGCATATATATATATATATATATGTTGCCATTTGTAGAAAACATTCACTGAGCTTGTTGTAGCTCACTCCTCATTCTTATCATTTCAGGTTCGGATAGGAAGGGGAAAGGAAAGGCTTAGCTGCGGAGCATTTTCCCATATTTTGTGATGTAGGTGTCTTAGTACTTTTTCGCATTTTGATAAATTGTATTATATAACACCTAATGTTTATACTTAACACATATATGGGTTGTATTTTATGGTTAAGTATGAATTTCGTATATTTTGGACTTTGTGGACTTGGAAAAAATTTGATGGTTGCCATTTTGGGAATGTAATTTATATTGATGATCTATTTATGTCCATGTGTTTGACGTTGTATATTGGAATTATGGTGTGTTGTTAGAAGGTTGACGGGATGCCGGGGATATTGATGGAGGATATACTCAGGGTTCCGTGCCGGTCATGACATCATAGATCGTGGGTCGTGACATTCCATCCTAAGAGGACACATGACCCATTGGGTAGGGTATGAATGTGTCTCATGGGAAATGGGGTTTCGGAATCTATAGTAATTGTGAAAACTTTTAGGATAGAATGTTTGATAGGAAATTCATTACCATTGATGTGGCGACCCCGCACCCCGGACCACCAACCCCGCAAGGAATGGCATGCGGAATGCTGGGGCGGGACGCCCGGCGTAGGCATCTCCAACCACTTCTCAACCCCTGTGAGGTGGTTGAGACCCTACAAGCCTTATCCCAAATAATGACATAATATAAGGTACTAAACAAAACTACCAACCGTATTAATCATTCAAGACAAGAGATAATCTATAAAAATGAACCATAAATAAAACCATAATCCCTACAGTCCGTCAAAATGAACATACACGTAAAGTCCAAAACTATGGGCACAAAAAAACCGTCATATGCCCACATCGTCTATCTAACAAGTCCCAACTCACCCATACTACTATGTGGTAAGTGTTATAATTACATAGTCCAAAATATAATACATTATAATTTTAAACACAGTTCACCAAAATGCCTCTCAACTCACATCGAGGCCTTGGATTCTCTCGCCGGCAAGGCCCTCAAGATATGACTACTCCTTTGCCTTTATTCGAGACAGAAGGACCTGAAAGAGGAAAATGAGGGTGAGCCAACGGTGCCCAGTGAATAGAATTCAAATATGCTATCAATACTCATCAATAACATATCATGTATGCATGTCAATGTGTAGCATGATTAAAAGCTCATAACATATAGGTATCAAGCATTTATAATAAGTTCGATATATGTAAAAGCTTATCAATTTGGATCCACATTCTACATGCATTGGGGTTACTAGTGCACGTCTATTTCACCGTACCGTTCTCATCCCCAAATATTTCCTTTTTAAAACCCTCCTACGATAATGTTAAGTCTCCCTATTAGCCAGATAGATGGGCCCAACCAAAGCTATAAGGTTTTTGTCAAATCAATGCATCATTCCAAACTTTAGGACACATTCATGCTTTCAACATACAATATATATAAGTGATATGATGACATAAATATCCTACCATACATCAATTTTCATGCTCAATCACATAGACTTTACACATCAACCCTAAATCAGCCCGCATATAGACAATAGGCCTAAATCCCATCTAATCCCATCATTCAACTCAAATCACATGACTTAGGCCTCTAATGCATAGTTCTCATTCATAAACCATTCAATTAATCATAAATACTGATTTTCAATTCCTTAGGCATAAACATGCCCAAATTGGGTCATTTAATCACAAGTAGGCCTAACCCATGATATGGTCACAACCACCAAATAAGTAGCATAATCAACCCTAATCATGCTTAATTAGACATAAATTGCATCAATTCAATGATTCTAGGCCAAAAGCATCAAAAGCCTTAATATATGAAATTTTCCATACTTAGGTCATATTGCCTATTTATATTAGGTCACCATGTTCAGCCATGTATATCACTGATTTTGCATCATGGGTTCATCAACAATGGCAACTAGGTCAACATAGTTGACATGCAAGCTATTTGGAAATGTCTAAGTTCATATTCTAAATTTAGGTCTAATACAAACAACCCTACAAATTTCCCATTTAATATTCTGTTCAGATGTATCAATTCGCCAACATAAATATTTAATCACAACATCAACCGTACATATTGAATTATTTTAAGAGTCAAACATTCTGTCCAAAAATCAGCTCAATCCAACGGTGGACCGAAAAGATAACCCTCTTTGATGAACAAGTCTCTAATCAGACAATTTCTCCTTTCCTGCTGTAATACTTGAACTCAGATGACTATATCACACAATCTAATTGACCCACCAAAATCTCAACCGACCATAATGTAGAAAGATCAGTTGTGAACCACCTTCTCAAATATCATATTCATCCAACGGTAGATTTAGGAGATCTATTAGTTTGATCTAAACTGCGCGAGAAATCCAAACTTTCCGACCAGCTTTGTTTGGGAGGTTATATCTTTCAAACGAAAACTCCAATCAAGATCTCCACCGACCAGAATGAATAACCATAAGATACGAACTTGCTGAAAAAGTTTGAGCTCAATATAACCATATATCACGAAGATCCAGTCTTTGATGAAAATGTTGCCGAGACTTCCCTCAAAGCAACTTCCTCTTTCTTTCTCTTCTGCTTTCCTTTCTCTTCTTTTTTCCTTTCCCTCCACTCATCTCACTCTCTAGGACTTCCTTGGAGCAGAGAAGTAGGGCATGGGACACTTGTCCACTCTCATGCACTAATTTGACATGTGTTGGAGAGGAGAAATGGGGCATGTAACTTGACATGTGTTGGAGAAGAGAAATGGGGCATGGGACACTTGTCCATTCTAATGCACAAACTTGATATGTGTTGGTCTCATGCACCAACTTGACATGTGTTGGAGAAGAGAAATGGGGCATGGGACACTTGTCCATTCTCATGCACCAACTTGACATGTGTTGGTCTCATACTACTCTTACCAACCACACGTACTTTAACCAATCTCATGCTTCCATGTATTTTAAATGTCCAATCCATTTAATACACCAAATTTTCATTCTCATTTATCCTTTTATTCAATCAATCCTAACTCATATCAATTCATGGTTTAATGGGCTCATGCATAAATAATAAAACATGCATTATACTTTAATTTAACATGACCCATATACAATTTATAATGCACATATTTATATACATTATCAAGCATCAAATATACAAACATTAAACAACCATCAAACAAACACCAAACATATCAAGGCAAACACATAGAGTTTGGGCAAAATATAATTGGGTAATGGGCTTGATGAAATAATTTTTGGGACGTCACAATTGATATCCTTTTTATCGTTGTATTCGGGGTGGTATGAGACACAACAAATGCAGAGGATAATTGAAATATTCTGGATCAATGGAGGGCCTGTAGACCATGTGTGATGAATCATTTAGAAACTACGTTATATCTGTTATCGCTGTATTCGAGGTGGTATGGGACGCAACGAATGCAGAGGATACCGATTATAATTTAGGTATCTTGGTGATTTGCAGAACTTGTTTGTTGCATATGTATGAAACATCATGTAGGATAATAAGTTAAAGACAAAGGTACTCTAGTCAATGAATCTAATTTTCTTGAGACCAATCCAAAACTGGAGAAAAGTTTTTCAAATGAATTTTGAATTAAAACCTTGTTTTCGAGTCTAGTAACCAAAATTGTTATTTCTTGAAATGATCCAAACCAGTGTCCGTACTTGATTTTAAGGATTGGAATACCAGAATCTAATCAGAAACCAAAATATACCTAAAAGCCAGAACTCTTACCGCTCAACCTAGAAGAGATAGGAATTTGACCCATACCAACCAAAACAGAACACCATAACATAGAAATCGAGACTTAAGACTCCACTTTATATAAAACTTTTAGAAAAGAAGGTTAAGTGTAAAGCCTTACCTGACTGTGGGTAAAGAAAATCATTTGATGACATCATGAGTGCTAATGAAAGATTACCACTATACCCACAAACAAAAAGAAATTGCATGACGAACTCTCATGACAAAAATCCTAGTTAAGGATTAGAGTCTTTAACTACGATCAATTAGGCTGACAGTCTCGAGATCGTTTAACTTCCAGCGTTAAATGCGACATGGTCAGTCTTGCCTCATCAAGGATACTGGAGAAGACTATCTCGAAGATGATGGTCACAACCAGCTCTTGCAACGGAGTTCCCCACGACTCAGACATTGCAATTAGAATATTTTCTTCACAAGAGGGATGAGTAAAAGCCAAAACACTAAGATAACATAGAAAATGATGAATGTGCCAACTTGGACACATAGGAGTTTTCTACCAATGACTAATATATAATATATCATATTATATATTATATATAATATAATATATGGGGGGAGGGGGCCGACTCCCCAAGGGGCCGAGGCCCATTTAAGGTGACCTCCCATGGGGCCAATCCCCATAAAGGGGGGAGCGCCTCTTGCTCCCCCCATATAAATACGAGAGAGAGAGGGGAGGGATTTCCTCACCCTGCCCTCTCTCATTCTCTCCTTCTTGCGCATTTTTCTATCTCTCTATCTCTATCTTTTCTTGTGCTTCCGGAAGATAGGTGTTTTGACGGAAGATTCGTCAAGGCGCCACTACACGTGTTAAAGTGGGGAATGAAGGCTAGGTTTGCGTCTCTAACTTGTCTAATGATAATTTACATAGCATCATGCATCATCGATGTTACCATACTTTACTTCATGCATGAAAACTATTTTACAAAATGGTATATACTATAACCATGGGTGCTATGCCGTTACGCTGGACCATGGATTATCATAAATGTATATTATTGGGTGCTTTGCTGTTACGCTGGACCCAGAGGTGACACTGTCACTGGTTAGCACTGGAACTTATGAGACCTCTCAGTTGCTAGATATTATATCGGTACCTCCGATCACAGGTTGCGAGTGCATGATGCTTGGCCTGTGATGCCGTGTGATCACGTTTTCATTCATATCATTGCTTGATTGTATTGTTGTGGCATAACTTTCTGATGACTGTTGTTCTATACTTGTTATTATGCATGCAAGCTTCATTTATCCTGCTAGACCTTACTGAGCTATTGAGCTCACCCCGTTGATATTTTTCCCTAGAATCTTAGACACGCGTAAGAACAAATATGTTATCAGAATGTAAAATCCACCGAAGCTATGTGCGAAGGAAGCGCATAAGGTGCGGGATGTCAACATAGATCTAGGTGTGTTATTTATGAGTTGTTGTAGTTTCCACTGCGTACTCTTTACTCATGTAATTGTAACATTTGTACTTTTTCCCTCCGTTATTAAAGGAGGATGCATAAAAAATTTGTGTTGATGTCCATTTCTGCTCACACCTTGATTCTGGTCCGCTGCCTATCGTATGAAATTGTTCTTAAAAATCGGGGTGTAACATTGCCTTTCCCTTCCCTTCCCCCAATCCCCCAATCCCCTTGTCCATTTTCCTCATCTCTAAGCCTGCTCCCTGCATTACTACTATGCCAATTCTTTATCTCCAATGGAGGAAGAGCTTGATACCCTTCTCAACAAATTCACTCTTACAGAAAAAAAACAGCAAGAAATCAAGGTTGACGAGCAAGACAAGCTGGAGGAACTGCAAACTTGGAGTAAAAACCTTATAGGCAAGTTACTCAACATAGAAAAATACAGCCAAAAGGGTCTCAAAAACGCTTTTCTTGGAGTTTGGAAGAAGATGTTGCCTTCTTGGAAATCGCTCCCAACACCTTTCAACTCATATTCCCCAATGAGTCCTCTATGACCTTTGTCATAGATAATGGCCCATGGCTTTTTTAAAACCACCTATTCCTACTACAACCATGGTTTCCTTCCCTTAATATCCACAATCTCACTTTTACCTATTGTTCATTCGGGGTCTAGATACACGGTATTCCCCTTAAATGTAGAGGTTCTAGCACTATAAAGTCCATTGCCAATAAGCTAGGGAAGTTTCAGAGAATGAAAACCAGGAATAGGAGGGATGTTATTGTCCAAAGAAAATACATCAGGAAGATTTTCTATCCCCATTAACAAACCTTTGCTCCGTGGATCCATTATTAACAACAATGGGAAGATAAACTACCTCTGGTTTAGATGTGCCCCTTTTGCCATATCTATTGTATCCTTATGCATGACTCTTCCTCTTGCAAAAATAGCCTATTGTGATGTTATTGTCCAAAGCAAATACATTAGGGTAAGAGTTTCTATCCCCATTAACAAACCATTGCTCCGGGGATCCATTATTAACAACAATGGGAAGAAAAATTGCCTCTGGTTCAGATATGTCTCTTTTGCCATTTTTGTGGTATCCTCATGCACAACTCTTCCTCCTGCAAAAATAGCCCATTGTGATAGCAGTCGAGCGAAAGCTAGTAGCATAGAATTCAAAAATTGTACGCGAGCAAAACCAATTTTAAAGATGCCAAAGAGGAGCCAATTTCTCACCCAACATATTGCCTCCCTAGGGAGTTCTAAGAAGGACTTTTCACCATCTATTGATAGAATCCAGTATGAAATAGTGATAAGTTAGATATTTAGATATGCTTTTGAGTATGTTTTAGATGCGTTTTAGGCGAGTTTGTTTATTAATTTAGTTGGTTTGTTTTAGTTTTTGGTTTATTTGTTAGTTTAGTCATTTTTGATATATGATTAGTTATTTTTGGTTTTCACATTTATAAGTTGGTTAATTTGATTATAGAAATTTGTTACTCATTAGTTTTGTTTTGTTTTGTAGGTGTTTAGATGAGTTGAAAGTGAATTTGGATGATGGAAACAAGCTATAAGAAGTCAGAATGAAGAAACAAGTGCAAAACCAAGCGGAAAGTGGAGAAATTCGACAAGAACAAGTGAAAAAAAACCACCACAACCCAACATTGGGCGCCGCGGCGTCCAGGATTGGTGCTGTGGCGCCGGGTGGTGGTGGTGAAAGCCAACCAGGCTGAGACTGGGTGCCATGACATCCATGGTGGGCATCACGCAGTCAATAGTGGGCGTCGCGACACCGGGAGAGTATGTAATGCGGGAAAGTTGCGGGATTTTGCAACTTGATTTTAGGGTTTCTAATTTGGGAACCTAATGACTTGTGCTTATAAATACAACATTAATTAGGGTATCTAAAGGGGATTAGAGTGGAGAAAAAAAAGATTATGGCAAGTACGAAGCGGAGGAGAAGATCGAATTTTGCTACGAAGGAAGAGATTATCCAACATTCTACATTTTAGTTTGTGTTTCTATTGTTGAGATTCATGTTCATACTCTTATTTTATGTTTTTTATGTTTAAAGTTATGAACTAAATCCTCTCTTTAGAGGGTAGATGGATCCAAACTCAAGGCTATGCCCTAGTTTTTATTCTTTTGATTATTATTAATGAAGTTCTCTAGTTTATTTATGTTTTTCGATGTTTAATGCTTTTAATCCATTGGCCACAGATTGGATGATCGTAAATCTAAGGTAGGTGCTCGAGAGAGGATACTTTCGATCAGAACAAGGAAACATAACGTAGGTTATCATGAGACCTAAAGGAGATTAAGACCCTTTGAAGTTAACAAAAACCATAAAGCATAATGAATTGTTAGGATTTTAGGTTTTCATCGAAAGAGTAAAACCAAAGTTCTAAAAATATATTCTAATTGTTGCTCGAGAGAGAAAGTTAGAGAAGTTAGGGTTTTTGACTTATAAACTAGGAAGTTGAACTAATAATAACTACATGTATAGGCATAGTTGAGAGTAAGGTGAAATCGAACCTTTAGAATATTCTATGCATTGATTTCCTATTCAATTTCTATTTGCATTTATTGCTAGTTTTAATTAGTTTAATTGTTTTTAATATACTTGAACATTCGAATTGGATTTTCTAAATAAAGTTAAGGTTAGTAAACGTGGTAATTGGTGACAGTAATCAATCCTTGAGGACGATACATTAGATATTCATTGGTATTTATAACTTGACACCGTGCGCTTGCGGATCGCACTAACAACAGAGGATTTCTTTAATGGCGGAAACCCTAGCAGAGAAAAAGTGATGATGTGTCCCAACCCCCCTTTGCCTCTGCCCCCACCAACCATACAATCAATATAGGTATGCACATTATGCTACACCCGTCTCCCACTACCTTGTTTCCCACCCTAATGGATTTTGACCCACAAATACCACCTCCTATAGTCCAAGCTGGAATGCAGTATTTGATCCAATGCTCTCAATCCCACTCCCCACTAAACAACTCCAACAATAGTAAATTACTTTAACCAATTCTCTATCCAGTGCTCCCCAACACATTTATTGAAAACAAACCCCTCAACCTTTGTTCTCTTAACCGATTCAATACTATAAAACCTTTGTTCAATACTATAAAAGCATTCTCTCGACGTTTCTAGCTCATTTGAGCTACTTTTAAGTTTTTGAAAAGGGGAGAACGAATGGAAGAAGAGGAAGAAAGCTATGGTTGCATTTTTTATGCTAAGTTAAGAGGCTTTTAGCTCAAAATTCATGAATTCTAATGTATTTCCTTGAGTTATACCACATATGTGAGAATAGGCTGGATTGGATGGTGTTTTGGAAATTGGTAAAGATCTGGGAATGCTTCAAATCCGTGGGTTTGATTGTGATTTATTTTTTTGTGTACTTTGATGGGGACAATTAAGGTTTAAGCATGAAAACTCTAAGAAAATATGGTTTTCTTGGTGTATGGTGAAGTTCCATCCTTCCAACTAAAGCAGTTGAGGGTTTGGGGATTTCCAATTCATGTTAAGTGTGCTAATTGATTGTAAATGTATCAAATTATATTAGGGAATGATTCTAGGGTTGTTATCTTGTTAAATTGTGGTGGAAAATTGCTTGGGAAATGTAGATTTGCACTTGGGTATGCTTGACATATGGTTCCTGGTAGTTGATGTGAGTATAACATGGCACCAAGTGGGTTGGTTGCTTGGCAACTAGATGTTTAAGTGATTGTATTGATGTGCTGGAAATAATATTGAATGTATTGAGATATATTGACAGGTTTGTGAAGAAACTTGAATGTCCTTTGATTGGATTGCACTGAGATAGTGGGTTAGTGGTGATAGTGTAAATCTCGTCTTGGGTTGGTTGTGAGTATTTCTCCCTTATAGTTTCATTTATGACATTGGAAAGCTATATGCATGATTTTTTATGGTAAGCATGATGATCTATGTATATCTGCATTTGTTTTAAATCATGAAATGAATTTTGAAATGAAGGTGGTTGTGGCATTACTGATGCAATGTGCTCAACACAAATAACCATTTCATAACTTGTCATTCAGGAAAATTATTCGCTTGTCCAACCTGAGTGTGATCCAGGTCAGAGGTCAATTCCCATGTAAAGGAGAATGAGTGTATGAAATTGGTTAATGAAGAAGAAATGGACAAATAGGTGGTCTATGACTAGCTCATTCCTTATAGCGCAAAATAAAGGAAAGTTCTGGTAGATTACCACAAAGAACTCGGTGGAAAGAGAATTTATGTTTTATGAAAATTGTGCATTGTTTTCCAGCTCATGCTATTTGCTTCATGTACATATATTTGAAAGTGCTTTGCATTATCTAAATGCTTTTAACGCCATGATACCCTTTTCTATGAATGCATACATGGTACTGTCTGTTGGATTTATTCACTGGGCCTGTGAAGCTCAATATTTTTCAGGTTTTGATAAAAAAGAAAAAGGGGTGACTAGGGAGTGGTAACAGAGTCCCAATCCCAAATGATGTATGTTTATTGATTATGAGACTACTAATTGTTCATATTTTGTATTATATGTATGTATCAACAACATGTATAACTACTTATCACAGTAGATTTTGGTTGTAAAGCACAAATAGTTGAGTGGATGACTTGCTTTAACTTTATAATTTTGAGAAATAGATATTTGGTAATGTTTATTGAAATTAAGAATGGTAAATTAGGTTCATATACATCTGACTTGATATTTGGATATTGATGGTTTATTTTGAAAATTCGAATGATGTAAATTAGGTACCTATATAGGTTGTTGGACACCCAAGAAGAAAGGGGGGGGGGGGGTGTCTTGACCAATTAAGTCAATTTTAAATTTTCTTATGTTAATTTTGTGTGATCCTTAAATTGATTGAGACATTTAATTAAATAGATCATGTGCAATGGTAAAGTGCAAAAATTAAATGCAGACACACAAGATTTTTACGTGGTTTAGAAATTCAATTTCCTATGTCCACGGTTAGAGAAAACCTCTCTAGGATTCCACTATCTCAGATTTACTTACCATGTGAATCAAACCGTTACAAATGTCTTTTTACAGATTCAAGACAAACTTATCTTTTTACGGGCTAAAAATGAACTGACTACTGCCTTTTGTGGGATAAGGAAGAACCTAAAATCCTTTTACTGAGCCAAGGATGAGCCACTTGACCCTTTTCAAGAGAAAGAGTGAAACTACCTTTGATTCCAACCTAGGAGTTTTAAGTGAATCAAATTCACTTGACTTGGTTGTTTCAATCTTGAAACAAACCAAAAATCTAATTACAAATATTACAATGAAGCTCAAGATATTACAATTTCAATTAATACAAGATATAAAATTAAAGCTCATGGATTAAGAAAACTTACAACCATATACCTTTTATGTATCCATATTGTTCATTTTGTATGTTGTTGAAAAGCTTGAATGAATGACGCAAAAGTTGAAGTGCAAACCGATAAAATGAAAGGTTTCCTTCGGATTTTGATTTGAAGATGAAGAAGATAAAGATGGAAAACACGGGAGATTTTTTCAAAGTGATGGAATTCTCAAAAATATTATTTGAAAACTTATTGAAATCTCAAGAAAACTTCAAACGATTTCTTTTCAAAATCTCAAGAAAACTTCAAACGATTTCTTTTCAAAATGAACTTCAAAAGCTTGAGGAAACTTGTATTTTTGGCAAAGATGTGGAGAACAAAATGATGTGCAAAAGTTTCACATTTTGCAAAAGTTGCTCACAATGAGCCAAGACATGTATTTATAGAAGTTCAAAAATCGAAAAAGTCAGAACTATGGTTCTATACACAAAACCTCATTTTTGTTCAAAATACACTAGAAAACAACTCTGTTTTCGTCAGGGAAACACATTTTTAGGGAGAAAACGCGTTTCTGTGTCAATTTCCAAAAATGCCCAAAAAGAAGGAAACACATTTCTGTCAGTAGAAATGCATTTCTGTGTGCAAATCCAGAGATCACTATTATGAAAATTTGGGAGGAAACACGTTTCTTAAATTTTTCACTAAGTACAAACAGGAAACGTGTTTTTGCATTACATAGAAACTTAAACATGTTTTTCTTTGAAATATTTATAATCAAAACATGTTTTCTTGATCAAACAAGTCTAACAATGCTTGCAAACACTGAATTTGATCAAAATGAAGTTCATACAAGTGTTAAACTCATTTTTTATGAAAGTCAAGATTTTGACTTAATTGAAAATCAATTTGACCTTGTAAAAACAAATGATTTTAAAGTATGATGCATGCATGCAATAATTTGGAAATAAATGAGCAATATAGAGACAAGAAAGATTACAACCTAATTTTAATTATAAGTGTAAACTCTTATCCTTTATCTTCGAGTCACCTCATCCAAACTTTTGGCTTTGTTTGATCTACTTGAGTTGACTTGAGATCACTTAACTCCTGTATTGGCCTTTTGACTTATCCTTGGTGCTGAAACATGCTCAATTCAACTATTAGCACCATGGTTATATTGTTTGTTAGCATCAAAA
The DNA here is from genome assembly GCA_035771175.1 of Paratinospora sagittata. Lineage (NCBI taxonomy): Eukaryota > Viridiplantae > Streptophyta > Magnoliopsida > Ranunculales > Menispermaceae > Paratinospora > Paratinospora sagittata. The sequence goes on from CM069589.1 coordinate 16,920,688, forward strand.
CACTTAAGATAATTCTAAGTGAAAAAACACTTAGGTCAACATAAGTGATTTGGTATGTGTGTATATACAAGGTACACTTTGTGGAAATTTTTGATATTTGGGATTATTGGGTTAGGCTGACAGGATGTCAGGTTGTTAGTGTATGGCATATCTAGGATTCTTTACAACTTGTGATGTCACCAAGAAAGGGGTCGTAACAATGTTTAAAAATATTAAAAGCTTTATAATATTATGTTTGCTTGTATGTGTTGGCCTAAATGTGTCCAAGAGGGTTGGGGGGGGGGGGGAGGAGGCAGATTATACCTTTCAAAATAAACAATTTACTGATTTGAACAAGAACAATAAATAATAGTAACCAATAGAAAAATGAACAAAGTACACAGATTTTGAGTGGTTCGGCCCGTACCTACATCCACTACCTAATCTCCCCGACTAGGATTTTGTCCAAACTCCACTATCAAATCCTCTTACAGGTGAGGATTAAGTCGTTACACCTTTTCTCAATTTTACGAGCTTGAGAATAACAGTTACACACCTTGACCAACACTTGGTCAATCTTAGTGACTGACAATCACTTACTCAAAGAGAATACAAGTTTAAGAATTTGATTCCTTTACCAAGAATCAATGAACTACTTATAGAGCAATGATTGAACCTCAGACTGTCACTGATTTCAGAAATGAATGAAAAATAAAGCTTGGTTGAAAGGTTAGAGGTTATTGCTCCTCTTTCCTTCAACGAATTTTGAAAGATATGAAAGTGAAGAACATCTAATCCAAAAGGTGATTATAAATTAGAGTATTTTCAGAAGATTATCAAGAGTTTTTGCAGCAAAAAATGATTGACTAACTTTTAAAGAGTTTGCTTAAAACAAAACAAAATCCTTTCTCAATTTTAACGGTTCAAAGTGGTATTTATAAAACATGCTCAGATTTTGATTCTCAAAAAGTATTTTTGGTGCTCGATTTGAATTTCAAATCAAACGATCAAATTGTTTCATCCAAATGGGTATGTTTAGACTGTTCAATAAAAACCTGAAGCATCTGTGCAATAAAAAAAAAAAAGAAAGTTTCAAAAACAACACAAGTTGATAGTGTCATATTAGCGTCTTGAAGGCGCATTAGCTTCCTGAAGTACACTATTAAGAAAAAATTGAGTTTTTGCCAATTTGTTCAGGGAGGGCCCTAATGCTGTGTTAGTGTCCCGATGGGTCTAAAATTCAGACACCCAGATCTTTCGGTGAGGGCACTAATACTCCATTAGCGTCCTGATGCGCAATTGGTGGTTTTTAGGTTCATTCAATGAGGGTGCTCATACTCGATCAGTGTCTTGAGGTGAACGATAAACATTCAAACCTAGAAACCATTAGTGCCTTGATGGTCTATCAGTGTCCTGCAGTAATGGTTCGATATTAAGTGACTATCCACTGCATTAACGTCCTGATCGACCATCAGCGTCCTGAAAGACACTTAAAACAATTTTTCTTGAAATTTGATTTTTCAAAATACGATCAACTCCAATCAATACTTGAGCTTTTTAGATCAAATCAAACATTTAGAAGATTGTTAAATGGTTCAGAAATCAATTGAAAATCCTTTGAGTAAAATTGATAAAAATCTTTTTCTTCAAAATCTAATAGTTAAACTTATGAGAAACATGGGAGGATTCATGAAGTGAATGATTTACTGAATCAGGTGACGACTGACATTCTGCAAGCCTAAATCATTCTAAACAGTATGTAGTAAATTCCTGAATAAACTTGATCTTCATCTTGATCACGAGCTTTTCATCCACGTGCTCTTGAGTAAATCTTTCATGCATTATCATGTGCGCAATGTTTGTAGTAATATGCACAGGAATGTGGTTTGTAATCATCAAAATATCTTTTCTCATTCGGGACATAAGGGTTACTAAGTTAACAATATGGATTTATTATGGGTAGTTAGCTTATGTATAAGTTACATGATTCCTTGACTGATGACCTCTTGTTCCTGTGAATTTCAAATTTGAAATAAGAGGTCAGGAAAAATCATGGAACCAACCGACCAAGATAGAATTAAACGGTTGGAAGAAATAGTAGCTATCCAACAACAAAAGATTGCTCAACTGTTGGAAATAGTAGTGAAACTGCAGGAAAAAAAACTGCAACAAGAGGCTCCATTAGAGGTCAGTAGAGGTCGACACTAGTAGTATCAGTGCGACCGCAAAATCACAGGCTCAAGAGGATACCCAATAGTCTGGGGCACCAACAGCCTTACTTGTGCAATAGTTACTAGCTAAGCCATCTATGCCATTTCTCGGTAAGAAAAGGACCAGTGGAATAAGAAGTACTAGGACACCGTCCATAAACCCAAGGTGGGTGAAGTACCGAGTGGAGTTGGGACACCTATAGCACCAGTAGTCCTACTTCCTATGGTGCCAATGTCCTTTACTGTTGGAAGAGGGGTACTAACTGCAAGAAGACCTCTGATTACCTGTTTCTGATGCGGTCTGAAGGGACACAAAATGAGTCAATGTCCATTTCAATCAGTACAAAAAACCCCAACAACTCTGGCCAGTGTAACTCTATCTAGTACTAGAGAGTAGGCTAAAGTGATTACAAAACTAGATCCTGATGCCAGTAAGACTTCGGTAAAAGGTATGATCAACATTTGTTATACCATTATGGATGTTTTGAGTGATGTAGATCTACCTTAGCATTTATATCTAGTAGCATGGTAGATAGATTTTAATTGTCTCTTTTTAGAGCTAGTACACCTTTGATAAGTACGGCAGTAGGGGAGAGGATTTATTCAATTTTGGTCTATGAACACTGCATAGTTAAATATGAGAGGCATGAAATGACTATTGACCTTAGAGCTAGAAATTATGGAATTCAATGCTATATTGGGTATGGATTGGTTGGTCGCATATCATGCCCTTGTGGAGTGTTTCTCCAAAATAGTAATATTCCAGATACCCTACAACCATCATTTGTGTATAGAGGAATGATTACCTCGAAGCCTGCTACTCGAGGTAGGATAGCCACTAATGAAGAAGCTGAAATTATGTCTAGTAAAAAGCCATTGAAGGAGAAGGAACAAGGCATTTAGTTGTCTGAGATTCCAGTGGTGAATGAATACTCATACGTATTTCCTGATGATTTATTAGGGTTACCACTTAGGGAGGAGATTTCTTTCATAATTGAACTGACGCCTAGTACCAAACCTATCTCCATTCCACCCTACAAGATGACACCAAAGGAATTGCAGAAACTCAAGGTGCAACTGGATGAATTGATGAGTAAAGGGTTTATTACCCTTAGTATGTCACCTTGGGAAACACCAATCTTATTTGTTAAAAAGAAAAACGGGAGTCTAACGTTGTGTATAGATTACCGTCAGTTGAACAGGGTGACAATGAAAAATAATATCCTCTACCATGAATTGATGATTTGTTTGATCAACTAGAATGGGGCAAATTTTTTTTCTAAGATGGACTTGAGATTTGGGTACCATTAGTTGAGAATTCGGGAAGAGGATGTGCCAAAAACAACCTTCAAGACAAGATATTGTCATTATAAATTTCTGGTGATGACCTTTGGTTTAACCAATGCACCAGCCATGTTCACGGACTTGATGCAGAGGGTATTTAAACCATATCTTGACCAGTTCATCAAAATATTTATTGATGAAATCCTCATTTACTCCAAGTCTCGAGAGGAGCATTAACAACACCTCAGAATCACATTACAGACACCGAGAGAGCATAGATTATTTGCCAAGCTCAGTAAGTGCGTGTTTTGGATAAATGAAATAAAATTTCTGGGTCATGTGGTCAGTGTAGATGGTATTTCAGTTGGTTCTGTAGAGGTTTAGGGGATCATCAATTGGCCAAGACCGACCACAATGACTGAGATAAGAAGTTTTCTGGGTTAGTTGGGTACTACAAAAAGTTTGTGAAAATATTTTCAAAGCTGGTTGCTCCATTCACTAAGCTAACTTAGAAGAATGTTCTTTTTGTGTGGACTGTTGCTTGTGAAGAAGCTTTCACAGAAATGAAAAAGAAACCGACTACTACACCAGTGTTAGTACTTCAAGAACCTAGTAAAGAGTTAGTGATATAAACTGATGCATCACAGTCAGGTTTGGGTTGTGTGTTGATGTAGGAGGGCAAAGTTGTTGGCTCAGACATGTCCAAGAGGGGGGTGATTTGGACGATTTAGCAGGTTATACATTTTAAAATAAATGATTTACACATAAAATGATGAACAACAAGAAACTGTAAATGGCAGATGAATAAACAAAGTACACAATCAATTTGTAGTGGTTCGACCCTTGCCTACATCCACTACCTAACCTCCTCAAGTAGGATTTGTTCAAACTCCACTATCGAATCCTCTTACGGGTGAGAATCAAATCGTTACACCTTTCTCAACTTAAGCAACACTTGCTCAGTCACAGTGACAAGCATAGTCACTTCTACAAATCAAATATAAGTTTGAGTACTTGATCCTTTTATCAAGAATCAAAGACATACTTATAGAGCAAATATTGAACCTCAGACCAACACTGATTGAGTATTGAGTTTGGCTGAAAAGTAAGAGGTTGTTTGCTCCTTTTTCCTTCAATGAATTTGAATGATATGAATGAAGTTTGATCAATCCAGAAGGTGAACAAAATCAGAGTATAGTCGCAATATTATCAAAGAGTTTGCAGTAAGAAGAACAACTAATTTTCAAGACTTTATTTCAACTTTTCAAAGAACTATTTATAAAACTTGCTTAGATTTTGATTCTCAAAAATTGTTTTGGTGCTCGTTTTGAATTTCAAATCAAACGGTCAAATTGTTTCACCAAAATGTGTATGTTCAGACTGTTCAAGAAAAACTGAAACATTTGTGCAATCACAAGAATAGCAAATATCAGAAACAACACAGGTTGATAGTCTTTTCAGATTTTTTTCAGTATCGCATTAGCGTCCTAAATTACACTATTCTGAAAAATAGAATTTTTGTCAACTTCTTCTGGGAGGGCGCTAATACTACATTAGCATCCTGATGGGTTAATATTTCAGAAACACAAAAGTTAAGGGGAGGCGCTAATACTCGATCAACGTCCTGATGAAAACTGCTGGTTTTTCTAGGTTGGTTCGATAAGGGCGCTCATACTAGATCAGTGTCCTGCTTTGAATGATGAACATTCTAACCTAGAAACCATCAGCGCCCTGGTGGCCTATTAGCGTTCTACAGTGTTGGCTTGATATTAAGTGATTAGCCACTGCATTAACGTCCTAATGTCCCATCAGCGTCCTGATAGACACTGGAAAACAATTTTTTTGAAAATTGATTTTTCCAAAACTCGATCAAATCAAATTGATACTTAAGCTTTTTGGATTAAATTAAACACTCTGAAATCATGCAATTGGTTAAAAGATAAATCGAAAAACCTTCGAATTAGATAGATTAAACTCATTTTCTACAAGATAGAAAACCGTTTGAAAATTTATGAGACATAATGAGAAATTCATGAAGTGAATGATTTGCTGAATCAGATGATGACTGACATTCTACAAGCCTAAATTATTCTAGAACATGAAATCAAATTCTTGAATATATGGTCTTCATCTCCATCACGAGCTTGACTTCCTTTCCATCATGCTTTAAGTAAGTATCCATGCATCATCATGCATTCAATATGCATAGGAATGTGGTTTGTTGATCATCAAAATATCTTCTCTCATATAAGATACAAGAGGGTTATTGGAATAACAAAAGTGATTGCCTATGCATCTAGACAATTGAAGGTGCATGAGAAGAATTACCCTGTGCATGATTTTGAATTGGCTGCAGTAGTGTTTTATTTGAAGTTGTGGAGGCACTACCCTTATGATAAAAAGCTCACACTGTTTTAGATCATAGGAGTCTAAAATATTGGTTTGACTAGAATGAGCTGATTATGAGACAATGAAGATGGCTAGAATTCTTAAAGGATTATGACTTCACATTAGAGTATCATCCTGAGAAAGCTAATGTTGTTTTTGATGCATTCAGCAGGAAACGGGCTGAGACTGGAATAGTAGCTTGCCAGATGGCCCATGAGTGGCGTTTGCTAAAAAGGGTTATGGTTATGAGTATACTCTCCATTACACCACATGCTGATATATATGCTCAGATGCATGTACAACTGACTAACACTCATATTCAAAGGATCAAGGATCTGCAGTAGTACTATCCTAATTTCAGGATATACAATTCTTGGGCTAACAGCAGGGATCACGACAATTGGCAACGAGATTCAGATGGTGTTTTGCGATTTCAAGGGAGATTGTGGGTTCCTGGAGTTGAGCGCAGAGTTACTTCAGAAGGCACACAAATCTTAGTATACTTTTCACTCAAGGTCGACCAAGATGTATCATGATATGAAAAGAACAGTCTAGTGGCATGAGATGAAGAAAAATATAGTTGAGTATGTGTCGAAATGTGGGGTGTGCTAACAGGTAAAGGCTGAACACTAGAGGCCTAGAGGGCAGATGCAACCATTGTCCATTCTAGAATGGAAATGGGAACATATCACGATGGATTTCATCACAAGGTTTCCTAGATCTCAGGGTAGATATGATGTCATCTGGGTGATCGTTGATAGATTGACGAAGTCTGCTCACTTCCTTCTGATGAACACCAAAGACTTTGTGGATAGATTGAACAGATTGTATATTCGTGAGATAGTGAGATTACATAGGGTGCCCGTGTCTATTGTGTCGGATCAAGATCCAAAGCTTACATCGAGGTTCTGACATGCGATGCAGACTTGATTTGGGACTCATCTCCATCTCAATACGACATTTCATCCTCAGACTGATAGACAAAATAAGAGGGTGATACAAATGCTGAAGGATATGCTCAGGTATTGTGTCCTGGAGTTTGGTGGGAGTTGGGGTAAATATCTTCAACTGTGTGACTTTGTGGCCAAAAGTATTCCTAAGGGAGTATACCTGAAAGACAAGGTTTGTGAACCATGTCAATTGGGCAAGCATACCAAGTCATCATTTAAGAGCAAAAAATATCTATCTACTACTAGAACTCTTAAATTGATTCACATGGATCTTTTTGGACCAACCCGAACCCAAAGTTTAGGAGGTAAAATCATATATTTTTGTGATTGTTGATGATTTCACAAGATTTACATGGGGTATTATTTCTGGCATATAAGCATGAGGTGTGTGACTTGTTTTTGTCGAAAAGTAGAAAATGAAAAAGGTTACAAAATTAATATCATATGAAGTGATAGAGGTGGAGAATTTGTGAATAAAAGTCTTGAAGACTTTTGTAGCAAACAAGGATACCCCCACCATCTCTCAACTCCTAGAACACTACAACAAAATGGTGTAGCAGAAAGAAAAAAATAGTTCACGTAAGGAAATGTATAGAACAATGTTAAGTGAATACAATGTAGCTACCTATTTTTGGGCCAAAACATTTAATATTGCATGTCATGTTATGAATCGATCTATGATCAAAAGACTCCATATGAGTCATGGAAAGGTCGAGCACCTAATATATGCTATTTTAGAGTGTTTGGTTGTAAGTCCTTCATTTTAAATGACAAAGACAACCTAGACAAATTCGAACCAAAATCAAATATAGGAATCTTTTTAGGACATTCTTCACACAATAGAGCTTATAGAGTATTCACCAAGACAACAAAAGTTGTAGAAGAATCCATCTATGTCAACTTTGATAAAAGTGATCCTAGAAAGAATATTAGAAAGTGAAGTTGAAAAGATTGATATAAATGATGATGATGACACTCCTAGAGTTTTGCAGAACCCTGAGGTTAATGATGAAACACCATTGGAAACACCTACAAACTCAAGAATGCTTCTCAGTCACCCTAGAGACCAAATCTTAGGTGATCCATCTAAAGGTGTGACAACTAGAGCTTCAATTCACAAGGACTAAGAGCTCGTAGCTTTTATGTCTCAAATTGAACCAACCAAGGTAGAGGATGCATTAAAAGATGAAAACTGGACTTTTGCTATGCAAGAAGAGCTAGGACATCTCGCCAGAAATAAGTATGAGAATTAGTTCCTAAGCCATCTCATCAAACTATTATTGGAACAAAATGGGTATTTAGGAATAAGAAGGATGAACAAGGTGTAATTGTCTGAAACAAAGCTCGATTGGTTGGCCAAGGGTATAACTAAGAAGAGGGCATTGATTATGAAGAAGCATTTGCCCCCGTAGCAAGATTAGAGGCTATTAGAATGCTATTTGCCTACGTTTTCTATAAAAACTTTCCCTTATACCAAATGGATGTCAAATGGTAAACCTATAAATCCAAAGTTATATAGAAGCATGATTGAAAGTTTACTTTTACTTTACTTAACAACCAGTAGACTTGACATTATGTTTAGTGTATGTCTCTATGCTAGATTTTAGTCGTGTCCTAGAGAATCCCACCTTAAATGTGTTAAAAGGATTTTTTGATATCACTATGGAACTACTGACCTTGGAATTTGGTATCTCAAAAGTACATCTTTTGAACTTAAAAGTTATATAGACTCCGACTATGCTGGTAGTCTAATTGATAGAAAGAGTACCTCTAGATTTTGTCACTTTCTAGGAAATTCTTTGATGTCCTGGTTTAGTAAAAAGCAACATTCAGTGGCATTATCCACGACTGAAGCAAAATATGTCACTGCTGGTAGCTGTTGTTCTTAAGTCCTTTACATGAGGCAACAACTTCAGGATTATCAAATTCGCATAGACTATGCTGAGATATTCTGTGATAACACAAGTGCCATCAATATATCCAAAAATCAAATTTTGCACTCAAGAACAAAACATATTCAAATAAGACATCATTTCTTGAGAGATCATGTGCAAAATGGAGATGTGAAGCTCATTGACGTTGGTACTAAAGATCAACTTGAAGACATTTTTACGAAAGCCTTATCTAGAAAATGATTTGTTCTTATTAGATGAGAATTGGGACTGTTTTCCGAATCCAATCTTTGATTGCTTGACATGTTGATTGCTTGATTTTTTGATGACTATCTTACTCTTTTAAGGAGAGAGATATCTTCTCACTATTTTTGTTGTTTTAAAAAGGGGGAGAAAATTTATTGGCCATATTTAGTTGAAGCAAAGGTTAAAATAATAATTGAAGGAAATATATTAGCTGATGGGGAGAGAAATTGGCTGATGAAATCCTTAAGTAAGGAGGAGCTTAATGAACCTTATTAAACTCTTACTTGTTTAATAACTATTGTTTATGCGCATATATTATCTCATCAGAAGCATGTTGCATCTTCATGCATTCATATACACTAGTTTGCTTCAACGCCAACAATGATGTATTTGAAATCATAAAAAAAGGGAGATTGTCAAACTAAGAACCTTCATGACCCATATAAGAGATATTTTGATAATTACAACCCACATTCTATAATATAATTTCAAATCATATTATGAAGATCACAAACTCTATGAAGAAATATCTGTTACCTGCAACGAAGCGTTCATGAAGATCTATCAAGTCAAGATAGAGATCGAGTTGGATAATTCTAAAACATCGAATGATATTGAATTGTTTCAATTTTTCTAGAATATATTGAGGCTTGTTTCTCATTTAGAATTTGTTTAGTAACTTTATCATATATCTTGAAGTTTTTTGAAATGCATTTTCATGGTTTATAAAGTATTTGATTCTTGACGAAAAAGAATTTGATCGACCAATTCAAATGATTTCAAATTCTCTAAATGATCTATGTTCATTTGATTTGATCCAAAATATGCAAAGATCGATTTGACTAATCAGATTTCAAAATGGCAAAAAATGTTGAATTTTTATAAGTGTCGAGTAAGACGCTCATGGCGTTCATGACGCTCAAGCAGTGGCCTGTTCACTTGAAATCGGGCCTACACTGAGGACGCTACTGATGCTATAGGACGCTCAAGATTTTTGGAAAATCTTGGAATGTAGTCCGATAGGACGCTTCTTTTGTTCAGGAAGCTTAAGATTTTTGGGAAAGTCTCGGAGCATGTTCCGACAGGACGCTCAAGTTGAGTAATGCCCTCCCTGAATTGATTGTGTTGAACTTGCTTTTGGGTTGACACTCCTTCAGGACACTCAAGTGAAAGTTAAGTCTTTTGAGCTTTAACTTTTCAGAACGCTGAAGAGCTTCAGGACACTCATAAACACCTATAAAAAAAACAACTATCTCACTTGTGCAAACTGCCATCTTTATGAAACTTTGCTATTTTTGTGTATGCTAAGTTTTGCAGATTTTTCCAATGTCTTTGTTAACTCCATTTTGGTGAAACAACTTATCCATTGTGTTTGAATTTCAAACGAAGCAATTAGGGTTTTTGGGAGATTGAAATCCCAAATCAGCACTTCTATGTATTTGCAGCTTTAAACCGTTAGAGGATACAACTTTGAAAAATCTTGCCCTCAAAAACTTATTTGAAGTTTAGTCATTTTTCACTTAGAAAAATATTGAAATCTCTCATACAATTATCTAAACTGAGAAAGGCTTTTTGGATTTACTGCTCATGATTTCACATCCATTTGAAAATCCAAAGAAGTCCAAGAAGAGCAACCTCGTTGTTTTAGCTATGCCAACCATTCATTCTTTTGCTGAACAAATTCTAAATGAGGTTCAATACGCTCTATAAATGTGCTTTAATACTGATTCTTGGTAAGAGAATCAAGTCCCTAAATTTGTATCCATTATTGTAATGTGACGGTGTGTCACTTGGAAGGAGCTTGGTTAAGCCTTGTTGAGAGGGTTGTTCTCACACCTGTGAAGTTGAGAAACATGTAAAGATTTGATCCTTTCCTGTGAAGAGGTATCAATAGTGAAGTTTGAGAAATCCTAACTAGGGAGGTTAGGTAGTGGATGTTGAGCCATAAAATGATATTGTCAAAAACTTGATCGTGAAATTGTTTTATATCGTAAGCGCACGATAGTCAAGTTATAATATATTCGATGAGAATCGGGTTATCGTCCTCAAGGAAAGTAATTCTACTATTAATCCCCCAAAATTAGAATGATATCGATTTTATCTAGGTGAATCAAAATAAATGAATTAAGTGTTGAAATGAAAAGAAAACAAAATCAAAGCTAATTAGTGCTAAGTGGATGTAAATTCGAGAGAAATCAAAGAATATGGGTTTCTACAGGATTGAGCTCCCTATGTTTTCTCTTATGGTTTTCAAAGTATTGTGTTATTGAATTAACTCGTGGATTCATAAATCATGGATTCTAACCCATCCAAACCCCTTTGTCGAGTCAACTCACCACACTCCACATCTTTCAAAGCTTTTCTGGTAGCTAAGAAAGGTCTCCCAAGTATCAAAGAAATGTCTCCATCTTCCTCCATATCCAATACCACGAAATCAATCGGGAAGATGAGCTTATCCACATTTACTAACACATCTTCAATAATACCTCGAGGATAAGTGAGTGATCGATCTACTAGTTGTAAGGAGATAGTACTAGGCTTTACCTCACCAAGCCCAAGCTTCCTAAAAATAGACAAAGGCATCAAATTAATGCTAGCACCCAAATCACATAATACCTTATCAAAAGAAAAAGTACCAATTATACAAGGGATAGTAAAACTCCCTAGATCTTTGAGTTTTTGAGGTAACTTCTTTTGTAGAATGGTACTGCACTCCTTAGTTAGCTTGACGGTCTCAAACTCTTCTAGCTTTCTGTTCTTTGACATGACACCCTTCATGAACTTCACATAGTTTATCATTTGCTCCAATGCATTTGTAAAAGGAATATTGATGTGAATTTTCTTGAAAATGTCGAAAAAACTTAGCAAATTGTTCATTATGTTTTGTCTTTTGAAAATGTTGAGGATAAGGATAGGAGTTTTAAGGATGGGAGGGTTATCCGGAAATGTGATGCGGCTGGAACAAAGTCATCCTTCATAGCCTCTTTTCCTTTCTCATTTGCAACTCTTTTGCCTTTGTGTAGAACTTCCTCTTGAACCTGTTCTTGAACTTGTGATGATGATGAAGAAGGAGTAGGCTTGACAATTCTTGGTGAAGGATCACTCTCAACTTCTTTGCCACTTCTCAATGTAATAGCCTTGCATTGCTCATTTGGGTTCACCTTCGTATTGCTTGGGAATGAGTTTTTTTGTTTTGCATTTATTGATGAAGCTATTTGCCCAATTTGAACCTCCAAGTTTTTGATTGAAGCATTCATATTTCCCATGTGAGTCTCAATGTTACTAACCCTTGATTCATTCTTCTCAAACTTATTTGATGTCTCTCCAATGAATTTAGCCAAATTATATTCAAGTGGTGCCTTCCTCTCTTGTGCTTGTGGGTTGAATCCCGATGGTGGTTGCAACACATTCCTAGTGTTGGAGTAAGAAAAGTTCTCATGATTTCTAACACCCAAATGGTATTGATTTGGAACTTGATTTCCATCGTGATTTCCTCTATAGTTGTACAACCAGTTGTTCACAAATTGAACTTGCTCTTCATGACAACCAAACCCTTGAGGAACTAAACTTGCAGCTGCAATAAATTCGGTGAAAGGTGAGGAATTTCCTTGTAGATTAGAGACTTTGTTAAATAAAGCCGCCATATGATGCAACATAGAAGCCAATTGGGGGACAAAGATGTCATTTTTTCAACCTCATGTAACCCGACAACTTTCTTCATTGGATTCTTCACTTGAATGCTCATAAGTATTTGAAGCCATCTCTTCAATCAACATAAGGGCTTCATTTGCAATCTTTCCCAAAAGTGTGCCTCCTGTCGTAGCATCAATCAATGATCTTGCAGTCTTTCTTCATGAGAATAATCTCAACCGAATTTGCTCTTCAGGAACACCATTGATCTTCACTGTGTCACACATCTCCAAGAATGTATTGATATGTGAACCGTTGGATCTTCTTGAGGTGTTCCACCAAATTGGTGTTGTTGAACCATTGTAATCAAAACAGGCTTCAACTCAAAATTGTTTGCATTGATTGGCAACCTTGCTATATCGGAGTAGTTGTTGTTCACCACAGGCTTAAAGTAATCCCTTAAAGGCAATTGATTGTTTTCTTCAACCATTGTTTCCCCTTCTACTCTTCTAAATCTTACAAATGTTCTCTCAATCTCCGGATCAAGATGCACAAGCTCAAAACTCCTGGTTCTTCGCATGAACCAATCAAACCTATCAGGAAAAAGAGAAACAAAGTCAACAAAATAACAAATAAAAAGAAATACTTAAATTAAGACCAAAATCACTCCGTAATGGTATTAATAAAAGTAGAATTTGTACTATCCCCAGCAATGGCGCCAAAAACTTGATCATGAAATTATTTTATATGAAAGCGCACTATAGTCAAGTTATAATATATCCGATGAGAATCGGGTTATTGTCCTTAAGGAAAGTAATTCTACTATTAATGCCCAAAATTAGAATGATATCAATTTTATCTAGGTGAATCAAAATAGATGGATTAAGTGCTGAAATGTAAAGCAAACACAATCAAAGCTAATTAGTGCAAAGTGAATGTAAATTGGAGAGAAATCAATGAATATGGGTTTCTAGACAATAGATCTCACTATGTTTTCTCTTATGGTTTTCAAACTATTGTGCAACTGAATTAAATCTTGGATTCACAAATCATGAATTCTAACCCATCCAAACCCCTCTCTCGAGTGTAATTGAACATCTACCCTTAAAATATCAATTCTCTTTCTCGAGTGCAAACCAATAGATTAAGAACGCATTAAGATCTATAATCCATTTTAGATGATTTCAAAGGGTTTCGTAGGTCTCTCGACTCGATAGTAATGCCCTAGGTCACAATTTCTCCATTCCAACTCAATACCACCTCTCTCAAGTGTAAGATACCAAATCTTGGTTTATTCAAAAAGTGGCCAGCAATTTGAAAGCATTAAACATTTGAATTTGCAAACAAACCAAGAAATTCATTCAATAACACATAAATAATAATCAAACCATAAGATCAAACATAGATCAAACAAACCTAGATTAAAAGTTTAGCTCATGTTCATATTCAAAGATACAAGATGAAAAAGATAGAAAACATATCAAGAGATAAGAAATGTAAAGAAAAGCTTAAAACCCCCTTTAATGGTGATTTTCTTCTTCTTCTTCTTCTTCTTCCTCTTGTCTCCTTGCTTGCAACCCATGTCTCTTCTTCTCTTGTCTCTCTCCTCTCTAAAACTCTTTAAAAACTAAGTACAAATGTGTTAGAATGCCCTAATAAAACCCTAAAACGAGCTTATATACATAAGTGGGTAAAAAGACAAAAATGGGCAAGAAAACTCGCACAAAATTGCAAATCCTGCAACTCTAGGCGCAGCTGCGCTAAAGTTCTATTTGTTCAGAACTTGGCCATCGTCACTAGGCGTCGTGGCACCTAGTCTCGGCTTCTTTCTTCTATTCTTCAATTCTTCTTGATTTTTGACATTCTTCTTTCTTCACTTCTTCAACTCAAAGTATATGATTCATAAAATATTAACATGTATCAAAATGTGATTTATTTATGATAAAAACCTAAAAAAACCTAAGATAACACCTAAATGAACCTAAAACAACTAAGTATGCTAATCATGCAAAAACACCTAAAAACTACACAAATTAACTTTAAAATATAACATATTAACATGCAAAACAACTAACTAAAACTCAACTTATCAAATTCCCCCAAACTTTGACTTTGATCATCCCGAGCAAAGAGAAAAACGAAGTTGAACAAACAACTCCTCACATATTCTAGAATGAACAAAGATTTAACTCACAAAAATGGACTCTCATGATCTCAAAGACAACATACATTTCATAAAACATAACTCAAGGAAAACTTTGAAAGTTTAAACTTGTTGTTTAAAATTTCAACCTACAAAAACATGCCTTCTCTTCTATCTTCATTGAAAAACAAGCACAAAAACCATTCATGTGACCACTCATAAATCATATAGACCGATGCAAGAAAGATAAAGATATGATCTCAACAAAACAACACATGAACTTCATATGCTTGCTTTTAACACTTGTCTCCACTAATGTAGGATTCACACCGATTGAGATCAGTAGGTCTTTATTAAGCTTGTAATGTAAGGCTAAGATTAAGGGTATGATAAAATAGATAAAATGAAGCTCAATACACCCAAAAAATCTTTGATACATAATCATTTTTACACATCCCATGCCTTACAAAATAAACCCTCACATCACCCCAAATACACCCCTAAACTTATTCATTTCATTCATTGATGAAGAAACATACCTTCTTTTTTCATTTTTCATTTTTCATTTTTCTTCTTTTTACTCATTTTGAACCTTTTCTCACCACTTTCACATAACATTTTCATTCCATAGCACATTTACACATAAATTCCCATGGAAAATAGCCCAACCCATTACAATTTACATCTTTTAAAGAGTTAAGGGTGCAAGGGTGAAAAACAAGGAAAATTCAATCAAAGGCTTTAGCTAATCGTTTTAAGTGACAATGAACAATATATTAGGCTCACAATAGGGTGGCAATACAACAGCTAGGTGGGCTTTGTGGCTCAATCTATCCAAACATGGCCTAAATTATATATCTCATGGTGTGATTCCTAGGATTTTGCCTGAAGAAATGATCAAACAAGTTCTAGAGTTTAGTTTGAAAGTGAGATTTAATGATGCTTGACTTGCAAAATCTCAATTTATACAGCAAGTGGAAGTCTTGATCATGATTTCATACTCAAAAGTCAACAAGAATGTCCAATAAACATGGCAAAGAAAATCAAACACACAGACTTAAGAGTACTTTCTAATTTTTCAAAAGTTATGCTAATAAATGAGTGTTAATCCTGTCCTAGGTCATCCATACAAGATCAAACTAATAGAAGAATATGGATTTATTCATTGATCAAGACTCATCAAAAACAAAAATTTTCACTAAGACATAAACTTCAAACTCTCTCCCAAACTTAAAATGGGCATTGACCTCAATGCAAAACATCAACAATGTAAAGCAAGATAAAGAGAGAAAAGTTGACAAAACTCCCCTAAACCACAAGGGTAGAGGGCTCCACAATGATTCTCCTTCTCTTGATAGTGATGAGATCCTCCAAACTTGAATGAATACCTGGGAAAGGACAGAAAGAGACGACATTAGTGAAAAATAAAAACTCAACTTCTATACTACAATGACTAGAATTAAAACAAAACATAAACACTAAAAATCGGTTGGGTTGCCTCCCAACGAGCGCTTCTTTAAAGTAATTTAGCTAAACTTCCTCTTTTCACTTCAAGGTGGATCATAAAAAAGAACAACCTTCACATTCCTTTCGTCTAGGCCATAGTATTCCTTTAACCATTTTCTCTCAACTCAAAACAAAATACCCATATTTGCATTTTTGCTCCCCTAAATGATGCAGCAACTTGTCTTCTTTAACATGAGACATAAAAAATAGGGCTTTCCACTCCGTTGGCGGAGGGTTATCTAGATTCCGCACTTTCACAACATATTACTCAAAAAGATTGTTTTGTGTTTCGTCCATAAGAATCTCTTAAACATAGCATCCATGCACGTCTATCCGGTGGCAAGTGCTCATCTTCTCTGGAAGTTTGGGTGTGGTGTTGATTTTGAACATCACCTTTTCCTCATTGACCCACAGAGTCAACTCACCACGCTCCACATCTATCAAAGCTCTTTCGGTAACTAAGAAAGGTCTCCCAAGTATCAAAGGAATGTCTCCATCTTCTTCCATATCCAATACATCGAAATCAACCGGGAAGATAAACTTATCCACTTTTACTAACACAACTTCAATAATACCCTAAGGATAAGTGAGAGATCGATCCGCTAGTTGTAAGGAGATAGTAGTAGGCTTCATCGCACCAAGCCCAAGCTTCCTAAAAATAGACAAAGGCATCAAATTAATGCTAGCACCCAAATCACATAATACCTTATCAAAAGAAAAAGTACCAATAATATAAAGGATAGTATATTGACCTAAGTGGTTTTCCACTTACTATTCTCCTAAGTGTTTTAATGCTAACAAACAATATAATCACAGTACTAATATCTTTGACTTAGTTGTTTTAGTGCTAACTAGCTATATCAGATGGATTCAACTACACTGTCAAAGCATGTAGATGGAACAACAATGCACGAAGATTCAAGAGCTTCATGTTTGTAATCCTTAGTTCAGAATCTTAGTGTTGTAAAGTAACCATTCTACGTTCCACCCACAATATGTCTTTCATCTTTTCGAAAATCATGCATATACACTATTATATTATTGATCATGCATGCACACACATTAGATGATAATTATGCAATCACATAGTTAAAGTTTTTTATCATGCACATATTTATCAGTGCTTAACATGCATTCATTTTACCAACTTTGCATGGTTTTATCGTTTTACGTGTATTATATTGAATGTTTCAATCATATGTTTAGTCGATTGATTTACACGTATTTAACTTTGTTAATTATACTTTAATCTTGTCAAAAATTGTTTTAAATAGTTAGTCTATGTGTTTGACAAAGTTCTAAACTCATTATAATCGAAAAATCGAGTTTCTATCACTTCATAGTGAAAGAACGCGTTCCTCTCTTAAGGAACGCTCTCCTATTTATTTTCTCGAAAGTCAGATTTTTTTATATTAGAGTTTAAGGAGTGCGCTCCTTAAGAAAGGAACGTGCTCCTGTTGTTTTTCCCGAGACTCAGATTTTTCTAATCAAGGACAAAGGAACACGTCCTTAAAATAGAAAATTTTATAAAGTCAGTGGTTCTTGATGAAGGACGTCGCTCCTATGCCCAATGGACACATCAAGGAATACACTCCTCATATAAGGAACACACTCCTTGATTGGAGAGAAATCTAAAAAGTTTCATATTTCAAAGCACAAGCACACTCCTTCTTTGAGGAACGCGTTCCTGTGCCTCGGTGTGGTGTTTTTTTATAAATACCACACTTGCTCATTTGAAGAGCAACTATTGCAAAAATACATGAACTTGTGTCATTTTTCATCTTAGCATTTTTACAAGTTCTTGAGTGATTTTAAACATTTTTCTAAGCAAAAGTTCACCTAAATTTGGCTATTTTATTCCTACTTTCGTATAGTTTGCCAAATCTTTCAAAATCTTTGAGAAACTTGTGCGTTTCTCTTGAGCAAGTGATCAAGATGTTTTTTAGTGTTCTCTACACATCTTGTTGATTCTTGATCATTTTTGAACGTGATATCTCTCAACCATCATCACACTTGAAAAATCATTGAGCTTCAACCTTACCCAAGTGGAGTAAAATCTCTCTAACACAATTCTTGTAATTTTGTTTGAGTAAATCAATTTTGTGCTTGAGTTGTATCTTGAAAACTGATTTCGTTTTGAATAGTGTTTGTGAAACCTTTTTTGATCTTCATATCATTGTATCTTGTTTAGTGGTTTCATAAATATTATGTGGTATCGATTCATGTGCTAAACTTATAATATATTAAATCGATTTCATAGATCATCACTTGAGTTAGTTGATTCTTGATCTTAATCATTTATACATTTAGAATCATCAAGTTTTGATCATCATTGCATATTGATTCTTGTTTTCATATCATATATATTTGAATCGATTGCATTTGAGAAAGACTATTTCAACACATCACATCATTTAAATCATTGTGGTTGGAATAGTGGTGTTTACTCATTCAAAATTGTAAGCTTATCATTGTTGAGAGTGTTATATAACACTTCTCTCTATTATTTGTAATCTTGATGTATCGTTGGATTGTTTGTCAACTGGGAACATACCATATCTTGTACGGCTCGTAACCACGCCCGTAAGTTGGTTACAGTGTGGTTTTCTAGCCAAGTCCTTGTGTAGGCTAGAGTGTGGCTTTTTAACCAAACCCTTGTGTTGGTTAGTGTGTGGCTTTCTAACCAAGCCCTTGTGTTGGTTAGTGTAAGGATTTAAGCCAAGCTTTTGTAAGCAACTTCTAGTCACGCCCGTAAGTTGTCTAGCTAATAGTGTATTGTGAAATCCTGATCGTAGTGATTGGGTAGTGGACGTAGGTTTAAGGGGAACCGAACTACTTTAAATCGTTGTGTCCATTTATTTTTCCTGCACTTGTTAATTTTGACTGTTACCTACTGTGCACTTTATCTGTTTAATTATTTTAACCGAAAGGTAACGCAAAAATCCGCCAAGTCTAATTCACCCCCCCTCTTGGACTATAATACTGGGCCAACAAGTGGTGTCAGAGCAGTTGCTCATGATTTAAGGCTTAACAATATCCTTGAGCCATAGATCAAAATGGCCAATGCTATAGAATTTGACTTAGGTGATAACCTATTGACTCCACCTATGCTTAATGACCAAAATTTCATATATTGGAGGAGTAGAATGACTGCATTACTTAAAGCCCAATCACGTAATTTGTGGAATATTCTTGTAAATGGACCATATGTGCCTATTAGAATCGTAAATGGGGTTGAAGTTCCCAAACCAAAGAGGAAATGAGATAGGAAAGAAAAACAGTTAGTTAGACTTGACATTCTAGCTAGAAATACATTACTTAGATGCCTTTCCCAAAATGATATTGTTAGAGTTTCTTCTTGTGCTTCATCTAAGATGTTTGGATTAGATTAGAAGAACTCTATGATACTTCATATGCCTCCACATCTTCTTGTGAAGATAAGTTGAATGTAGAACATCTATATGCTTTATTTCTAATATTGATGAATGTTCTACTAGTGCCATTGATTTCTCTTTTGATGATTTGTCTATAGCTCATAAAAGGCTTCAAAATGATTTTGACAAACTCATCCAAAAGAATGAGCAACTTAAAAACATAATTACCAATTCTTTGGATGAGTTGGAAACTCTCCAAATTGATTATAAAAATATTCTTAAGGCTAATGAGAGCATTCTTAAAGAAAAAGATGACATAGAAAATGAAAATACCATTCTTCAAGAAAAATTATAAGAGTTGACTCAATTAGTAGCTAATGTTACTAATGAGAAAGAAGACTTAGAGCTTTAATTGAGATTAGAAAGTCAACTGGGCAAACCTAAGGTTAGATACTTTAAGCCCAAAACATGTCATAGAAACACTAGAAATCCTTTTAAGGATAAATATAATAAAATGGCATGGGTACCTAATGAATTACTCCTAGATGTTAGAATTACAAAATCTAAAGGAGTATGGGTACCAAAGGCTATGGTTCTCCGGATCACATAGAATCACATTTTTTAACCATATGCTAAGTTTCTTGGCCTTGGACATTTAGGCCTTAATCATTTTAGGCATCTTCCATATTTTTATGTCACACATGCTGATTTACATCTTATTTGTGACACTTGGAAGTATTTTAGGCTCAATCAAATAATTTTGATATATCATGCCTATGCTTGCCTAAAGGTGTTGATCACATTGAACTTGTTTAATACCTATTTATACTGTTCAATGATTGATTAATGCAAAACATACTAGTTATGCAAATTGGAAGTATAAACTTGCAAAATTCATATTTGTACTTCCATTCTTTTATGTGAACATGTTCATATTGTACATATATCTTGTTCATTGTTATTGTAGCATACAATGTGCATTCACTATCTCATGTAAATTGTATGCTCATACTAAATGAAATGTGCTTCATGACTTCATTTAATGAGATTTCATCCATTTAGTAAGTTATGAGTTTCTATGAACATAGTCAAAGAATTTGATTATGAAATGAGTTTGCTTAAAACTAAATTTTAATTGCTCATATATGTTCATATGTTCATAATCTTGGAGTTGGACTAGAACTAATGCTTATCACTTCAAGTCCACCTATCTTATATTTTAGGATTTAAATGATATATATCATTTGAAAATACAAGACATTGAATAGTTGGAGTGACATGTACTTCAAATATTATTCGGTCATTGTCATTCATTATCTCATTTACTTCCTTGGAGATGATCAAACCGAGTCTAAGAATTTGAAATTCTTAGTACCTATGAGAAGACCTCCAAAAAAAAAAAAAAAACAAAGGTTATGTCTCAATCTCAACCAAGAAAACCCCACTTATATAACCCTAGGCTTTGTAATGATTTTGAGTTATATCATAGAAAAAGGGGTTATTAAGGGTAAGATAAATTGATCCTTTCTTTGAGCTTAATTAAATATATATCTAAAGGATCAAACAAAGTAAAATTAAAAATGATTTTCTTAGAGACTTTGAATTAAAATCAAATTCTTTGTCTCTAGAAATCATTAGTTATTCTTTAAGGATAAGACTTCTTCTAAAATGTCTTACTCTCTTAAGTATTACTCACTCACATAAGCCTCACATAATTTATATAACTTTATAAGGCTTAGATCTCATTTGTTCTATTTGAATGAATATCATATACTTAATTTCATACTTCATTATATTCATTCCTTTAAAGATAATCAAGTCCAAATGACTAAAAGGATCTTACATCTTTAATTAAAACAAAACTTAGTCATTTACTTGAAAAAATGAACATATTAGCTTTTATGATTAAGCTTTGATGTGTGTATAACTTAACTTATCTCCTATCATCATGCTTATATGATATCATGAATGATTTGTCTCCTTCTATGATTGAATGAATGTTTATATTTGCCTGTCATATTAGGACACATGTTCAAACTACTTTGTCATGTCATGACTTGCACTTACCATCTTTATCTTCTTGTCATGATTATGCCTATGTGTACACTCCATGCATGCTCCTACGTTAAAAGTTTGATTCATTAATACTTTGAGCTTGCATATATAGAATGCCATGTTTCATTATAAGTCTTAGTATATGATTGATGTGCTTATCTTAGATCTAAGACAATCATGAAAATGCATTTGATCATGACTAGTATCCTTCTAGGGTAATTGAGTGAAATTGATGCATATCTTAATTTATATTTATTCACTCCATCTTGAAGGAAACTAATATGGGATGACTATCTTGACTTAAATCTTTAATTTTATGAAATTGTAGTCATTTCCATAGATTATAGTTGAATTTGTCTCATGCTATTAAATGGTTTGTATCTTCTATGACAAATTCAATCTAACAAGACCTAGTTGACCATGAGCCTCAATGACTTTTACACTAGCAAATTCAGTCAACTAGAATGGATAAGGACTTGAATGACTATGCTATTCACATTTTATATCTAAGTCATTCAATCATGTGTCATGTGTTGCATCATCATTTGAAAACATGGTGAATTTATTGATAAGTATGCTCATTGATCTTCATATATCTTATCACTTATCATCAAAGATTTTCCTCTAAAATGTCTTTCCTTTGTACTTCATTAAAATATTTTAAGAAAAATATATTTTAAAGATGTATGTGCCTAGAGTTATGATTATATATCTTTTATGACACGTACTTCTTGAGGTTGTTAACTATGTGCTTAAACTTAATCACTAGGTGTACAACTAGCTAATTAACATAACTACTTAAGTTTACGTAATCATGTCTTAGGCATTCTTGTGCTTAAAGAAGAATGTTCATATGCCTAGACAAATGTGTGATAAGTTTGTCATGCTTAACCTCATATATCATTCATACTTATCATCAGTTAATGCTTGCAATATGAGTGTTGTATTCATGATTATACATTTATTGTCTTTCATATTGCCTTACGCATCATGTTATAGGCTTGTGCGTCACATTTTAACTTCAAAATGCCTATATGTATGTGAATATGTTGCCCTTGTGCTTGAAAAACTTGAAATTCTATTTGGCTCATAGTCATGATTGCGATTGGTTTTGATCATTTGCATGACATATATATTTTGGATCAAAACAAAAACTTTGCTAGGCTATGAAATGCATGAAATTTATCATATTGCCTAGAATTCATGTTTAGAGCTAGGCCATGATCTAATTACATTTTTTTTTTGCCTATGCTCTTCTATTTGAATTGTGATCATGCTTGTACCGAATTTATTATATAATCCTTGTATGTGTATGATTCACATCTACATGATTCAAGTATGCATAATACATAATTAATATCTTTCAAATGCATCACTTTGAATCCATGTCTTAGGCTATGCTTATATTCATATCTTTATACATGCCTAATTCATTAGAAAGACATTGCCCTTGCCTATGTGTATACATATTTTTTGGCATGTTCTTTCATTTACATGACATTGATGCAACATTTGAATTTCTGATTCTATATGCATCAAATGTTTTTGAACATTGATCTCAAATTGATGCCTTACACTTTTCAAATCATCTTTTGCATCTAATTAGAATCAAAATAGCTAGGCCTTGCTTTAATCTTGAAATCTTTGCCTAAGCTATATTTTTGGTATATGCCCATGCTCATACTTGTTTGATATAAAAGATAAAGCATATATCATCTTAGGCCCTGTGTATAATTGATCATGCTTATGCCTCTCATCTTGAGATGATTTTGCCTATGCTCAATCTCCTTGTGAATCAAATTTATTTTGGCAAATCTCATTCTCATTCTTACAAGTCTAGATGCTTCTTACAATTTTTATCTTGTATATGCATCTACATGTATATCTCATTGGCTATGGTATACATTTGTTCTAAATCTTATCTTGCTAGCCCATGTATGTTTTTGAGCTGAATTTTTCCAATACTTATCATGTTTACATTTCTCTATGTGCTTCAAATTCTTGATTCTCATGACTTTTCTTATGATGCGGTATCATATATTATTCATGTGTGCTTCATCTTGATTATATATCATGAATCATCTTGAATATATCATGAATAGACTTAGGGGGAGTCTCCATCTCGTTTAAAAAGGGGAGCTCTTGTGTTTTGATGTTATGTCCTAGGCATTTCTTCATGAGAATTTAGATCATTCCTAGATCCATTTTTATGATATCAAAAGGGGGAGAATTATTGGAATCTTGATAAACAATCTAGATTTGTCTTATAACATGTCATAGTATGTGTGCTTTTCATATCCTAAGAATCATGCTATGAATACTATTTGATTGTTTGTTTATCAAGATTATATTGTTTGTTATCACAAAAAAGGAGTGGTTTTCCGCTTAGTATTCTCCCAAGTGTTTTGATGCTAACAAACAATATAATCACGATACTAATATTTTTGACTTAGTTGTGTCAGTGCTAACTAGCTATATCAAATGGATTCAACTGTTGAACCAATTATCTTCATGTCCCTTACGAGAATATGTCCCTCATAAGCAAGATATTTTGATGATGGCAAACTACATTCTAATTATGATAATACTATATGCATTACACATTTAATCTCACATGAAAGCTCATCCGAAGAATCGACAACGCATGGTGAAAGAACTATCAAGATCTATTTGAAGACCATGATCATTCGAAGTCATATTTGTATGCTATTAGATTGTATTAGGTTGTAGAACCTCTTTTATCATATGATTCAGCAATATGCATGATTGCATGGTTTAGTCGATTTGATTTCAAAGTATATTTCGATCACTTATAATGAAATCTCTATAATAGATTTGATTCAAACATACCGATGTTAATCCTGTTTTATCAAGCTTTAAAAGTTAAAAAATATCAAAACTATTTTATAGTGTCCATCAGGACGCTAATGTGTTTTATCAGGATGCTAATGTCTCAGCGGAGCCCTCATGGACTTGGTTAGTCAGGACGCTGTTGATATATTAGGACGCTGATAATGTTCAAGGTTGAAAAAATGCATATTTATCAGGATACTTACTTCGTCAGTAGCGCCCTCATTGAATCAACCAAGGAACTTATCAGGACGCTGATTAAACATTAGCTCGCTGATCATTTTTAAACATTAGGACGCTGACTGTCCAGTAGGGCCCTTATGTTTTCGGTCATTTTAAAAGTCTTCAACATCATGAGGCTTAAGTCTTCAGTAGCGCCTTTATGTTTTCATGCTTTGAATGTTAGGACGCTTACGACATTAGTAGCGCCCTTGTAATTTTAAGTGTTTCAAAGTCAAGTCAGGACGCTTATCTTTGAATGGCGCCCTCACAGGTTTACTCGATTTTTAAACGTTAAGTAAGTTAGGACACTTACTTTCCAGTAGTGCCCTCACTTCACTGTTCAACAGGACGCTCGCATTCTATAAGCACCCTCAAGGAACAAATGACAAAGTTGGCTTTATGTGTCTGGATGATGATTGACAAATTAGGACACTAATCCAACACTGTCATAAAATAGCTATTTGCATTTTTTCTGATACACTTTTCAGAACTGTTCAAAAACTTTTTCAGAACATTTTGAATCTTTTCAGAACGTTCCAATACTTTATCAGAACATTCTATTTTCATAAATGATAAGAAGATTCAGTTGTTGTCGTCGTAATTGCACAGACTGAATCAATCCTTTTTGAGAAAGAATGTGTTTGTTGTTTGAAATAGCTTTGTGCACCAAAACTTTACTTGAAAAGTTCAAGTCCATTACACCATTGCTATCTCTCTCTCTATATATATGCTGCTTTAGAGCAGATCAACGAAAAAACTAATAATCTATTCTCAAATCTTTAAACGGTTTTTACTTGTGCAAATACTCTTGAAAGTTATAGTTCTAGTCGCTGCTTTAAACTGTTGATCATTTTGAAATACATTAATTCTTCTAGATTAGTTGATCTTCATCCATATCTTTTCAAAAATCCATTGAAGAAGATGAAAGCTTTTTGAACCAGTTTTCAGTTGCACTTCATCATACATATTTTGTTGAATTTGTGGTAACAGAAGGTTCAATCCAAAATTTTGTAAATATCACTTTGATTTTAAGTAAAGGGAATCATATCTCATCTTGTACCTTGGTATTGGTGTCTGGTTAGTCATTGGTTTAGAGCAAGTGTTGCTCTATTTGTAACGATTGTTCTCACACCCGGAAGTTGAGAAAGGTTATTCTCAAGCCCGTAAGTTGAGATGGTGTAACGGTTTGGTCTTCACCCGTAAGAAGATCCTTAGTGGAGTTTGGACAAATCCTAACTGAGAAGGTTAGGTAGTGGATGTAGGCGAGGCCGGACCACTCTAAATCTTGTGTGTTTTGTATTCATTACTATTATTGTGTTTGATTGACCATACTTGTTTAATCTGCTTTCATTACTTCATGCATTTTAAAGAAAGGTTAAAATATGCTAAGTGCCCAATTCACTCCCCCTCTCGGACACATGTGAACCAACATCAACTATACTGTCAAAACATGCGGATGGAACAACAATGGACGAAGATTGAAGAGCTTCATGTTTGTAATCCTTAGTTTAAAATCTTTTTGCTGTAGAGTAACCATTACACGTTCCAACCACAATAGGCCTTTCATCTTTTCGAAAATCATGCATATAGTTTATCATACTCATGCATATACATTATTATATTATTGATCATGCATGCACACACATTAGTAATATAATTATGCAATCACATAGTTAAAATTATTTATCATGCATATTTTTATCAGTGATTAACATGTATTCATTTTACCCACTTTGCATGGTTTTACCGTTTTACGTGTATTGTATTGAATGTTTCAATCATATATTTAGTCGATTGATTTACACGTATTTAACTTTGTTAATTATACTTCAATCTTGTCAAAAAATGTTTTTAAAAGTTAGTCTATGTGTTTGACAAAGTCCTAAACTCTTTATGATAAAAACATTGAGTTTCTATCACTTCACAGTGAAGGAGCGCACTCCTCTCTTAAGGAACGCGCTCCTATATTTTTTTTAAGACTCAAATTTTTCTGATAAGGAAAAAAGGAATGCACTCTTCTTACTAGGAACGCACTCACTTTATCAAGGGCAAAGTAGAAAATTTTATAGAGTCATTGGTTCTTGATGAAGGACCTCGCTCTTATGCCCAATGGACACATTAAAGAATGCGTTCCTCATATAAGGAACGCGCTCCTTGATTGGAGAGAAATCTGAAAAGTTTCAGATTTCAAAGCAGAAGTGCGCTCCTTCTTTGAGGAACGCGTTCCTGTGCCTCAGTGTGATGTTTTTTTTATAAATACCACACTTCCTCATTTGAAAAGCAGCTTTTGCAAAAATACATGAACTTGTGTCGTTTTTCATCTTGGCATTTTTACAAGTTCTTGAGTGATTTTAAACATCTTTCTAAGCAAAAGTTCACCTAAATTTGGCTATTTGATTCATACTTCCATATAGTTCGTGACATGACTCACAACCAGTAGCGTCATGACCGACACGGAACCCCCGGGGTATATCCTCCCTCGATTCACCTGACGTCCTGTCAGCCTAATTTAAACAACCTAATGAACACATAATTTGCATATAAGCATAAATCTAAATGGACATAATCAAATCATTAAGATGATTATATTCCCAAATTGACAACCATAAAATTCCACAAGTCCACAATAGTCAAATATACAAAACCATACCTAACCATAAGTACATCCCGTCTATGTGTTAAGTATAAATATAGTAGGTGTTATAAAATACATATTTACCAAAATACAAAAATGTACAAAGACACCTACATCACCAAAAATACGGGAAATGCTCCGCAGTCAAGCTTCCCTCTTCTCTTTTCTAGTAGAACCTGAAATGATAAGAATGAAGAGTGAGTTACAACAAGCTCAGTGAATGTTTTCTACAAGTGAAAATATACATGTATTTAGATAAAACATGGCAAGATCATCAAAACAATTTAAATAACATGGTGATATACAAGATTACATACATGCCAAATATAATGCATCATGTCAATACCCAAGACTATCCATATCATTTTTTTTTCAAACATGCTAATGCAATCCTCAACACCTCCTGAGCAAGGGCGATCAAAGGCCTGGGTTCGCGACACTCAGCACCCGATCTGACCAAACAATATTCGTATTCTAATAGGATTCCTGAGGTTGTGTAGTTAATAGGATCAACCCACCAAAACAAATACCATGTCTAGGTGATCCTATCTACACAAGCCATAAAATCCTCTGCAAAGTCCACAACTGGGGATCACCGCTAAACTTACGAGATTTTTCAAAGAAAATCTCAACTAGGAGACCAAAACCCAATTGCTAACCCAACCAGACTATGCTCAAATTCAATTCATGAAACATTAAATCATGCATAACACATATATATTAATGCAAAACATTTTATATAATACAATGCCTCATATATAGAATCCAAATGTAAGAAACACTCACAAATGGTTGGCTAGACTTAGCCAATCCAAATCCAATCAATATGAGTACTAGGATGCCACCAAAACACTCCTGTGTACCTCAACCTTCAATTGGCCTAATTGAGACACTTGGATCAATCACAAACCCTGCATATACATAGGCTCATTCATCATTAAAATCAGTCCAAATGCATGACATTCAAACATGAATAACCCCAATTCAATAGCCAATTTAAGACTCTAAAATGGTTGCACCTACCCATATAGCTCAATCAACCCATTTTACATCTAATTAAACCACATTCAACCCAAAAGAATGCATAAGGTTGATTCCCATGATCCAACCATCATAATACAATGCATTCAATCATAATTAGGGTCAATTAGACTAATCCCCATGTCAATTTCATCAATTGACTTAGTATAGGTCAAAATCCCCAAATTTGGGCAAATTCCCAAATTCATGGCCTAAGCCAAATTTGCACTACACCTAGGTTTTCCAACATTCAAAATCAGTAAACTGAACCATCAATGACCCACATTTACCCATTTGATCAACATAGATGACATGCAATTTGAATGGAAAACCCTAAGTCCATAACCTAGGTTTAGGTCAAATACACACAGCCCTACCAATTTCTTGCTAGAAATTGGGGGTTTCACCATTAATGGGTTCCCAATACCCTCTAATCACACATATCTAACATGCAAGACCTAACTCCAACATGTGTTCTTTTACAACCCCCTTCAAATCAGGGATTTAAGTGTGGAAAACACTCCTTGGGTGTAGGTTTAGGTCAAAGAAGTCATTACTACCATTTACAAGCTCATATGAGCACATGCAAATCAAACCCTAACCTGGTTCTACACAAAATCGTTGTCCATAGCAAAAGATACACCATTCAAAAGCTTGCAAACATCAATGAAGGTACTCTAATAGAAGAAAATGAAGAAATTATACCTTAGAGCAAGATTTGGGTGGAAACCCCTTTGGAAGGCACCCTCTTCTCCTTCTTCCTCTTTTCCCCTCTCTTTCCCTTCAATTTGGTCTAAAATGGATGAGAAATGAGTGTTGGTTGCTTAAATACACGTGCTTTGGCCCACACATAAAAACACACTTCAATAAAAAAAATTGTTTCCCTGCTACAATTACTTGCACTTAGATAATCAATTTCTTGCAAACGACTCACCATATTAACATAAACGTTCAAAAGTTTAATGAGTTAGTTACCAACCTCATGGTAAAATTTTAGCTCAATCCTACGGTGAGAATGCAAGATCCAACCGTTTAATCAAAACTGCGCAATAAAATCTGCAAATCT
Organism: Paratinospora sagittata; assembly: GCA_035771175.1. Taxonomy (NCBI): domain Eukaryota; kingdom Viridiplantae; phylum Streptophyta; class Magnoliopsida; order Ranunculales; family Menispermaceae; genus Paratinospora; species Paratinospora sagittata. The sequence continues at coordinate 16,950,138 of CM069589.1, forward strand.
GAAAAGCAGTGTTTGGAATTGTATACCTCACAGTAGACAACTCTGATCAAGATCTTCACCGCCCATAATGAATTTCTATCAGAGAAGAATAATCTGTAAAAAGTTCAGCTCAATCGGACCATGGATATAGATGATCTAGCCATTGATGTAATTGGTGATAAAAATTTCTTCCTTCATGGAGCGAGCTCCACTGATCCAAAACACCGTTTTCGACATGTTTCGTCGCCGAATGGGTCTCCGATCATTTCGAAAATTTACGCACACATTAAACAACTTAGAAGGATGCAAAGACACTTGGACTAATACATATCAAGCATCAAACGTATACAAGTACTCTACAGGTCCTGATGACATCATCCTAAGGTACGGGCGATACAGTTTGCCAAATCTTTCAAAATCTTTGAGAAACTTGTGTGCTTCTCTTGAGCAAGTGATCAAGATGTTTTTGAGTGTTCTTTGTTGAACCAATTATCCTCATGTCCCTTACGAGAATATGTCCATATGATGAAAGATTTTAATGATTACAAAACTACATGTTGTTCATGATATTACTGCACATATGACATATCTAATCTTACTTGAAGGTATCAAAGATTCAATGATGCATGACGAACGTATTAAAAGATCTTCTTGAAGACCATGATCGTTTGAAGATGTTTATTTGTATGATTAGATTATGATAGGTTGTAGGACCTTCTATGCCATGTGATTTAGCAATATGCATGCCTGCATGTTTTAATTGATTGGTTGCATGTTTGATTTAATCCGGTTACTTTATTTTTTTATCGTGTTTTAATCGAGAAATCAAAAATCGCTTTTATAAAGTCTTTCAGGACGCTAATGTTTTAGCAGCGCCCTCCTGGACTTGATAAGTCAGGACGCTGATAAAATGTTAAGACGCTCAAGGTTGAATTGAGCTAATTAATAAGGACGCTTACTTGTTAGTAGTGACCTTTCTTTTATCAACCTTTGAGAGTGTCAGGACGCTGACTTAGTTTCAGCTCGCTGAAAGATCTTTTTAACTTTAAGTGATTTCTATCTTTAAGGACGCTAATAAGTTATAAGTTGAATGAATTATCAGGACGCTACTTGTGTAGGAGCGCCCTCATTTTTAGAATCAACTTAAGTAATTTTTAGGATGCTCACCGTCCGCCAGCGGGCTGAAACATTGTTTCAAAACTGCGTTTAATAGTTCAGGACGCTTACTCTTGAGTAGCACCCTCATATGTTTTGCGTTTTAAAACAAAGCAGGACGCTTACTGTGAAGTAGCGCCCTCATGCCTTAAGTCGTTTAATTGTCAAAGCAAGTCAGGACACTTACTACTTAGTAGCGCCTCACTTCATTGTTCAGTAGGACGCTGATATTTTATGAGCGCCCTCAAGGGAACAAAACGACAGAAATGATATTTTTGTTGTTCTGACATTACTGCCATTTATGTTAAGCTTTTTCAGAAACGTATGAATATTTTTCAGAAATTTTTAGAATCGTACAACTTTTCAGAACTTTTTAAAACGTTCTAAAACTTTGTCAGAACATTCCTCTTTCATGAAAAGATCAGGTGATTCAGGTGCTATCGCCGTAATATGCATTAAGCTGAATCGATCCATTTCTGGAAATAACGTTAACGTTATATTTGAAATAACTTAGAGTGCCAAAATTACCAAGTCCATTGCGCCTCTGTTATTCCTATATATACGTGTTGCCATAGAGCAGAAAAACTAACTAATGAAATACGAAAACTGATATTCATTCAAAACGTATTGACAGTTTTCGTTTGCGCCAAAACACTTTTGAAAGTTAATCTTTTTTCACTTGTGCTTGATCTTATGATCTTTTGAAAGAAAAACTTTAAGTCTTCTGGGTTGATTGATCTTCTTCTTCATTATTTCAAAAACCCATTAACAAAGACAAAAGCTATTTGAACCTATTTTTAGCATAAACTTCATCATACATATTTCGCTGAATTTGTGGCAACAGAAGGTTCAATCAAAAGCGTTGTAAGTATCACTTTGACTCTGAGTAAAGGGAATCACATCTCATTCTGTAATCAAATTGTAGTGACGGGTAAGTCACTAAGTTAGAGCAAGTGTTGCTCAAAGTTGTAAGCGGTTCTCTCACACTAGTAAGTTGAGAATAGGTTCTCTCTCACTTGTAAGTAAAGAAACGATAGTTCTCACACCCGTAAGTTGAGAAAGTGTTTCGGTTTGATCTTCACCCGTAAAAAGGTTCATAGTAGAGTTTGAACAAATCCTAACTGAGAAAGTTAGGTAGTGGATGTAGGCGCGGCCTAACTACTATAAATCTTGCTTGCATTGTTCCATTTACATTTACTGTATCTCATTGATATACTTTGTTTAATCTGCTTTCATTATTTCGCACAATTAAAAGAAAAGTTAAAATCTGCTAAGTGTCCAATTCATCCCTCCCTCTCTTGGACACATCTAGGCCAACATTCTCTACACATCTTGTTGATTCTTGACCATATTTGAACGTGATATCTCTCAACCACCATCACATTTGAAGAATCATTGAGATTCAACCTTACCCAAGTGGGGTAAAATCTCTCTAACTCGATTCTTGTGATTTTGTTTGAGTAAATCAGTTTTGTGCTTGAGTTTATATCTTGAAAACTGATTTGGTTCTGAATAGTGTTTGTGAAACTCTTTTTGATCTTCATATCATTGTATCTTGTTTAGTGGTTTCATAAATATTATGTGGTATCGATTCATGTGATAAACTTATAATATATTGAATCAATTTCATAGATCATCACTTGAGTTAGTTGATTCTTGATCTTAATCATTTATACATTTAGAATCATCAAGTTTTGATCATCGTTGCATATTGATTCTTCAACTTTATACATATCATTGTTAGAATCAATATTTGAATACTTGTGCATATTCGATTTTTGTTTTCATATTATATATATTTGAATCAATTGCATTTGAGAAAAACTATTTCAACAAATCGCATCATTTAAATCATTGTGGTTGGAATAGTGGTGTTTACTCATTCAAAATTGTAAGTTTATCATTGTTGAGAGTGTTATAGAACACTTCTTTCTCTTATTTGTAATCTTGATGTATCGTTGACTTGTTTGTCAATCAGGAACATACCACATCTTGTACGGCTCGTAACCACGCCCGTAAGTTGGCTACAATGTGGTTTTCTAGCCAAATCCTTGTGTAGGCTAGAGTGTGGCTTTTTAACCAAGCCCTTGTGTTGGTTAGTGTAAGGCTTTGAGCCAAGCCTTTGTGTTGGCTTTTGTAAATGGCTTCTTGTAACGCCTGTAAGTTGACTAGCTAATAGTGTAATTGAAAATCCTAATCGTGGTGATTGGGTAGTGGACGTAGGTTCAAGGGGAACCAAACCACTCTAAATCATTGTGTCCATTTATTTTTTCTGCACTTGCTAATTTTGATTGTTACCTACTGTGCACTTTATCTGTTTAATTATTTTAACCAAAAGGTCACACGAAAATCCGTCAAGTTCAATTCACTCCCCCTCTTAGACTATAATATTGAGCCAACTAAAACTCTATTGATCTTTGAGCTTTTGAGGTAACTTCTTTTGTAGAATGGCACCGCACTCCTTAGTTAGCTTGACAGTCTCATACTCTTCTAGCATTCTCTTTTTTGACATCACTTCCTTCATAGCCTCTATTCTTTTCTCATTTGCAACTCTTTTGCCTTTGTGTAGAACTTCTTGAACTTGTGACGATGATGAAGAAGGAGCAGGCTTGACAATGCTTGGTGAAGAATCACTCTCAACATCTTTGCCACTTCTCAATGTAATAGCCTTGCATTGCTCCTTTAGGTTCACCTCTGTATTGCTTGGGAAGGAGCTTCTTTGTGGAACATTTATTGATGAAGCTATTTGCCCAATTTGAACCTCCAAGTTTTTTATTGAAGCATTCATATTTCCCATGTGAGTCTCAATGTTACTAACCCTTAACTCATTCTTCTCAAACTTATTTGAGGACTCTTCAATGAATTTAGCCAAAATATCTTCAAGTGGTGCCTTCCTCTCTTGTGCTTGTGGGTTGAATCCTGGTGGTGGTTGCAACACATTCCTAGTGTTGGAGTAAGAAAAGTTCTCATGATTTCTAACACACAGATGGTATTGATTTGGAACTTGATTTGCACCTTGATTTCCTCTATAGTTGTACAATCGGTTGTTCACAAATTGAACTTGCTTTTCTTGACAACCAAGGCCTTGAGGAACTAAACTTGCAGTTGCAATAGATTCTATGGAAAGGTGAAGAATTTCCTTGTAGATTGTAGACTTTGTCGGATAAAGTCGCCATATGATGCAACATAGAAGCCATTTGTGCAGACAAAGATGTCATTTGGTCAACCTCATGTAACCTGACAACTTTCTTCATTGGAGTCCTCTCACTTGAATGCTCATAAGTATTTGAAGCCATTTCTTCAATCAAAATAAGGGGTTCATTTACAGTCTTTCCCAAAAGTGTGCCTCTTGCAGCGAAATTAATCAATGATCTTGTAGATAAAGTAAATAGTACTATAAAACATTTGAGTCTGTAGCCATTCTTGGTACCCATGTTGAAGACATCTTCTCAATAAGTCTTTGAACCTCTCCCATGCCTCATACAAGGATTCAAACACTAATTGCAATTGACTTATCTCTGCTCTCAATTGTGCTATCCTTGCAGGTGTGAAGAACTTCTGAAGAGTTTTTTGATCCATCTCTTCCCATGTAGTGATGCTCTCTTGTAATAGAGATTGGAGCCATGCTCTTGCTTTATTTCTCAAGTAAAATGGGAACAATCTCAACCGAATTTGCTCTTCAGGAACACCATTGATTTTCATTGTGTCACACATCTCCAAGAATGTATTGAAGTGAACTGTTGGATCTTCTTGAGGTGCTCCACCAAATTGGTGTTGTTGAACCATTGTAATCAAAGCAGGCTTCAACTCAAAATTGTTTGCATTGATTGGCAACCTTGCTATACCAAAGTAGTTGTTGTTCACCACAGGCTTGAAGTAATCCCTTAAAGGCAATTGATTGTTTTCTTCGGACAAAGCTTCTTTTTCTACTCTTCTATCTCTTCTCAATTTTCCAAATGTTTTCTCAATCTCTGGATCAAGAGGTACAAGCTCAAAACTCTTTGTTCTTCTCATGAACCAATCAAACCTATCAAGAAAAGAGAAACAAAGTAAACAAAAATAACAAACAAAAAAAATATACCTAAATTAAGACCAAAATCACTTCGTAATGGTATTAATAAAAGTAGAATTTCTACTATCCCCAGCAATGGCACCAAAAACTTGATCGTGAAATTGTTTTATACTGCAAACGCATGATAGTCAAGTTATAATATATCCGATGAGAATCGGGTTATCGTCCTCAAGGAAAGTAATTCTACTATTAATGCCCAAAATTAGAATGATATTGATTTTATCTAGGTGAATCAAAACAGATGGATCAAGTGCTCAAATGTAAAGCAAACAAAATCAAAGCTAATTAGTGCAAAGTGAATGTAAATTGCAGAGAAATCAATGAATATGGGTTTCTCTTATGATTTTCAAAGTATTGTGCTATTGAATTTACTCTTGGATTCAAAAATCATGGATTCTACCCCATCCAAACCCCTCTCTCAAGTGTGATTTGAGCATCTACCCTTAACATATCAATTCCCTCTCAAGTGCAAACTAATAGATAAAAAATGCATTAAGATCTATAATACATTTTAGATGCTTTCAAAGGGTTTTGTAGGTCTCTCGACTCGATACTAATGCTCGAGGTCACAATTTCCCCATTCCAACTCAATACCACCTCCCTCGAGTGTAAGATATCAAGTCTTGGTTCATTAAAAACTGGCTAGCAATTTGAAAGCATTAAACATTGGATAGCACATAAATAATAATCAAACCATAAAATCAAACATAGATCAATCAAACCTCTAGATTAAAAATTTAGCTCATGTTCATATTCAAAATACAAGATGAAAAAGATAGAAAACAAGGAAAGAAAACATATCAAGAGATAAGAAATGTAAAGGAAAGCTTAAAACCCACTTTAATGGTGATTTTCTTCTTCTTCGTCATCTTGCCTCCTTCTTGCTTGCAACCCATGTCTCTTCTTCGCTTGTCTCTCTCCTCTCGAAAACTCTTTAAAAACTAATTACAAATGTGTTAGAATGCCCTAATAAAACCCTAAAATGAACTTATATACATAAGTGAGTAAAAAGACAAAAATGGGCAAGAAAACTCGCACAAAATCGCAAATCCCACAAATTTGCGCACACCAATACCGCGACGGCCATCCCTGGCGCTGCAGTGCTCAGGTTTTGTTTGTGCAAAACTTGGCCATCGTCATGGGCGTTGCGGTGCCCAATCTCGGCTTCTTTCGTTTAATCTTCTATTCTTCAATTCTTTTTGATTTTTGACATTCTTTTTTGTCCACTTCTTGCACATGTCCTTAGCCTTTTTTCATCACCATTCGAGCCTCATTTCAACCACTTTAAGCTTTTTATTTATCTACAAAACAAAGCATAAACCAAGCGAAAACACTATGAAATTAATCAAAGCATTAAACTATACGTAAATGAACTCAAAGTATATGATTCCTAAAATATTAACATGTATCAAAATGTGATTTACTCATGATAAAAACCTAAGATAACACCTAAATGAACCTAAAACAACTAAGTATGCTAATCATGCAAAAGCACCTAAAAACTACACAAATGAAACTAAAAATATAACATATTAACATGCAAAACAATTAAATAAAACTCAACTTATCAGTGGGTCGAACCACTCTAAATTTGATGTATATTTGATTTACTTCCGCTGCATTTAGTTTTCTGTTATTGCTTTATTTTGAAAGGTAAACCTGCAAACTTGTCCAATTCACCCCCCCTCTTGGACACTTATCTGGGCCAACAAATGAGAGTCATTACAACGATCATGGATGTTGATGCACATGTATCATGTTTTATTAATGCATATATGATGTCAATCTTGAGATTTTTTTATTGGGCTATGTAAGCTCATTACCTTCCCTTGCTTTTCAAGTTTTGACAGGAAGGGAAGGGGCATGGTCCAAGGGGATTAGCTGAGTCCCAAAATATTGGATGTATGTGTTGGCTCAAGAGACTATAAACTCTTTCAATTTGTAATATAAGTAAATATCGTAGAAGTTGTAATATATAACTATCACTTTAGCTTGTAATATATAACTATCACTTTAGCTAAGTTTGTGTGAAATGGAATTTAATATGGATGATCATGTGAGTTAGAATGTGACTGGTTGTTTTGTGAATTGGATGAATATATGAAATATAAATATTGAGGTATTTGAGGATGATGATATACACCCAAAAGGGGGGTGAATTGAGTGTTGACGGATTTTTCAGGATCTTTCACAAGCACCAATTAACCAAGATATAAAACATTGCAGGAAATTAAACAAATCGGTAAAAAATAGTACATAGGAAATTTAGAGTGGTTCGACTTCTCAAACAAGCCTACATCCATTACTTGATCACCCTGATCAAGATTTCCCAAATCCACTATTTTAATCCTACTTCACGGGTGAGGATTTAGCCGAATTACAAACACTGACTTCCCAGTTAGGGAATCTTCCCAGTAGCTAACAAGCTAACTTCGAAATACAAATATTTAGTCAAGAGAAGTTGTTCCTTATCGAACAAACCTCGAATATACTTTCAGGGCAAAATGGTTTCTTCCAAGATGTCTCAGCCACAAGTTTGAAAACAAATGCACAGCTGAAAGCAGTACGGAAGAAAATTGCCTCAATTCAATCAAAACGAAAGTATGTAGATAAGAGCGTGATCGTGATTGACTTTAACAAAAGATGAACATCTAAAAATGTTCTAGAAATCGATGTTTAGCACAAGTTCTCCAAAGTATGACGATTATTCTTTTCTTGCACAGTTGCTGTAATTTTTTTTGGAGAATGATTAATGTGAAAGTTCTTCTTAGTAGGGTTTATAATTAAGTATTATATACTAATCTCACTTAAAAACCCTAAACCTAATATGGACAGCCAAGATTAGATGTATTAAACATGTTTTAATCAAAATCAACGGCCTTAATCAAACCTCGAAAAGAACCCAGGTGGAATGCGTTCCTTAAGAAGAATGCGTTCCATGAGGGAGTGAAGAAAATTTCTTCACTTTGAGGAACGCGTTTCTCTCTGCTGGAACCCGTTCCTCAAGACCCAAGACAAAAACACGAAGTTGGCCAAACCTGTTGGAACGCGTTCCTCAATACCCGAGAGTTCCAAACCTTTTTGCCCTTACATGGAACGTGTTCCTTACTGTTGGAGTGCGTTCCTTCATGCCTTAGACAAAAATTCAGTGTTTTTCTATTGTTGTAATGCATTCCTCAGGTACTTGAGAAACATACGCATGTCAAGAATACAATTTTTGATCATATATGAGTTCCTTACATTATAGAACATTAAAAACAATCAAGGAACATGATTCGAATAAAAAATCAATTCCAGAAAAGTGATTTTTCATGAAAAGGTATCAAGGAATGAGTTCCTCCGGAAGGAATGCATTCCTTGAAATGAACACATATGTTAAAAATCATGTCAAAACCATGCAATGCAATCATTTTGAAACATTTATCATGAGAAAACATTATTGATCATGATCGAAGGAATAATAAACTAAAAAAATCATAGAATCAATAAATCGAAAAATCGAAAACCTAAGGTTTTGAGAAAACCTATCGAAAGACAAGTGGCTGATCAAACTAAGAAAAAACCTACAACCTAAGAGAGTCCAAAGCAATTACAATATAAAATTTATTACAATCCATTTGCTTTGATCTTCGGTTGACTTCTTCTTGACTTGGGTTGACTTGTCACCTTGCCTTAACTTCATGCAAACAGAGCAAGTTCTCTTGGCTTTAATTTGATCATCCTTGATCCCGAGCTTCAATCTTGACCTTCACTAAATGGTTATTAGCTTTTTCTTTAAACTCAAGGCCAAACATATGTTATCAAACTAAAACCCACTAAACAGATATGTTAGATCACATAAAATATCGGTTGTAATCATCAAAATCAAAGAGAACGAGGGTCATCAAACCAACAGAGTATGTGACGCCCCAAAAATTATTTCATCTAGCCCATAACCCAATTACATTTTGCCCAAACTCTATGTGTTGCCTTGATATGTTTGGTGTTTGTTTGATGGTTGTTTAATGTTTGTATATTTGATGCTTGATAATGTATATAAATAGGTGCATTATAAAATGTATATGGGTCATGTTAAATTAAAGTATAATGCATATGTTGTTATTTATGCACGGGCCTATTAAACCATGAATTGATATGAGTTAGGATTAATTGAATAAAAGGATAAATGAGAATGAAAATTTGGTGTATTAAATGGATTGGACATTTAAAATACATGGAAGCATGAGATTGGTTAAAGTACATGTGGTTGGTATGGGTAGTATGAGACCAACACATGTCAAGTTGGTGCATGAGACCAACACATGTCAAGTTGGTGCATGAGAATGGACAAGTGTCCCATGCCCCATTTATCTTCTCCAATACATGTCAAGTTGGTGCATGAAAATGGACAAGTGTCCCATGCCCCATTTCCCTTCTCCAAAACATGTCAAGTTGGTGCATGAGACCAACACATGTCAAGTTGGTGCATGAGAATGGAAAAGTGTCTCATGCCCCATTTCTCTTCTCCAATACACGTCAAGTTGGTGCACGAAAGTGGACAAGTGTCCCATGCCCCATTTCTCCTCTCCAACACATGTCAAGGTTGGTGCATGAGAGTGGACAAGTGTCCCATGCCCTACTTCTCTTCCCCAAAGAAGTCCTAGAGGGTGAGATGAGTGGACAGAAAGGAAAAAAGAAGAGAAAGGAAAGAAGAAGAGAAAGAAAGAGGGAGTTGCTTCGAGGAAAGTCTCAGCAACGTTTTCATCAAAGAGCTGGATCTTGGTCCTATATCGTAAGATTGAGCTCAAAATTTGTCAGCAAGTTCGCATCTTATGGGTATTCATTCTGGTCGGTGGAGATCTTGATTTGAGTTTTCTTCTAAGAGATATAACCTCTCAAACAAAGCTGGTCGGAAAGTCTGGATTTCTCGCGCAGTTTAGATCAAACTTTTAGATCTCCTAAATCTATCGTTGGATGGATATGATCTTTGGGAATGTGGTTTACAACTGATCTGTCTGCATTATGAACGGTGGCGATTTTTATGGGTTAAGTATTATGTGTGATATAGTCATCTGAGTTCGAGTATTTGCAGCAGGAAAGGAGAAATTGTCTGGATAGAGACTTGTTCATCAAAGAGACTTATCGTTTCGGTCCACCGTTGGATTGAGCTGATATTTGGACAGAAGGTTTGTTTCTTAACATACGTCAATATTTACGGTTGATTTTGTGATTAAAATTTTTTGTTGGTAGATTGATACATCTGAACAGAATATTAAATGAAGAATTGGTAGGGTTGCTTGTATTAGACATAAATTTAGAATATGAACTTAGACCTTTCCAAATAGCTTGCATGTCAACTATGTTGACCTAGTTGCCACTGTTGATGAACCCATGATGCAAAATCAGTGATATACATAGCTGAACATGGTGACCTATATATATATTGTATGTTGAAAGCATGAATGTGTCCTAATGTTTTGAATGATGCATTGATTTGAGAAAACCTTATGACTTTCGTTGGGCCCATCTATCTGGCTAATAGGGGGACTTAACATTGTCATAGGAGAGTTTTAAAAAGGAAATATTTGGGGATGAGAACGGTACGGTAAAATAGACGTGCACTAGTAACCCCAAATTAACATGATTGGGGATGAGAACTGTACGGTGAAATAGACGTGCACTAGTAACCCTAATGCATGTGGAATGTGGATCCAAATTGATAAGCTTTTACTTGCATCAAACATATTATAAATGCTTGATATCTATATGTTATGAGCTTTTAATCATGCTACACATTGACATGCATACATGATATTTATTGATGAGTATTGATAGCATATTTGAATCATATTCACTGGGCACCGTTGGCTCACTCTCATTTTCCTCTTTCAGGTCCTTCTGTCCTGAATAAGGGCAAAGAAGTAGTCATATCTTGAGGGCCTTGCCGGCGAGAGAATCCAAGGCCTCAATGTGAGTTGAGAGGCATTTTGATTGAACTGTGTTTTAAATTATGATGTATTATATTTTGGACTATGTAGTTATAACACTTACCACATTGTAGTATGGCTGAGTTGGGACTTGTTAAATAGACCATGTGGACATATGACGGTTTTTTTGTACCCTTAGTTTTGGACTTTATGTGTATGTCAATCTTGATGGACTGTAGGGATTATGACGATTTTATTTATGGTTCATTTTTATGGAGTATCTCTTATATTGGATGATTAATACGATTGGTAGTTTTGTTTAGTACCTGTTTATATTATGTCGTTGTTTGGGATAAGGCTAGTAGGGTCTCAACCACCTAAAGGGGGTTGAGAAGTGGTTGGAGATGCCTACGCCTGGCGTCCCGCCCCGACATTCTGAACGCCATTCCCTGTGGGGTTGGTGGTCCGGGGTGCGAGGTCGCCACAGTTGGTATCAGAGCCCTATTTTACTAGGTTTGGTCTATGTATTGGACTTAGATGACTTTGACCTAGGAACTGAGTGAGAGATTTAGGTGATTAAAATGCTTAAAGGAACTAACTTAAAAGCCTTACTATCATATTTTTTGTGTGTATTATATGATATGGGTAGTTATGAGGGTTTGTTAATGTTTAAAATTCTTTAATGTGTGATGGTTGCTCGTATTTCTACTTCTCAGTGTCATGAGGAGGAGCGAGAGATTCAGACAGCTACACACAGGGCCATCCGATGATGACTGGATGGGGAGGATGGAGGAGATCATTCAGGCACAGGGCCGCTTGATGGCAGCCCAGACTGCACAGATACAGGCGTTGGTGCAGCAGGTTGAGGCTGTTGCTCGACAGTCACCTCAAATAATACCTCAGGAGGCGGGCACTAGTGGGGTCGAGGCTAGTGGAGCTGCAGGTGCAGCAGGACCTTAGATGATTGTACCTTAGCCTATGCCTACACCTGCTCCTACTGTTGTGGAGAACCCCACTAATCGGCGGATCAGACTGCTAGAGAAGTTCATGAAGCTGAAGCCTAAGGAATTCACTGGTGGGGTTGACTTGAAGAAGGCCAAAGATTGGCTGAAGAATGTTGAGAAGATCAGTCGCTCCTTAGAGCTTGATGAGGAGTCTCAAGTCCTTTGTGCTGCTCACACACTGGAGAGTGATGCAGAGGACTGGTGGCTTTTAGTGTTGGATACGCAGGGGGCAGTGAAGAGTTGGGACACCTTCAAACGATTGTTCTTACAAGCTTACGTTCCAGAGACTGAGAGGCAGGCTAAGCAACTTGAGTTTTTGAATCTCGCACAGGGCACAATGTCAGTCAGGGAGTACGAGCTCAAATTTAGGCAGCTTGCAGTTTATGCCCCTGGGTTAGTTCAGACACCGAGTGATAAGATTATGAGGTTCTCTTTGAACTTAAGGCCTGCGATCCGACAAGCCTTGTCTGTGACGAAGATGACTGATTGTGCCACAGTGGTTCAGAGGGCCAAACAGTATGAGTTGGCTGAGCGGGTTGATGGTATGTCTACACGGGCAACTCCAAGTGAACAGACATCACAAGCAGAGTTTGGGGGACAGTTCCAGACTCCACGTAAGAAAGGAAAATGGGGAAAGAAGAGAAAGTTTTATGGAGGAGCACAGTCCGAGGGTGCTTAGAGTTGGGCATCCCAGATTCAGACTGGTGTGATAGCCTCACCAATGGTTTCATCTCCTGTCCTGATTCCCATTCAGGCACCGAGTGCACCGAGACCCCTATTCCCATAGACTGTTGGTCGAGGCAGAGGCCAAGGAGGCTATGTGGCAACATCTCAGACTGGATCATCTGCGCCCAGGGCTCCGTTCTTATGTTATCAATGTGGGAAGGCTAGGCATAGGAAGTCAGAGTGTCCGAGCCTTCAGAGGGCTTTAGGATTTGTGCAGCAATCCAGTGCCAGAGAGACAGCAAAGGCAGCTACTGAGCCTGACCCGACAGCACCCAGGACTTTGGTGGAAGGTACTCTTATTATTTGTGGTGCTTATATGCATGTATTATTTGATGTTGGGTCTACATTATCATTCATATCTGGACGTATGGTAGATAGTTTGCATTTGAATCCCATTAGGGCTAGTACATGGTTAGTGGTGAGTACTGTAGCTGGGGAGAGGATCTACCTGAGCATGATCTGTAGCCAGTGTGTGGTTCAGATTGGTGATGTTGAGATGCCTGTTGACTTTTGAGTCCTAGAGTTTTTAGAGTTTGATGAAATTCTAGGGATGGATTGGCTCGCGTCTTATCATGCAGTTGTCGACTATTTCGCGAAGATAATCATTTTCCAGATCCCCGGACACCCAGTGTTTACACTACAGGGTAGAGCTTCAGATCAGACAGTCACAAGGGGTAGATTTGTGACTGATGGAGATAGGGAAATTTTGGCCGAGTTAGTGCCTGGTGAGGAAGAGACTAGTGAGGTGATACTTGAGGATATTGCCATTGTTAGGGACTTTCCAGATGTGTTCCCTGCGGATATTCCAGGATTACCACCGAAGCAAGAGATTGATTTCATTATTGAACTAGTCCCTGGCACGAAGCCTATCTCCATGGCACTATATAGAATGGCGCCAGCCGAGTTGAGAGAGTTGCAGAAACAGCTCGAGGAGTTATTGGCTAAGGGCTTTATTTGCCCGAGTGTGTCACCCTGGGGAGCTCCAGTTATTTTTGTGAAAAAGAAAGATGGGAGCTTGCGGTTGTGCATCGACTATCGCCAATTGAACAGGGTGACCATCAAGAACAAGTATCCTCTCCCAAGGATTGATGACTTGTTTGATCAGTTGAGGGGAGTGAAGTATTTTTCGAAGATTGATTTGCGCTACGGGTATCATCGGCTGAGGATCAGGAAGGAGGATGTGTCTAAGACAGCATTCAGAACCCGCTATGGACATTATGAGTTCCTTGTGATGCGATTTGGTGTGACTAATGCACCAACGATGTTCATGGACCTGATGTAAAGGGTCTTTAGGCAGTATCTGGATAAGTTTGTCATCGACTTCATTGATGACATATTGGTGTATTCCAAGACTCGGGCTGAGCATGAGGAACACCTCAGAGTGACCTTGCAGACTCTGAGAGAGCATAGACTATATGCAAAGCTGAGCAAGTGTGAGTTTTGGATCACCGAAGTGAAGTTCTTAGGTCATGTGGTGAGTTCTGAGGGGATTTCAGTTGATCCGTCTAAGGTTGAAGCCATTATCAGTTGGCCTAGGCCTACCACAGTGACCGAGATCAGAAGCTTTCTTGGGTTAGCTAGTTACTACAGGAGATTCGTTCAGGGATTCTCCAAGGTAGCTACGCCTATGACTAGGCTCACCCAGAAAGATGTGGACTGAGGAGTGTGAGAATGCCTTTTTAGAGCTGAAGAAAAGATTGACATCTACGCCAGTGTTGATTTTGCCAGAGCCTGATCAAGAGTTGGTTATCTATACTGATGCCTCTCATATCGACTTGGGTTGCGTGTTGATGCAGATGGATAGGGCCGTTGCATATGCATCAAGGCAGTTGAAGGTGCATGAAAATAACTATCATGTTCATGACTTAGAACTGGCCGCAGTGGTTTTTGCTTTCAAGATTTGGAGGCATTATCTCTATGGTGAGAGATTCACTTTGTATAAGATTAGTTTAAGGTCATGTTCTTCTAAAAGTATTGATTTGATTTTATATATTTAATGGCCTATGATAAGAATAACATTTATATGAATATTGTTGGCCCAGGTATGTCCAAGAAGGGGGAGGGGGGTGAATTGGACACTTAACAAATTTTAACCTTTCTTAAAATTGTGCAAAATAATAAAAGCAAATTAAACAAAGTATAGCAATCAAATATAACAAATGTAAATGAGACAATGCAAGCCAGATTTATAGTGGTTCGACCGCACCTACATCCACTACCTAACCTCCTCGGTTAGGATTTGTTCAAGCTCCACTATAGACCTTCTTATGCGTGAAGATCAAACCAGTACACTTTCTCAACTTACAGGTGTGAGAAGATCGTTTCTCAACTTACAAGTGTGAGAAGACCGTTTCTCAGCTTCCGGTGTGAGAGGACCGTTTCTCAACTTTTGGGTGTAAGATGACCGTTACAATTTCGAGCAACACTTGCTCTTGCCCAGTGACTAACCACTCACTGCAATTTTAATACAAGATGAGATATGATTTCCTTTACTTAGAACCAAAGTGATACTTACAAAGCTTTGGATTTAACCTTCTATAATCACAGATTCAACAAAATATGTATGATGAGGTTTATGCTGAAAACAAGTTCAAAGAGCTTTTGTCTTATTCAATGGATTGTCAAAATAATAAAGATGAAGTTCAATCAATCCAGAAGACTTGAAGTCTTTCTTTCAAAAGATTGTAAGATCAAGCACAAGTGAAAGACGACTAACTTTCGAAATGTGTTTTGGCACAAGTGAAAATTGTTAATACGTTTTGAATGAATATCAGTTTTTGTATATCCTTAGTCATTTTTCTGCTCTAAGGCAGTATGAATATATAGGAATAACATAAGCGCAATGGACTTGATGATTTTGGCGCTCTAGGTTATTTCAAATACAACGTATACTTTCTTTCCAGAAATGGATCGATTCAGCTCAATGCACATTACGACAATAACACCTGAATCGTCTGATCCTTTCATGAAAAAAGAATGTTCTGACATGCTTTTAGAACGTTCAAAAAGTTCTGAAAAAGTTGTTGTACGATTTTGAAAAGTATTTGTACGGCTATGAAGAAAGTAACAGAAATGGTACTCTTGTCAGAACAGTAACATTTGTTGAATTAGCGTCCTTGCGCATAATATCAACTTTTGTCATTTTGTTCCTTGAGGGTGCTCATGGAGCATAAGCATCCTGTTGAACATTGAAGTGAGGACGCTACTAAGTCATAAGTGTCTTGACTTACTTTGACAATTTAAACGACTCAAAACATGAGGGCGCTACTTCGTAGTTAGCGTCTTGCTTTGTTTTAAAAACATTGAACACACGAGGGCGTTACTCAAGAGTTAGCATCTTGAAATTTAAAATCAGTTTTAAAACAATGTTGAGTACACTGAAGGACAGTAAACGTCCTGAGGGTTATTAAGTTGATTCTAAAGATGAGAGCACTCTTATACAAGTAGCGTCCTAATAATTTATTCAACTTATAATTATCTGCGTCCTTGAAGATAGAAATTACTTGAAAACAAAAAGAACTTCCAGCGAGCTGAGACTAAGTTAGCGTCCTGACATTCTCAAAGGTTGATAAAAGAAAAGTCGCCACTTACAAGTAAGCGTCCTTATTAATCAGTTCAATTCAACCTTGAGCGTCCTAATATATTATCAGCGTCTAGACTCATAAAGTCCTGGAAGGCGCTGCTAAAACATTAGTGTCCTGTAAGACTTTATAAAAACGGTTTTTGAATTCTAGATTAAAGCTTGATAAAACATAATGTTACCGGATTAAATCAAATATGCAAAGGATCAATTAAAACATGCAGGCATACATATCACTAAATCATATGACATAGAAGGTCCTACAACCTATCATAATCTAATCATACAACTGAACATCTTCAAATGATCATGGTCTTCAAGAAGATCTTTAATATGTTCGCCATGCATCATTGATTCTTTGAAACCTTCAATTAAGATTAGATATGTCATATGTGCAGTAATATCATAGACAAAATGTGGTTTGTAATCATCAAAATATCTTTCATATTAGGAACATATTCTTCGTAAGGGACGTGAGGATAATTGGTTCAACAAATATAACTCTAGGGGAATGTAGAAAGTTTATCTTAAAGTCTGTGTGCTTGATTTGATTCCTTGTTATGTCTTGTTTGAGATTCTTTATATTTTTATACATGGTCATGATCATTGAACCACCAGTGTTTAGAGTAGATAATTGCAAGTTAAGTATTATTGAGATCTCTATGAACTCTAGAACTTATTTGATCACCACTTGAGGCGAAATCGTAGAGATCACACCATGAGGAAGATGATTTAGGTCATGTTTGGATGGTTTGAGCTATCAAGCCTACTTATTGTTAAATATGCCCCTAGTCACCCTTATTTTTATCCTTTTTAACATTTTCTTTGTTACCTATGACGAATAGCTAAAACCATAATTTAAATTCCTATTAATCACCTTTCACCCTTTAAACACTTTGTCTATGTTGAAGTGTATACGAATTGGGAGGATGAACTATGGGAATGAAAGGTGATGAAGATGAAAAGGTATGTGGAATGTTTGCTTTGCGTACTACTTGAAATTTTTTGAAAAATAGTGCAAAAGAAAGATCACTACACCTTGTATTAAAAGAAATAAGTTTGGGGGTGTAGTAGTTTCTTCAAATGAAAAAATATATATAGAAATATAAAAAATAAAAAAAAGATGAGAGCAAACAATGGGAGAGTTATTAAATTTCAAAATGTGGTTGTGGGTGTCAGACCCCTAAATACATAATATATTTTGTACAGAATGTAGGTGGTCTTGGAACCGCCAATAATAAGGGAACATCTTCCCAAAAATCTCCTTAACTATAAGTAAGGGAGTACAAAATAAGGGCCCAAACACCTCCACCCAATCCACCCTAGACTCCTGTAAAATGGTTAGCAACGGGAGTGAGCTATTGCCCAGTGGGTAACATAGTTCATGAATATGACAATTAATAAAGAAAACATCATAATCATACATCACATATACACAACATAGCATCATAAACAGTACAACATGGCTTAACAAGAATGTATGCATAACACCGTCTCGTACTGGCTCTGTGACCGTTCATCGCCCTAGGTTCACGTACAAATGTCCATCTCCTGGTAATCTAGGTTCACATTGTACATCTATCTCTTGGGAAAATACCAATAATAGTGGGCACAATTGCACCAGTAAATACATCACAGATCACAGACCACTTACGTTCCTATGTAGTTCTTACTTCGTGTATGATGACTATGCATGTGAAGGTCCAGTCTTTACTAATATTTGACAGGATTTAGCAACTTGTGGTGATGCATATCAGGGTCGGAATCACCACGTGCGTTGTTAGGATGTCCAGTATCACTTATAGAAGCAAATAGCTTCCAAATGGACCAACCAGACCAGTCTCCGGGTCGAGTGGTGGGAACACGAGGTTCCGCTTAAATACCAAGTCTTTTAGAGCAACAAGCTGCCTTTCGTTCACTATTCAAAGTTGCAGAGGACAAGACTAAGTCTTGTTGAATCAAATTGACCACTAATACGACATAGTAACAATATAATACGTGGACTCCAAATATTAAGGGATAATTATAACATTTATGGACATTATACACAATAATGCAGTGTACATGAATAATAGATACAATGATAAATGAATGAAAACTTTATGAAAAGTCATAAGACACGCAAACCTATGTTTCGTTCCCACCTTCAAATTGAACTCTTGATGTTCTGCACATTTTGTCGGGCAACGGCTCCGCACCGTACCGGCGGAGAGTCTCTAAGGGAGAGAGTCTCAAAAGAGGGATAGAGAGTCTCTAAAGAAGGGAGAGAAAGTGAGGAGGAGTGGTGTGAGAAATGAGGGGGGAGGGAGCCCCCTTTTATAGAAAATTCAAGTGCCCGAATGTTTGAGCTCTGTCTCGAATGTTGTTAGCTCCACCAAGAAGTTGGTAAGAAGCTAGTAAAATTTTTTGACCCTCGTCGACTCCCATAGCCTCAAGAGCCTTTTTGGACTCATCAAGCCATTTCTGCGCTTCATCCACATCAATGGTGCCAGCAAAGGTAAGGAGTTGTAGCCTTTTATACTTCGTGATCTGGTCGGTTTGGCTCTTCGACCCAAATCAAACAGGTGTCTGTACAGTGACCACCTGGTTGGCCGTAGTCTCACAGACGACCATTTGTACTGTCACTTTCATTGCCTCAATAAATCTGGAAAAAAAGTGTTTCATGCCCGAAGGCATGACGAAGGGTGTAGGTTGAGGTAGCACTGCTTGTCCAGAAGTAGTGGCAGTGTTCTCTTCCTTGAACAGTGGTGGTCGGTTGGTGGAGTTTCCTTCACTTGAGAGATAAATACTTCTTTCGTTTTGTCCTGTCATACTCAATAAAAGATGGTTAGATACTTTGACAGTTAACCTGCTCTAATACCAATTGTGCGCCCAGATATGTCCAAGAGGGAGGTGAATTGGACACTTAGCAGATTTTAACCTTTCTTAATAATGTGCGGATTAATGAAAGCAGATTAAACAAAGTATATCAAACAGATGCAGTAAATGTAAATGAGACAATGCAATCAGGATTTATAGTGGTTTGGCCTCGCCTACATCCATTACGTAACCTCCTCAATTAGGATTTGTTCAAACTCCACTATGGACCTTCTTACGGGTGAAGATCAAACCGATACACTTTCTCAACTTACGGGTGTGAGAAGACCGTTTCTCAACTTCCAAGTGTGAGAGGACTGTTTCTCAACTCCCGGGTGTCACGACCCACTATACGTGACGTCAGGACAGGCATGGAACCCCCAAATGTACCCTCCATCGGTGCACTCGGGGTTCTGTCAGCCTAAATAACACGAATCCCAATATGAACACAATCTTAATAAGCATCCATTTAAACATGATCAACAATGAATAAAATATTACATCTCCAAATTACCAAAAATAAAATTCCAAAGTGCACAAAATATACAAAACCTAACACATCCCATCTATGTGTTAAATATACATATACTAGGTGTTATCATGTACATAATATTAAAATACTAAGAAATGTACAACACCTACATCAACAAAAACCAAGGGATGCTCCACAGTCAAGCCTTCCCTTTACCCTTCCTATCAGATCCTGAAAGAAAAGGGTGAGGTGTGAGCTACAACAAGCTCAGTGAATGTCATTTACAAGTGGCAATATACGTGCACTTATAAAAAAAACATGCAAGATCATAAAAACATTTGAAGTATCGTGGTGATGAAATAAGATTACATACATGCCAATATAATGCATCATTTCTTAAATAAGACAATGTATATCATTTATAATCATGCACATGCAATCCTAACACCTACTTAGCAAGGGCGATCAAAGGCTTGGTGTACGACACACAGTGCCCGATCCGACACACAGTACTCGTATTCTAATAGGATTTATGGGGTCGTGCAGCACGTAGGATTAGCCTAAGCTAACCTACCTATACACAAGCCACAAAACCCTCTGCCAAGTCTACAAATGGGGATCATCAGTAGACTTACGAGACTTCCCAAAGGAAATCTCAACTAGGAGACCCAACCAAATTGCTAACCTTATGAACTATGCTCAAATACGTTTCATGGAACATTAAAACATGAATAACACGTATAGATATCAATTCAAATCAGTTTAAGTAATACAATGCCACATATAAAGAAATCCAAAAGTAAAAGAACACTCACACTTGATTAGCAAAGCTTAGCTAATCCAATTTCAATTCCAATCACCACAATTCACCCCAAGGCACTTCAACTTTCCAATTGACTATATGGGTTTCTAGATCAATCACAAAACCCTGAAAAATAACATGGTTTACACCAACTAAGAATTAGCCATAAAGTGTGTCAATGTTTTTACTTTCCTCTTGATGTTTATGCCAATGTTTCATCTAATTTCTAATTGGCAACAAGTTATACATACATCTATATATATATCATAAATCTTAACTATATATATATTCTTCTAAGTGGTGACTCTAGGCCAGTCGTGGACCTTTCTCTCTGATACCATTAAATGTCACAACCCGCCCGGACGACCCTAAATCGGCGGGACACTCACAGGCGGGATGCGAATGCATTATAACAGTTACCGAGTGTGCATGCACACAATTCAAGTACAAGTCTGATTTCATTAAATACAAAATATATTTTGTATAGAATATAGGTGGTCTTAGAACCGCCAATAATGAGGAAACATCCTCCCAAAACTCTCCTTAACTATAAGTAAGAGAGTACAAAAAGAGGGTCCAAACACCTCTACCCAATCCACCCTAGACTCTTGTAAAATGGTTAGCAACGGGAGTGAGCTATTGCCCAGTGGGTAAAATAGTTCGTGAATATGAAAATTAATAAAGAAGACATCATAATCATACATCACATATACACAACATAGCATCATAAACAGTACAACGTGGCTTAACAAGAATGTATGCATAACACCGTCTCATAATGGCTCTATGACAGTTCATTGCCCTAGGTTCACGTACAAATGTCCATCTGCAGGTAATCCTAGGTTCACATTGTACGTCCATCTCTAGGAAAAATATCAATAACATTGGGCATAATTGCACCAGTAAATACAACACAGATCATAGGCCATTTACGTCCCTAGGTGGTTCTTACATCATGTATGATGACTATGCATGTGCGGGTCCGGTCTTTACTAATATTAGACAGGATTTGGCAACGTCTGGTAATGCTTATCTGGGTCGACATCACCACGTGTGTTGTTAGGATGTCCAGTATCACTTATTCAAGCAGATAGCTTTCAAATGGACCAACCAAACCAGTCTCCAGGTCGAGAGGTGGGAGCACGAGGTTCCGCTTAAATACCAAGTCTTCTAGAGCAGCAAGCTGCCTCCCATTTACTATTCAAAGTTACAAAGGACAAGACTAAGTCTGTTCGAATCAAACTGACCACTAATCCGGCGTAGTAACAGTGTAATACATGGACTCTAAATATTAAGGCATAACTATAATATGCATGAACATTATACGCGATAATGCAGTGTAAATGAATAATAGACATAATGATAAATGAATGAAAACTTTATGAAAATTCATAAGACACGCAAACCTATGTTTCGTTTCGACCTTCAAATTGAACTTTTGATGTTTCATGCTTTCTGTAGGGCAGCGGCTCCGCACCATACCAGTGGAAAGTCTCTAAGGGAGAGAGTCTAAAAAGAGGGAAAGAGAGTCTTTAAAGGAGGGAAAGAGAGTGAGGAGAAGTGGTGTGAGAAATGAGGGAGGAGGGAGCCCCCTTTTATAGAAAATTCGGGCACCTGAACGTTCTGGATTATGCTCGAATGTCTTGATTTTTTATTTTTTATTATTATAATATATTTTTTTGTATAAACCAAGGGTATTACAGTGGGTATATGTGCTAAGTTGGTTATGGTTCTATGTAATGTCTTGGAGATGATCAAAGATGTTTAGGGTGTTTTGAGCCTAATTATTACTTGTGTTTATTATACCTTTCACCCTTGCCTTACATTACAACCTATAGAAGTCCTATGGATTCGTAGTGGTGTGAAATCTACATTAGTGGAAAGTAGTGTGAAAAATAGGCCTATGGAGTTCAATTTCAATATATATTTTGACATCATGAGCTTTTCACTTGTTTGTCTATATCTATATAATGTATAAGTGGTTTTATTTGATTGACTATGTATTTGCACCCTCAAAGAACCAAAGGTGAGGCATGGTAGGAGTTAATTGAAATTCTAGACATCTTTGATACTTTTGAAACTTTCCTAGAAGTTATTATATTTCAAGCAATCTTTAAGGCCATTTTATGTCCATACTTTCAAACCATATCTTTGTTTGTTTTAGAATGTGGTAACATTGTGTGTTTTAGGTTTGTTTTCCCTTTACTCGAGACGATCTTAAGTCTGGGAGTATTTGACAAGTAGAATTTTAGGTGTCTTTTATGTCATAGTTTCGGTTTAGTATATTTTGATTTTTTACTTTTATATGTTATTTTAGGTGAAAGTTTTAAGTGTTTTTACACTTAGTTCATGTTTAATTTTGTAGGTTTCAAAATGGTCTTGAAGTGATG
The DNA here is from genome assembly GCA_035771175.1 of Paratinospora sagittata. Lineage (NCBI taxonomy): Eukaryota > Viridiplantae > Streptophyta > Magnoliopsida > Ranunculales > Menispermaceae > Paratinospora > Paratinospora sagittata. Next base: position 16,973,080 of record CM069589.1, read on the forward strand.
AACAAGTGATGAACAAGTGACCAAGCATTGGAAGGAAGAAACAAGTGCAAAACAAGGTAAAGAAGTGTGAAAATCGGCTAGAAAAAGGTGAAAAAAATCACCAAAACCCGAGCCTGGGCACCCCGATGCTGGAGGGTGGTGATGAAGAAAAAAAACAGCAACTGGGCGCCATGGCGCGCACAGTAGAGGCCGTAGTGCCCACAAGCGTACCGAAATCGTACTTAGAGTAGGATTTGTATTCTGAGTCCAAATCTTCTCCAATCTTTTTCTCCATTCTCTCTCATATATATACATAAAAAGGAAGGTTTTTTTAGGATAATATAGAGGAGAACAAGTTGAAACGAAGTGGATCAAAAGAGACGAAGACAGCGAAGTTGGAGACAAGGAAGCGATCTTCACATCTTGCGATTGAGTTTTTGGTTTCTTTTTGTTTATGTTTAAGATGTTCATCAATATTTTTGGTTTTTTCTTTATTTCAATGATGAACTAAGTTATTTGTCTAGAGGATAGATGGATCTTAAGGTTTAATATTATGTCTTAGATTGAGTTTTGATCTACTGGCCATAGATTGAATGATTTTCGATTATGAGTTCGACACTCGAGAGAGAGAGATCTTGGGATTGGATTAGAAAAAATATAACTTAGAATAATTATAGAATCGAGAGATTTATAATATTCTTTAAAGTTATGGAAAAAATCACAAAGCACAAAGAGTTTGTGTGAATTTGGTTTTTATCGAAGGATTGAAATCAAATCATATAGATATGTTCTAACTTAGGCCTCAAAGAGAGGAAGTTAGATATTTAAAGATTTTTGACTTATAAACTAGAATAATAAATAGATGTAAAAGATATAGTTAAAAGTAACGTGAAGTTGAACCTCTAGATTTTTTTTCTTCTTGATTTTGCTTACTTGTTATTTCTTAGTTTTCGTTGCATTATTATTTTTAGTTTAGTTTATTCTTAATTTTGATTATCTAGATAAAGTTAGAGTTATTAATTATGGTAATTGATGAAGAGTAAAATTGATCCTTAAGGACGATAACCTGATTTTCATCGGTATATTAAAACTTGACATCGTGCGGTTGCGGTTTACGAATACCAATTAATAAATATATTGACGGAGAGATGAGGTGATTGTTATTGAGAGAATGACAAAATGGTAAAGTATAACCTTTAATTTGACTAATAACTGACCAATTAATTAGTTAAAGACCATAAGGCTAATTTTAGAAACCTTAGAACCTACGCTCTATATACTAAAAGATTGAACACCAAATCTTTAAAAATCCCTATAATTTTAAAAGGAAACTGTTTATTTGTAAGCGGGGCACAATGCAGACATAATCAGTCTTTTCATGTAAGACATCCAAATTATTGTAATTTGCCACATGTTAAAAGTTGTCGTATTCCATAATTGAATAGAAAGTACAAAATTAATGGAAACGATTGGGACCCATGATAGCAACAATTAATGATAAAGCAGCCCTTAAAAAATAATAGTATATTTGCATGTTGCTTAAACAAATTATTTGCATGTGTGTTTTTTTTATGTATAGTCCACTTGGTGTGACAACTACCCCATGATTACTCCTCTCCACTAATTACAACACAACTTGTGCACATCCACCTCACCTCACTTTCTTCACATTGCAAGGAGTTTTTGTATTTAATTAGCTTAATAACCCAATCACATTTTTATTGATTTTATAAAGTCTCCTTAGGGATGTGACATATATAGTTTATTCCTATCAAATAGTACTGAACCTCTTCCCACCACCTCCATGCTTTTCACAAGAGTTGGAATATCTTTTAACCTTATAAAAGATTGTTTTTACCAAGGCAACTAAGATAATTAGGAGGAAATCAAAAACGAAGAAGAAGACGAAGTCTTCCTATAAAATCAAAAACCTACCTATTTACATATAACAATTACTATTACTTCTAAACCCTTCCAAAACAAACCTACTTAAATCTTATAATTAAATCTATTTAAAAAAAAAAAGGACTAAAATTTGTAGTTAAAAGGCTACTCTAATTAACTATAAAAGTAGCATTTTTTGTAATAAAAAATATATAATTAAAATTATTAGTAGTAGCTGGAAATCCTTCTCTAATCACTTAATATTCAACCTCAAAAACTGTTATTCCCCAAAGAAATTGGCTACTTAAGATGTCTTATTAAGTATTACAATTTGGTATTATATATTATTGTTATTAACATAATTAATACATATTTACATCATTAAAATATAAATATTGATATTGTCATAAATAAATTAAGAAGTCTTATTTGTGTTTTAGAAAAATATAGAGAAAGTGGATTTGTATATTTTAAAATTGTCGCTAAAGAAATTACAAAAGAAATGGAAATACAACTAAGATTTTGTCATGAAAACCATTTTATTTCTAGAAAATACTTTTGATAAAAATAATAGTGATGAAAGAATGTAAAGAGTTAAAGAAACTTTTAGAGTTGACTATTTTGTTTATATAAAATATAAAGTTATTTCTTTAATAAAAAATAGATTTGATTTATTCTAATTATATATAAATATTATTTCTTATTTAATTTTAAAAAAATTAAAGTGATAATTGGGTTTAACAAATGGTATCTTAATCTTAAGCATGTCTTAAAATACAATAACAATACCAGTATTCTGCAGTTTTCAAAATTAAAATTAACAAAATCATATTTGAAACAGAAAGAAATGAATTAATTACATTATTAATTGAAAAAAAGATATACTAACAAAACTATAATATGAAAATATAATATATATATTCGCAATCAACAGTGCATGGTGTGAAGTTTATAATATATTGATGAATTAGGTTATCGTCCTCAAGGATCGATTCAACTCTCAATAATTACCGTATATAATAACCCTAACTTTATCTAGATGATCAAAATTGAGAATTAATTAAACTAAAAACAATGCAACGAAAACTCAAAAATAATAGAAAATAAAAAATCAAGAGGAAATCAATAGAGAAAATTCTAGAAGTCCAACTTCACCTAACTTTCAACTATATTTTTTCATGTATGTTTATTATTAATCTATTCTCTTAGCTTATAAATCAGAAATCCTCAATTCTCTAACTTACTCTCTCGAGTGCCAAGTTAAAATTATCTTTAGAAATCCCACGAAGAATGTTTCGATGATTGCAAACCACTCCATCTTGTGAACTAATGAATTTGCTAATTATTTCAATTAAGAATTGAAGATTAAATGTCTAGAGTTGATTCATTCAATTAAGAAGATATCAAGCTAAGCTCAAATAAAGATATGATCAATCAAGACTCAAGTCGTGGAAGTGTTATAGTCAGTTAAGTTCTAGAATTGTAGAATCTTTACTCATCACACTTCAGCTAATTCTTGACTCAAAATGTTTTCGAATTTAACTTTACCTTTCAAAATACATTTTGATTTATTGAATTTCAAAATGATTCAATCGTGTTTTAAAATCACTTATTTCAACTTGAAAATGTTCTTCAAAGATTCCTTTTCAGAATGATGTTTTTGTTCCAAAACACTTCAATCCAATCTAATTCTGAAACAAAAGATTTTCAGAAAAATCAGTTGAAATTTCTATTAGCGTCTAGCAGGACGCTCACGCAATGGCCAGTCACTTAAAATCAGGACTATACTGCAAGATGCCCCTATCACTACATAACGCTCAAGATTTCTGAAAAATCTTGGAGCATAGTCCAGTAAGACGCTCAAGCTCAGTAGCACCCTCCTAAAATTCCCTGAGTACAACTCATCTCTCAAGTTGACCATCTTTCAGGACAATATTGTTGCAATAAGATGCTCAGATCAAATTGAGCCTTTTGGGTCTCAATATTTTTAGAATGCTAAACTTTTTTAGGACGCTATCATCTATTGTGTTAGAACCTGACATTGTCTTTTCTGAATTTCTAAAAAAGTTGTAATTCTAATCATTTTCTTTTTCCTGTATACTTTTTTCGATCAGAAAACTTCAACGTTCATCTTCATGCCATTTTCATGAAAGAATCAAGCCGTTTGATTCAAAATTCAAATTACTCTCATAATGGTTTCAAAAATTCTAAATCTGAATTTGGCACGCACTTGCTTATAAATATCGAACTTGAAGATGAAGTTATAGACTTTTTGAAAAATCTATTCTGCACTCTTTGAAAGTTACTCGAATATTTTCAACGTGCTTGAGTTGGAAATACTCTGAGACTTTTAGCAAAAAGATTCTTAACTTTAGATTACCTAAGCATATTTTATATCTTTTTGAAAATCTAAAGAAAGAAAGGGGTTCTCGTCTTTACTTAATTTTCAATTATTTTTAACATCTATCTTTTGCTGAAATCGTGATTGAGTAAAGATTCATAGGTTTTCTGTTGTAAACCTCTGAAGATTATTCTATATCTTGTACTTTTCTGCAACTGTATAAGTTGTATTGTTATCCTTACAGAAAGGATAGGTGATAGGTATACTCACACCTGTTAAATTGAGTAGGTTAGTGGTAGTCTCACACCCTTAAAGTTGAGTAGGATAGGTAGACTCACACCTGTGTAAGTTGAGAACGTGTAATAGGTTTGATCCTCACCTGTGAAGAGTAATCCTTAGTGAAGTTTGAAAATCCTAACTAGGAAGGTTAGGTAGTGGAGATGGGCATATAGTTAAACCACTATAAATCTTGTGTGTTCATTTACTTTATTTGTTATATTTTTACTGTTTGTCATTGCATCTTATCAAACCTGCTAAATCTATATTTGTCCAATTCACCCCCCCCCTCTTGGACACATTTCTGCGCCAACAAGAACATATTCATATGATATGATTTCGATCTCTCGATAAAAACCAAAATCATACAAATTATTTACGTTTTGTGATTTTTTCCACACTTCAAAGAATATTATAAACCTCTCAATTCTATAAATATCCTAGGTTATATTTTCTCCAATCCAATCTCAAGTTCCCTCTCTCGAGTACCGAACTCAAGATTTAAGAACAATCAATCTATAGCTCGTAGATCAAAAGCATTAAGAACTGGAAAATATAAATAAACTAAGAAAAATCTATTAATAATAATTTAAACCAAATTAAAACATACTATCAAGTTTAGGATCCACCTACCCTCTAGATCAATAATCTATTAGTTCATAATATGAAAGAAAAAAAACACAAACAAATCCATGAACAAAAACATGAAGAAACAAACTAGATCTCTAGATTGAAGATTGCTCTCTTGTCTCCAATTTCGTCGTCTTCTTCTCTTTTGATCCAATCCGAGTCAACTTATTCTCCTCTTTATTTTTCCTTTTAAAACCTTGCTTTATGATGTATTTATATGTGGCAGAAAGTAGGCAAAAGTTTGTGAAGAAACGAACTCGGAATAGGAGAAAAATCCTACTCAAACACAAACTCTGTGCGCGTGAGTGGTAAGCCCCTCATCTTGGGCGCTGCAGTGCCCAACTATTGCTGTTTTTTGCATCTTTTCCAGTGTTGGCAACACTCCAATCCTATACCTTGGGTGCTGCAACGCTATGCCGACATGTTTTTGGTGTTTTTCTAATTTTTTCTCGTCGTTTTCCTCACATTATGCTATTGCATGTATTGCTTTTGTTTCTTCCTTCCAATGTTTGGCTACTTGTTCACCACTTTCATATCACTTCAAGACCACTTTAAAACCTACAAAATCAAACATAAACCAAGTGTAAAAACTATCAAAACAATCACATAAATGTGAAAACTGAGATATAATCAACCGAAACTATGACATCAAACATACCTAAAAACCTACTTATCAATATAACAAGTTTGTAACAATGCAATGCGTAAATATTTTATGTAATTATAAATCTAAACATGGAATTAAGAAAATTAAAAATATAAAAATATGTTTTAAAAACTATTTTATTATGATTATATTTTATTTTATTTTTTGATTTTGAAAATTATATTGGATTATCTATGATATTTTATTATATGAATATACTACCATATACTCATAGTAATTGTCATCTAATAAACATAAAGAAAATTTTCACTAATTTGATTTTTTAATAAGACCTATATTAAAAAATATGTATATTTTTATAAATTTATACTTAATAGCAGGGGTGTAATGGGTTGGGTTGGATCGGTTGGTGTCAAGACCCCCTACCTATACCCTCGTCAGAAGTGTCCTAACCGGCACAAGAATCTAACCATCTTATCCCCCATAGGACCATAAGATCCCTGTTAAGTCTCAACCAGACTCAGACAGAGTCTTCCTTGTAAATAGTACCTCTAACACATCCTCAACCTGATAAACAATACACTTTAACCACCAATATCACAATCAATATCAACCATCAACTATATTCTATCAAAATTCTATCATTGTAACAAAATAGCTAACACCTGTCATGATCATCCATGTTAGATACTATCTCAATCTAATATGTCCTCCATACCAAATTCATACATCTATTTACATTACAAGTATGGGGTGATATATATATTCACATCACTTAAAGTAACAAAATAAATATATACATCTTGTGTCAACAACCTACGTCAAAATAAAACCTTCTGGCAAGGCTTTAGTCGCTACTGCTAGGCTACACCCTTGCCTTTGTCCATACCTGAAGCCAACGATGCCCATTGAATAGAATATGATTATATCATCATTTATACACCTAAAATTCCATGTATGCATATATGCTCCTTGATATGAAATAAAAAAAATGCATATCAATATATATATCAATTTCAAGTTATCATATAAACAACACAACTTAAACCAACACCTTATTCACCATTATTCTAGTGATGGGACTAGTGACCCAACATTTACACCAGGCACATAGCCCATGGGAACAACTTTCAACCTCAACCTCAACCTCAACCTCAACTTTGTGTCACATTTAAAATTATTAATTGGAATAACTACCATCAATGGTCATAAATATGAAATCCACCTAATACCCCAGCATGAGCTTTCGATGACATTGTTAAAAGTCTATCTCTGCACCTTTCGAAAAATAAACCCAATACTAATCATGTGACTCCGCCAAATAACAAATGATACTCCTTCCATATGACCAACTAAAGATTTATAAAACACCACCTTTAACGCATGTTTATGTTGAACCAATTATCCTCATGTCCCTTATGAGAATATGTCCCTATTATGAAAGATTTTGATGATTACAAAACTACATTTTGTTCATGATATTACTACACATATGGCATATCCAATCTTAGTTGAAGGTATCAAAGATTCAATAATACATGGCGAACGTATTAAAAAATCTTCTTGAAGACCATGACTTGTATGATTAGATTATGACAGGTTGTAGGGCCTTCTATGCCATGTGATTTAGCAATATGCATGCCTGCATGTTTTAATCGATTGGTTGCATGTTTGATTTAATCCGGTTACTATATGTTTTATCGTGTTTTAATCGAGAAATGAAAAACCATTTTTATAAAGTCTTTCAGGATGCTAATGTTTTAGCAGCACTCTCCTGAACTTGATGAGTCAGGACGCTGATAAAATGTTAAGACACTCAAGGTTGAATTGATCTGATTAATAAGGATGCTTACTTGCTACTAGTGACCTTTCTCTTATCAACCTTTGAGAGGGTCAGGACGCTGATTTAGTTTCAGCTCGCTAAAACATATTTTTATCTTTAAGTGATTTTTATCTTTAAGGACGCTGATAAGTTATAAGTTGAATGAATTATCAGGACGCTACTTGCGTAGGAGCGCCCTCATCTTTAGAATCAACTTAAGTAACTTTCAGGACGCTCACCGTCCTTCAGCGTGCTTAAACATTGTTTTAAAACTGCTTTTAATAGTTCAGGACGCTTACTCTTTAGTAGCGCCCTCATATGTTTTGCGCTTTAAAACAAAGCAAGACGCTTACTGTGAAGTAGCGCCCTCATGCTTTAAGTCGTTTAATTGTCAAAGCAAGTCAAGACGCTTACTACTTAGTAGCGCCCTCACTTCATTGTTCAGTAGGACGCTAATATTCTATGAGCGCCCTCAAAGGAACAAAATGACAAAAAAAATATTTTTGCTGTTCTGACATTACTGCCATTTCTGTTAACCTTTTTCAGAAACGTACGAATACTTTTCAGAATCGTACAACAACTTTTTAGAATTTTTTAAAACGTTCTAAAACTTTGTCAGAACATTCCTCTTTCATGAAAGGATCAAATGATTCAGGTGCTATCGTCGTAATATGCATTAAGTTGAATCGATCCATTTTTGGAAAGAACGTTAACGTTATAGTTCAAATAACTTAGAGCGCAAAAATCACCAAGTCCATTGCGCCTCTGTTATTCCTATATATGCGTGCTGCCTCAGAGCAGAAAAACTAACTAATGAAATACGAAACTAATATTCATTCAAAATGTACTGACAGTTTTCATTTGCGCCAAAACACCTTTTGAAAGTTAGTCTTCTTTCACTTGTGCTTGATCTTATGATCTTTTGAAAGAAAAACTTCAAGTCTTCTGGTTTGATCGATCTTCTTCTTCATTATTTCAAAAACCCATTAATGAAGACAAAATCTATTTGAACCTGTTTTCAGCATAAACTTCATCATACATATTTCGTTGAATCTGTGACAACAGAAGGTTCAATCCAAAACATTGTAAGTATCATTTTGATTCTGAGTAAAGGGAATCATATCTCATTCTGTAATCAAATTGTTGTGACCGGTAGGTCCCTGAGTTAGAGCAAGTGTTGCTCAAAGTTGTAAGCAGTCTTCTCGCACCAGTAAGTAGAGAAACTGTCCTCTCTCACCTGTAAGTAGAGAAACGGTCCTCTGACACTCGTAAGCTGAGAAACGGTAGTTCTCACACCCATAAGTCGAGAAAGTGTTCCGGTTTGATCTTCACCCATGAGAAGGTCTATAGTGGAGTTTGAACAAATCCTAAGTGAGGAGGTTAGGTAATGGATGTAGGCGCGGCCGAACCACTATAAATCTTGCTTGCATTGTCCCATTTACATTTATTGTATCTCATTGCTATACTTTGTTTAATCTGCTTTCATTATTCTGTACAATTAAAAGAAAGGTTAAAATCTGCTTAGTGTCCAATTCACCCCCCCTCTTGGACACATCTGGGCCAACAATTGGTGTCGGAGCAGGTTAACCATCAAAGTATCTAACCATCTTTGATTGCGTATGGCAAGACAAAATGAAAGAAGCACTTATATCTCAGGTGAAGGAAACTCCACCAACTGACCACCACTGTTCAAGAGAGAAAACTATTCACACTAGAAAACTAAGATTAGGCATTATCTTAAAGCCCAAGATCTAGAAATGTGGGATGTTGTGACACACGGCAGTCCAACGCCTACTAAAATAGTTGATGATGCTACTGTTCCAAAGGATATAGACGAATGGAGTGCTAAAGAAAAGAAAAGTGAACTATTGAATAACCAAGCTATAAACATTTTATTTTGCAGTTTATCAGCCGAAGAGTTCAATAGAGTTAATGTGTGTGAAACCGCTAAGGAAATCTGGAACAAGTTAGAGGTCACCCACGAAGGAACTTTGCAAGTTAAAAAGGAAAAGCTCCAACTGTTAGATGAAAAATATGAAACCTATAGGATGAAGGAAACTGATTTGATAGCTGAAGCTATTGCTCAGTTTACAACAAACATCAATGAGATGAAGAACCTAGGAAAAATCTATGACCAAGAAGAAACTATTAGAAAATTTTTAAGAGGCCTACCCAAAGCATGGGAACCCAAGGCCACAACCATAGAAGAAGCCAAGAATCTGGCTGAATACACTTTTAATGAACTATGTGGTTCATTAATGGTTCATGAAATGAAGCTAAAAGAGACAATGTGTCCGGTCAAGATTGACAAAAAAGAAAAGAAATCAATTGCCCTTAATGCTGAAACTGATTCTGAAAATGATTCAGACTCAGAAGATGACATGGCAATGTTATCCAGAAAGTTCAATAAGTTACTTAGGAGAAAGAGTAAGAATAACTCTTACTCAAGGTCTCACAAAGGAAAGAAACCTGAGTCTAAACTTGTAGAGTTAATATGTTATAGTTGTAACAAACCAGGTCATATAAAGAGTGAATACCCCATAAAATATAAGAACACCAACTCTTACAAAAAAGACAAGAAAGTTCTCAAAGCCACATGGGATGATTCAAGCTCAAGCAAAGATGAAGTGGATTCAGATCACACGACTGCATTATGCTTAATGGCAAGCACAGAGGTAAAAACTGAACCTACTAACAAATCGCATGAGTTCAGCATTTATATTCAGGAGCTTACGTCAAGACTTAGTAAAAAGATTAGGAAGAATGAAAAACATAAGCATAGACTTGAAGAAGCTCTTGAGGAAATTGAATTCCAACAAGAAGAACTAGACGGACTGTCTCTAGATAATGAACAACTTAAGAAAGTTGTTAGGAAACTGAAAAATGAAAATGAAACTCTTAGAAAAGAAAAGGAAGACATGCACTGCACAGTGATTAAATTCACAAATGGTCAAAAGATATTTAACATGATGTTAGGATCACAAAAATGTGCATTCGACAAGACTGGACTAGGCTACACTCATGGGTCTAAACAAAAGGAGTACAACACCGTACTGACCAAGAGACTAAAATGCAACAAATGTCATAGGGAAGGTCATAAAATACTCAGATGCAATGTCTTACGTAGAAAGAAAAGAAAATATGCATGGATTGAAAAATTTGTTCTTACTGATGCTAACATGCATGGACCCAAACAAGCATGGGTACCAAAGTCAAAAATATTTTATGTTGCGTAGATATGCAAAAACGAAGATGTATGGTATCTAGACAGCGACTGTTCCAGACACATGTCTGGAGATAGATATAACTTTCTGAGTCTTGAAAAGAATAAAGGAGGAAAGGTTACCCTCGGAGACCATAGCAAAGGTGATATTGAAGGCATTGGAACTATTGGTAACGATTCTTTATCCATATCTGATGTACTTTATGTTAAAGGGCCGAAGTATAATCTCTTGAGCATAAGTCAATTATGTGACATAGGTTATGATATTTCATTTGAGGCAAATAGGTGTATTGTCAAGCATGTTGATAAAATTGTTGCATTCATGGCATCTCGAATTAAGAATGTGTATTGCACAAACTTCAATGACATGAAGAAACAAAATGTAACATGTTTAAGTGCTATCTCTGGTAATGATGCATGGCTATGGCATAGGAGATTAGCTCATATTAATATGGACAAAATATCTAGGATTGTTAAACATGATCTGGCCACAGGAATTCAAAAAGGAACTTACTCAAATGACAAGGTTTGTGAACTTGTCAACTTGGCAAGCACACCAGATCATCATTTAAGAGCAAGAGGCATCAATCAACCTCTAGAGCTCTTGAACTGATTCAAATGGATCTTTTCAGACCAACCAAAACCCATAGCTCAGGTGGTAAATCCTATGTGTTTGTGATTGTTAATGACTTTACTCGATTTACATGGATATTTCTATTAGCTCATAAATCTGATGCTTGTGAAACATTTATAAAATTCTGTAAAATAGTCGAAAATGAAAAAGGGTAGAAAATCAACATAATTAGGAGTGATAGAGGTGGTGAATTTGTCAATAAAAATCTCGAAGAATTTTGTAACAATCAAGGTTACACTCATCGTTTATAACAAAATGATGTAGTTGAAAGAAAGAACAGAACTCTGCAGGAGATGTGTAGAAGCTCAATGAGTATAACACTGCAAATCATTTTTGGGGTGAAGTTATAAACATTGCTTGTTATGTGATGAGCCGAGTTCTAATTAGAAAAGATTTGAATAAAACTCCATATGAACTATGGAATGGTAGAGCACCCAACATCAGTTACTTCCGAGTATTCGAATGTAAATGTTTTATTTTAAATGATAAAGTCAATCTAGACAAGTTTGAACCTAAATCTGACATAGGAATATTCTTAGGATATTCTTCTCACAATAGAGCCTACAGAGTCTTCAACAAATCAAATCAAACTGTAGAAGAATCAATTCATGTAAACTTTGATGAAAGTGTTAATAAGAAAAGTCTTGAGGATGAATTTAAGCAATTAAATTTTGATGACGATGAACCCAAGACAACCAAGGTTATAGATCTTGAACCTGAACCATCTCTAGAATCTTCTAAAAACTATAGACTACTTCAAGGTCTTTTCCAAGATCAAATTTTAGGAGATCTAAGAAAAAGTGTATCCACTAGAGCCTTAATTCAAAAAGATCAAGAGTTTGTTGCTTTTGTATCACAATTTGAACCAATTAAAGTGGAAGATGCACTGAAAGATGAAAATTGGATTCTTTCTATGCAAGAAGAACTAGGACACTTTGTGCACAACAAAGTATGGGAATTAGTTCCTAAACCTTTTCATCAATCGGTTATAGGAACCAAATGGATCTTTAGGAACCAAATGGATCTTTAGGAACAAAAAGAATGAACAAGGCATCATTGTTTGTAATAAGGCTAGACTGGTTGCACAAGGGTGCAACCAAGAAGAAGACATAGACTTCCAAGAAGCTTTTGCCCCAGTAGCAAGACTAGAGGCAATAAGAATGTTACTTGCCTACGCTTGACCTTACATACTTTCTCGGCTTACAAATTAAACAAATGTCGAATGGCACCTTCTTAAGCCAATCAAAGTATGCTAAGGAAATGGTTAAAAAGTTTCAAATGCACAATTTGAAATCGATTGACACTCCTTGTACTTCTGCAATCAAATTAGATAAGGATGAATAAGGTAAATCAATTCATTCAAAACTTTATAGAAGCATGATTGGAAGTCTTCTGTACTTAACAGCAAGTCGACCTGACATTATGTTCAGTGTCTGTCTATGTGCAAGATTTCAATCTGAACCGAAAGAATCTCATTTAAGATGTGTCAAATGAATATTCAGATACATAAATGACACAACAAATTTAGGAATTTGGTATTCCAAAGGTACTACTTTTGATCTCAGAACTTATGTAGACTCTGACTATGCCGACAGTCTAACTAATAGAAAAAGTACTTCTAAATTTCGTCACTTTCTTGGAAATTCTCTGATTTCTTGGTTCTGCAAGAAACAACATTATGTGGCACTATCCACTGCTGAAGCAGAATATGTAGCAGCTGGAAGTTACTGTTCTCGGGTTCTTTACATGAAACAACAACTTCAGGATTATCAAATATTTATTCAATGTGCTGAAATTTTATGTGATAATAATAATGCTATTAACATATCTAAAAATTTTGTATTGCACTTCCGAACTAAGCATATTTAAATAAGACATCGCTTTTTACGGGATCATGTACAAAATGGAGAAGTCGTATTATCTCATATTGGAACCAAAGAACAACTGGCTGACATATTTACTAAAGCCCTACCAAAAGACCAGTTTGTTCATATTCGCAGAGAACTTGGAATGTTCTCTGAAACCGATCTGTATCACTTTGATGCTTACCTCCATATGGAGGAGATATATTTCATGTTACTTTACTCTTTTTGATATTTCAAAATGGGGAGAAAGTACTATCATTGAAGCATCATAAACTCAGGAGTATAACACTAAGGGAGAGTCTTAGTGATAGTTTATATACATTCCTTGCTAATACACTCATATCATATGAAACAAGGAACATTAGTATTGCATCTCATGCATACATACATCACTTTATTTGCTTGCTTTAAAGCCTACAGTAATGTGTTTGAAATCATCAAAAAGGGGGAGATTGTTGAACCAATTATCCTCATGTCCCTTACGAGAATATGTCCATATTATGAAAAATTTTAATGATTACAAAACTACATTTTGTTCATGATATTACTGCACATATGGCATATCTAATCTTACTTAAAGGTATCAAAGATTCAATGATGCATGGCGAACGTATTAAAAGATCTTCTTGAAGACCATGATTTGTATGATTAGATTATGATAGGTTGTAGAACCTTCTATGCCATGTGATTTAGCAATATGCATGCTTGCATGTTTTAATCGATTGGTTGCATGTTTAATTTAATCCGGTTACTTTATGTTTTATCGTGTTTTAATTGAGAAATCAAAAACCGCTTTTATGAAGTCTTTCAGGAAGCTAATGTTTTAGCGGCGCTCTCCTGGACTTGATGAGTCAGGACGCTGATAAAATGTTAAGACGCTCAAGGTTGAATTGATCTGATTAATAAGGACGCTTACTTGTTAGTAGTGACCTTTCTCTTATCAACCTTTGAGAGTGTTAGATGCTGATTTAGTTTCAACTCGCTCAAAGATCTTTTTATCTTTAAGTGATATTTATCTTTAAGAACGCTGATAAGTTATAAGTTGAATGAATTATCAGGATGCTACTTGTGTAAGAGCGTCCTCATCTTTAGAATCAACTTAAGTAACTTTCAGGACGCTCATTGTCCGTCAGCGCGCTTAAACATTGTTTTAAAACTACTTTTAATAGTTCAGGACACTTACTCTTGAGTAGCGCCCTCATATATTTTGTGTTTTAAAACAAAGCAGGACGCTTACTGCGAAGTAGCGCCCTAATGCTTTAAGCCGTTTAATTGTCAAAGCAAGTCAGGACGCTTACTACTTAGCAGCGCCCTCACTTCATTGTTCAGTAGGACGCTGATATTCTATGAGCGCCCTCAAAGGAACAAAACGACAAAAGAAATATTTTTGTTGTTCGAACATTACTGCCATTTATGATAACCTTTTTCAGAAACGTTCGAATACTTTTCAGAATCGTACAACAACTTTTTAGAACTTTTTAGAACGTTCTAAAACTTTGTCAGAACATTCCTCTTTCATGAAAAGATCAGATGATTCAGGTGCTATAGTCGTAATATGCATTAAGTTGAATCGATCCATTTTCGGAAAGAAGGTTTGAAATAACTTAGAGCGCAAAAATTACCAAGTCCATTACGGCTCTGTTATTCCTATATATACGTGCTGCCTCAGAGCCAAAAAACTAATTAATGAAATACAAAACTGATATTCATTCAAAACGTACTGACAGTTTTCGTTTGCGCCAAAACACTTTTTGAAAGTTAGTCTTCTTTCACTTGTGCTTGATCTTACGATCTTTTGAAAGAAAAACTTCAAGTCTTCTGGGTTGATCGATATTCTTCTTCATTATTTCAAAAACCCATTAACGAAGACAAAAGCTATTTGAACCTGTTTTCAGCATAAACTTCATCATACATATTTCGTTGAATATGTGGCAACAGAAGGTTCAATCCAAAACGTTGTAAGTATCACTTTGATTCTGAGTAAAGGGAATCATATCTCATTCTGTAATCAGATTGTAGTGACGGGTTGGTCACTGAGTTAGAGCAAGTGTTGCTCAAAGTTGTAAGCAGTCTTCTCGCACTAGTGAGTTGAGAATAGGTTCTCTCTCACCTGTAAGTAGAGAAACGGTCCTCTCACACCCATAAGCTGAGAAACGGTAGTTCTCACACCCGTAAGTCGAGAAAGTGTTCTGGTTTGATCTTCACCAATACGAAGGTCCATAGTGGAGTTTGAACAAATCATAACTGAGGAGGTTAGGTAATAGATGTAGGCGCGGCCGAACCACTATAAATCTTGCTTACATTGTCCCATTTACATTTATTGTATCTCATGGCTATACTTTGTTTAATCTGCTTTCATTATTCTGCACAATTAAAAGAAAGGTTAAAATCTGCTTAGTGTCCAATTCACCCCCCCTCCTCCCCCTCTTGGACACATCTGGGCCAACAATTTATTTTTAACTCCCATTAATTAAAGGGTTTTTTCCCCTTTTTAAATCACACCATACATGAACAAGTAGTCAAAATATAATAGGATGACATAAACAAGAATATACCCACAATTCTACTCACAAAAACCGCCAAAAGTTAGTTCCCACACAACCAATTCACTTCACCACCTCTATTAGATCCTGCACAAATCACTATTTTTACATCAATACAAATACTCACCATTCCCTTTCATTCTCATACAAATTCCTAGTATTTGTATTGTTTCCCACCATTGAAAATCCACCAATTTCATTTCGTATCCAAGTTCAATTCACATAACTTTAAAAAATAGTAGAATTTAACATTCAATCTCATTTTCCAATGTTTTCAACCCAATTCTACCATTTTCCAGCAAGTTTAACCCGTCAATTTGGGTGGCTCACCTATGCAACTCTTAATTTGATGTATAAACCCTAAATAAACAGAATTTCTAGGTGATTTGAGCAAAGAAATATCAATTCCCACCATTTCCAATCGATTTCCAACCAAGAACACCAAAACTCTAAGTTGGAAATTGCCCTAAACATCATCTATTTTGAATTCTATATAGTGAGAAAAATTAATTTCATGTAAACTAACAATTTCACAGAAGAAATTGGGAGAAAACACATACCTCAGCTTAGATTCGCAAGAGTTACACTTCGGAACCCTTTTCTCTCCTTTCCCCCTTCTCTTCCTTTAGTTCTTACTGAAATGAACAAAAGAAATGGTTGGAGTGCTTTATTTTTACCCACACCGCCTCACCGACCTGTTTTTTTTTCAAAAAACTAGATTTTAACGTGAGAAGCGCCAGGAGCACGATTCTCCCTTTACTGAAACTACCTACTATTTGTTTTTCGCAAGGAGCGCGCTCCTCCCAGCCAGAAGCGGGCTCTTCCCCTGCCAAGAAATCCCATATTGTTTCTAGTCACAGAGGAGCGCGCTCCTCCCCTCTAGGGAGCGGGTCCTAGGCCAATTTTACTATCTTTCACATATTTTTCTTCCCCCGATTGGTGTCTTAATTATTTCCACACTAACCATGCATCTTATACACACCCATGACACACATTCACAGATACAAAACACCATACAATGACTCACATTAAGGTCATAGTCTTATACCGATTTGGGTATCCAGTTTCATGAAAATGCGGGTTGTTACAGTTGGAGCCAAAAACCCAACCCAACCCAAACAAATCAGGTTGAAAAAAATAGAACCCCACCCAAACCAAACTAGCTCTTTAGCCTAACCCAACCCAACCCAACCCAAACTAGTTTGGGTTGGTCATTCAGGTTGAGATTGTTTGATTTTTTAAAAAAGAAGATAGCTTAAATTTTAAAAAATAATATAAAATAAAATAAAACCTTATCGTTCTTTGTTGAAGCAACAGAAGAGAAAGAAGGACAAAAACCTTAGGTTCGGTTCGGGTTGGGTTGGGTTGCGTTGGGCTCCAAGGGTATCAACCCAAATCATTCAGGTTGAGATTCTCGAACCCAACCCAACCCATCGGATTGTTTCTTCAATTTTCACTTTTTTTAAAGTCATAGTTTATAAACAAAAAAAAAGGAAAAAAGGAAAAAAAAGTGCAAAGATGGATGGCAGAGAGATGATAAAAAAAAGTAATTGAAACTTGTATGTCTAATTAAGCAGCCCACAACCATATATATTTATACTTAGGGGTGTTAGCGACTCGACCTAATCAAACTTGACCAAACCGGGTGAGGTCGGGATGTGTTTATGGCTTATTTCAAGTTGGTCGGGTCTTTTTAAAGAGAGCCCGACCAAATCGGGTTTGGTGGAAACCCAACTTAAACCACCCCCCCCCCCCCCACTCTCCTCTCTTTTCGCCCATTTTAGGGTTTGGCATTTTTTTTTCTTTAAATTTCTTTTGTTTCTTTTTATACCTTTATTTTCTAAACCCTAACCTAACAAGTATCCTTGAAAGAGAACCCATTCTTTTCTTCCCTAGCAATGGCAACCAACAAGCAACCCAATCTCTTATTCTTCTTCCTGGCAAGCAACCAATTCGTCGACTCTCATCACGCCGCACCACTGCCAGTCGCGTCCTCCATTTTCTCTTTTCCTTTTTCAGTTCTTCTCTTGGCCAAAAAGCAACCCAACTTCTGCTCGCACCTCGCACGCGCTAGTCGCCAATCTTTTCTTTTTTTTTTTCTCTTCTAGTCGTCACTGTGTTCTATCCTCATTCCCAAAAAAAGAAAAAAAAATGGCCCATAAAATGTGTGCTTGCACCTCATTTCTATTAATGGGCTTTAACAGAAAAAAAAAATTAAGACTAAATTCGTAAGTTCCTATAGATATTCATCCAACATCATTCATACAACAATAAAAATTTTAAAATGCCATTTATGTGATTTATTACGCATTTGAGGGTACAAAGACCCAATCAAATCTTGTGGGTATTATTCAACAAATGCCAGAATTTGCAGATTGAGTTAGAAGGCAACCATTTAGCTTTGACTTTTCAAGGTAAAATTGGAACCATTGATCGAATTTATAACAACTTTTCAAAGAACATTTTCTAAAAGCTGAAAATAAAATTGCTCCATTTGCAGCTAGTTGGATGAGTCGTAATAACAGAAATGTTGACAATCCATTTCTATAGTAAAGAAATCCTAGATATTATTTATATTTTAATGTACATTGTTGGGCTAAATTGGGGGCCCAACCCGACCCAAGCCTAGGTTGTTCGAGTTGGGCTCCCAAAAATGTAGAAGTTGGGTGAGTAACTAGACCGAAACCCGACCCGACCTAACCCGATTTTATTCCTATTTATACTAGTGACACAAACTGCAGCCTACTGCAAATAGTAATAATATCTTCACAATGGTTGAAGGAAAAGTAGGATTGATGAGTTAGATATTTAGGTATGTTTTTGAGTAAGTTTTAGATGAGTTTTAGGTTAGTTTATTCATTTATTAGGTTGGTTTATGTTAGTTTTGGTTTATTTGTTAGTATAGTCATTTTTTGGTATATGTTGTTTTATTTCGATTTTTAATTTTATAAGTTTGTTATTTTAATTATATGAGTGTGTTACTCATTAGTTTTGTTTTGTTTTGTAGGTGTTTAGATGTGTTGAAAGTGAATTTGAATGATGGAAACAAGTTACAAGAAGTTGGACAGCAAGAACATGAAGCATGCAAGTTGAAAGAGTGCAAAAATTGGCCAAGTCCACGAAGGAAAATGCCCAGAAAAAACTAGAGAATGGGCACCGCGGCGCTGGGTGATGGAAGAAGAAAAGACATGGACCAGCGCAATGAGGACGCCGCGGCATCAGGACTTTCTAATTCTGCACAATTTTAGGGTTTTGCTCATAACTTGCTCATCTTAACTCTGAATTGAGTGGGGTTTGTTTCTACTTCTTCCTAACTTTAAATAGAACATGATGAGAGGGGTTTGAGGGGACCATGGAGAGGAGAACGAAGGAAACAGCTCAAAATGAAGAGGAGAAGAAGATCTTGAAGTTGGAGACAAGGGAGAGAGATTCGAATCCAAGACGTTTCTAGTTTGATTTCTATGTTCATGTTTAAGTTTATAATAATGTTTTATGTTTTTATCTTTCAAGTTATGAAATAAATTAGTATTCTAGAATATAGATGGATCCGATACTAGATCCTATGTGTTAATATTGGTTTTATGTTTATTATTAATTAAATCTTCATAGTTTATTTATATTTCTCATTACTTATTGCCTTTGATCTCTTGGCCACATATTAAATGATCATAGACTTGGGGGGCGGCACTCGAAAGAGGGTTCCTTGAGTTGGATCAAGGGAAATATAACCTAAGATTATCATAGAATCGAAAGGTTTATGATATCCTTTGAAGTTGTAAAAAAAATAAAGTAATGAGTCCCTAGTGTCACGACCCACAACGAGTGACGTCATAACCGGCATGGAACCCTTAGTTGTATCCTCCCTCGATACACCTGGCGTCCCGTCAGCCTAATATAAACAACCAATAACACAATAATCCCATAACATAGCAACAAACTATATGGACATAATCAATTCATTAAAATAAATTACATTCCCAAAAGTTTAAACCATAAAATTCCATAAGTCCACAATAAACAAAACCAAAACTAACCATAAGCACAACCCATCTATGTGTTAATTATAAATACATAAGTGTTATTAAGCACATATTTATCAAAATACAAAAATGTACAAAAACACCTACATCACAAAAATACGGGAAATGCCCCGCAGTCAAGCTTTCCCCTTCTCTTTCCTATCTGAACCTGAAATGATAAGAATGAGGAGTGAGCTACAACAAGCTCAGTAAATGTTTTCTACAAGTGGCAATATATATGCATTTAGATGAAACAAGACAAAATCATCAAATCATTTTAAATAACATGTGATATACAATATTACATACATGTCAAATATAATGCATCATGTCATTACTCAAGACAATACACATCAACGCCCGATCCGATCAAACAATACTCGTATTCTAATAGGATTTCTGGGGTTGTGCAGCCCATAGGATCAGCCCACCACTGTAAGTATTATGCTTAGGCCGTCCTATCTATACACAAGCCATAAAACCTTCTGTCAGGTCCACAACTGGGGATCACTGCTAGACATACGAGATTTTCCAAAGAAAATCACAATTAGGAGACCCAAACCCAATTGCTAACCCTATTAGACCATGCTCAAATTCATTTCATGAACTATTAAAACATGCATAATATACATCAATTCAAACACTTTACATAATACAATGCCACATATATAGAATCCAAATGTAAGAAACACTCACAACTCGATTGGCTAGACTTAGCCAACCCAATCCGACCAAAGAAAACACTAGGATGCCACCAAAATACTCCTAAGCACCTCAACCTCCAATTGGCTTAATTCTGTCACTTTGATCAATCAAAATCCCTTAGAGGATTCTTGAGCACAAATGCTCCAAAACCTTAGCATTTCTCCCATTTTCTCTTCTCTACTTCTTTTCCTCTTCTCCAAGCTCTTTTGCCCCTTTTGAAAGTGTAAAAATGAGCAAAAACACGTCCAAGAGCTTTTATAGAAGTGAAGTTACAAAATTGAGCCCACACATAAATAAAAGAAACAGTTTTCCTGCTGCAATTACTTTTACTTAGATAGTCAATTTATTGTACAGGTCTCACCAATTTAACATCTTAACCTTCTTTTTATGAGTCAGTTACCAACCTTCTGGTAAAATTTCAGCTCAATCCAACGGTGGGATTATGAGATCCAGCTATTTGATCAAAACTGCCCAAGAAAAATTCGCAAATCTGAGAAACAGTGTTTGGAATCTTATACCTCATAGTGGACAATTTTAATCCAGATTTTCACCGTTCATAATGAAAATCTATCAGAGAATAATAAGCTGAAAAAATTTCAGCTGAATCGGACCACGGATCTTGGAGATCAAACCATTGATATAATCGGTGACAAAAATTTCTTCCTTGATGAAAGTGAGCTCCATTGATCCAAAACACCGTTTTCGACATGATTCGACGCCAAACGGGTCTCCGATCATTCTAACACTTTATGTGCACTCTAAACAACATAAAAACATGCGGGAACACTTGAGCCAACACCCATCAAGTATCAAATACGTATACGCATACGTATACGGATAGTTAAAATGATGTCATCCTAAGGTGTGGGCGTTACAATTCTCCCCAACTTAAGAATTTTTGTCCTCAAAAATAGAAATCAACAGAACTAACCTCAGTCGGTAAAAAAATCGGGGAACTGCTTCCTCATCTGGTCCTCATGCTCCCAGGTTTGCTGTTCGTTATCATGGAATTTCCATTTGACTAGCACAAGCGGGATCTCTTTATTTCTCAATTTTTGAACCCGACCGAGCCACAATCTGGATCAGCAACTCCTCATAACTCATATCCTCCTCAACTTGCAGATGACTCACATCAAGCACATGAGTTGGATCAGGATAAGACTTCTCCGATGAATCATGATTATACTTCCGCAACATCGATACATGGAATACATTATGAACACCCTCGAGCGGAGAAGGTAAAGCTAGCCAACCTGTAGCCTACTGGTCCAATCCTCTCAACAATCTGGAATGGCCCAATAAACCTAGGGGAAAGTTTTCCTCTGACGCGAACCTCATTTGACCCTTCCGTGGCGAGACCTTAAGCAAAACTAGGTCTCCCTTGGCAAACTCTAACGGCCTATGTCGGTTATCATAATAACTTTTTTGCCTATCTTGAGTCGACTTCAGCCTCTGCCGAATCAGCTTGATCTTTTTCGTCTGCTTAACAACTTTATCAAGGCCCCATAGTTACTTATCGCCCACCTCGTACCAACAAGCTGGTGATCTACAGGGTCTTCCATATAAAGCCTCATACGGTGCCATACCGATGCTCGCCTGATAACTGTTATTGTAAGTAAACTCACACAAGGGAAAATGCTCACCCCAACCCCCACCGAACTCTAAATGCAAGACCTGAGCATATCCTCCAGCATCTGTATCACTCTCTCAGTCTATCCATCAATCTGAGGGTGAAACGTTGTACTGAGTCAGAGACGGGTCCCAAATCGAGTCTGCAATGCTTGCCAAAACCTCGATGTAAATCGCGGATCTCTATCAGATACGATCGACACGGGTGTCCCATGCAATCTCACGATCTCTCTCACATATAATCTGCTCAGTCTATCCACAGAGTCTATGGTACTCATAGGAAGGAAGTGTGCACTCTTGGTTAATCTATCGACCACAAACCAAACAACATCAAATATGCCCTGAGGCCTCGGTAATCCCATGATGAAATTCATCATGATGTGCTCCCATTTCCACTCGGGTATGGGTAATGGTTGCATTTAACCTCCAGGCTTCTGGTGTTCAACTTTAACCTACTGGCACACCTCACATCTCTGCACGTACTTAGCTATACTCATCTTCTCTGTCGCATATTCAGTTCCTTCTGATCAAAGAGATACCTCAAACTCTTATGATCAGAATACAAAGTGAACCTCTCACCATAAAGGTAGTGCCTCCATAGCTTCAGTGCAAACACGATAGCTACCAGCTCTGAATCATGCACAGGGTAATTGTGCTCATGCACTTTAAGTTGTCTAGATGCATATGCCACCACTCTACCCTTCTGCATCAACACACATCCCAGACCCAAGAGTGATGCATCAACAAAAATCACCAACTCTTTCCCAAGTTCTGGAAGAATCAACACTGGAGTTGTCGTCAGCTTCTTTTTCAACTCACTGAAATCTTTCTCACAGGCATTTGTCCATGTGAAGGCCACATTCTTCTGAGTCGGCTTAGTCAACGTTGCGGCTATGGTGGAAAAATCCTTCACGAACTTCCTGTAATAGCCACCTAAACCCAGAAAGCTCTGAATCTCTATCACTGTGGTAGGTCTTAGCCAATCAATGATTGCCTCAACCTTAACAGAATCAACTAAGATACCTTATGCACTAACCACGTGACCCAAGAATTTCACCTTGGTCATCCAGAAGTCACACTTGCTCAGCTTGGCATACAGCCTATGCTCCAGCAATTTCTGCAATGTAACTCTGAGATGACGCCCATGATCCTCTCTAGTCTTAGAGTAGACTAGGATATCATCAATGAAGACTATAATGAACTGGTTGAGATACGGTCTGAATACCCTCTACATCAGATCCATGAACATAGCTGGTACATTAGTCAACCTGAAGGGCATCACCAAGAACTCGTAATGTCCATACCTCGTCCTAAAAGCAGTCTTCGGTACATCCTCAACTGATGGTACCCAAATCTCAAGTCAATCTTCGAAAAGAATTTGGCCCCAATCAGTTGGTCAAACAAGTCATCGATACGAGGAAACAGATACTTAATCTTCACAGTCACCTAATTCAGCTGACGGTAGTCTATGCACAATCTAAGACTCTTGTCCTTCTTCTTGACGAACAACGCAGGTGCTCCCCAAAGTGACATACTAGGAGAAATGAATCCCTTGCCCATTAGTTCATCAAGCTGGGCTCTGAGCTCATTCAACTCTTTTGGTGTCATACGATATGGTGGAATGAAAATGGGCTTTGCCTCGGGCATCAGCTCAATAATGAAGTCTACCTCTCGATTAGGCGGTATGCCAGGTAACTCATCAGAAAAAACCTTTGGGTACTCACAGACTACAAGAATGTCTGCTAACTGAACACCCTATCCCACCTCATCCACTGGCCATCGTAGTAACCTCAACATCAGTGGCTAATCTACCCTGGGTAGGTGGTCTAGATGTAGTTCTGCCTCGATAAACAAAGACTGGTTGTCCGGGTATCTGAAAGACAACCCTCTTGCCGAAGTAATCAATGTGAGCGTGATATGTTGCCAGCCAATCCATACCAAAAATGGCATCAAACTTGAAGATCTTTAAGACACTTAGGTCAACAGGCATCTCATGGCCCTCGAATCTAACAATGCATCCCACACATACCATGTTAGGGTAAATCCTATCACCGGTCGTCGTACTCAAAATCAACGGAGTACTAGTCCTAACAGGAGATAATCTCAATCTATCTACCACACTACCAGAAATAAGGGATAAAGTAAAACCAGCATCATTCAAAACATACATCAAAGAATCACAAATGTTGATTGTACCTTCAATTAACTGTTTGCTGGCCTCCGGATCTGCCTGTGTAACAGCTCTGACCTACTCTCTGGTAGGAACTGGCATAGGACTATACTAGCCAAAAGATGCTCTCTGAGGACACTACTTCTTCTTGTGCCCCTGAGTTTCGTAACCAAAACAAATTATTGGTCTCTGTGCTCTAGGTGCTGAAGATACAGCCTGCGACTCTGCCCCGACTATCTGCTGTGAACCAAATCTCATTGTGCTCTGCTGCTGGGGTCGGCCCAAAATCTGAACACTCTGGCCCACATTTGGTGGTGCTACTATCACTGGAGTGGAGGCTACAAATGCCTCATATCCACTGCCCCTAAATCTCTACCTCTTGTTACGCCGACCCCTCTTACTATCAAAATACTACACTCCTGACCCTGCTGGCTGTGTCTAAACTGAATGAGCTACAGGTGTCTGGACTGCAGCAGGTAACCTCATCCGAGAATTAGCCTCTGCGGCCTCAAAATCTGCAGCCTCGATCATCTCCTGAGCGTATGTCTGCATGCCAGCCAGTGCCAATCCCTGACAAATACGGTCTCGAAAACCATCCCGTATCCTCTGCATCCTCAGCTCATCTGTAAACACCATCTCTAAAGCGAAGAGTGACATTCTGTTGAACTCTTGCTCATACTCTCTGACAGACATGCTACCTTAGGTCAGATGTAGAAACTGGATCCTACGCCAATCCCTATCGGCTCGTGGATAAAACTTTTCGTAGAAGAATTCCTTGAATCTAGCCCGAGTCCGAATCTCACCCTCGGTACGCTCCAATCTTTCCCACCATTTGTTTGCCTTATCAATAAGCTTGAACCTGAAAAGCTTGACCTTATCATGCTCAAGAGCCCGCATGTCACTGAAAATGGTCTCCATTCGAGTCAACCATACCACAGCTAGTTCTAAGTCAAGACCTCTTGGAAACTCAGTCGAATTCTGATTCTTGAAGACTTTCATGACCCTCTCATAGCGGTCCTTCTTTGCCCTCTCAGCCACAGTCTCCACCTCTACAGCATACTAGACCCCAGCTGGTCCTGCATGATCCCCTACTGCTACAGCTACACTACTGTGCTCTGCAGCTGTCGCTACATCACCCTGTTATGGTCGCCTAACACACCCTGTGTATGGCCTAGCAACTCAAGGATTTGGGCCTGCTATTGTTAAGTGGCCTCTAAGACTGCCTCTATATGCCGAAAGCATTCCTCTGGGTCCATGGTTGATCCTGTTCTTCCCTTTCTTGTAAATATCCAAAATTCACAAAATAGGGAAAGCTCGATCAAAACCATAATCCTTGGGAGTTGTTATCCCTAAGATAACTACCCATAATCATATCCATAAAAGCAAATATAACATCATATAAGTCTTTTATTCTTTTTAAGGTTTATAAACCTAAAACACTCGCTCTGATCCCAAAGTTGTCA
Source organism: Paratinospora sagittata (assembly GCA_035771175.1). Taxonomy (NCBI): domain Eukaryota; kingdom Viridiplantae; phylum Streptophyta; class Magnoliopsida; order Ranunculales; family Menispermaceae; genus Paratinospora; species Paratinospora sagittata. The sequence goes on from CM069589.1 coordinate 16,998,870, forward strand.
CAACCCACGACGAGTGACGTCATGACCAACACTGAACCCCCTGGCTGTATCCTTCCTCGATACACCCGACGTCCTGTCACCCTAATACAAACAACCAATAACACAATAATCCCATAACATAACAACAAACTATATGGACATAATCAATTCATTAAAATAAATTACATTCCCAAAAGTGTAAACCATAAAATTCCATAAGTCCATAATAAACAAAACCAAAACTAACCATAGACACAACCCATCTATGTGTTAATTATAAATACATAGGAGTTATTAAGTACATATTTACCAAAATACAAAAATGTACAAAAACACCTACATCACAAAAATACGGAAAATGCTCCACAGTCAAGCTTTCCCCTTCTCTTTCCTATTTGAACCTAAAATGATAAGAATGAGGAGTGAGCTACAACAAGCTCAGTGAATGTTTTCTACAAGTGGCAATATACATGCATTTAGATGAAACAAGACAAGATCATCAAAGGATTTTAAATAACATGTGATATACAAGATTACATACATGAAAAATATAATGCATCATGTCATTACTCAAGACAATGCATATCATTTTTCTAAACATGCTAATGCAATCCTAACACCTCCTGAGTACAGGCGATCAAAGGCCTGGGTTCGTGACACTCAACGCCCGATCAGACCAAACAATACTCGTATTCTAATAGAATTTCTAGGGTTGTGCAGCCCATAAGATCAGCCCACCACTGTAAGTATTATGCTTAGGCCGTCCTATCTATACACAAGCCATAAAACCCTCTGTCAGGTCCACAACTGGGGATCACAGCTAGACATACGAGATTTTCCAAAAAAAATCACAACTAGGAGACCCAAACCCAATTACTAACCCTATTAGACCATGCTCAAATTCATTTCATGAACTATTAAAACATGCATAATACATATACATCAATTTAAACACTTTACATAATACAATGCCACATATAGAGAATCCAAATGTAAAGAAACACTCACAACTCGATTGGCTAGACTTAGCCAATCCAATCCGACCAAAGAAAACACTAGGATGCCACCAAAATACTCCTAAGCACCTCCACCTCTAATTGGCTTAATTGGGCCACTTTGATCAATCAAAATCCCTTAGAAGATTCTTGAGCACAAATGCTCCCAAACCCTAGCCATTCTTCCATTTTCTCTTCTCTACTTTTTTGCCTCTTCTCCAAGCTCTTTTGCCTCTTTTTAAAGTGTAAAAATGAGTAAAAACACGTCCAAGTGCTTTTATAGAACTTAGGTTACAAAATTGGGCCCACACTTAAAAAAACACGTTAATAAAAGAAATAGTTTTTTTGTTGCAATTACTTGCACTTAGTTAATCAATTTCTTTCATACGACTCACCAATTTAACATATGGACCGTCTTTATGAGTCAGTGACCAACCTTATGGTAAAATTTCAGCTCAATCCAACGGTCGGATTGTGAGATCCAACCGTTTGATCAAAACTACGCAAGAAAAATCTGCAAATCCGGGAAGCAGTGTTTGGAGTCTTATACCTTACAGTGGACAACTCCGATCAAGATCTTCACCGTTCATAATGAAGATTTATCAAAGAAGAATAAGCTGACAAAATGTGAGCTCAATCGGACCACATATCTAGGAGATCAAGCCATTTATGTAATCAATGACAAAAATTTCTTCCTCTACGGAGCAAGCTCCATTGATCCAAAACACCGTTTTCGACATGATTCGACACCGAACGGGTCTCCGATCATTACGAAATTTTATGTGCACTCTAAACAACATAAAAGCATGCAGGAACACTCGAACCGACACCCATCAAGTATCAAATATGTGTATGCATACGTATACGAATAGTCAAAATGACGTCATCCTAAGGTATGGGCGTTACAACTAGGGTTTTGGTTTTTATCGAGAAATCAAAATTGTTTCCTTGGTGATATGTTATAACTCGGCACTTGAGCGAGGGAATTAGAGACTCTAGGATTTTTGACTTATAAATTTGAAGAACATATTGGTGATAAACATGTCTAATCTACATAGTTGATAGTTAGGTGAAGTTAAACCTCTAGACTTTCTCTTCTCTATTGATATATATTCTCTATTTGATTGCTTACTTATTTACTTTTATTTCATTGTTTTAATTAAGTTTACTCTTGAATTTGATCATCTAGATAAATTTAGGGTTAGTAATTACGGTATTTAGTGAGAGTTAATCAATCCTTGAGGACGATAACCTCATTCTCATCGGTATTTTATAACTTGACATTGTACACTTGCGGTTTATCACGTACAAGGATCGTGATCCTGAAGAAAATGACCTTTACTTAAAAACTGCCCCTGTTAGTATATAGCAGAAGTAAAATTGAACCAAGAAAAACATTTACTATTACTCATGAACCAAAGTAGGGTTTCAGCAAAAATGTTTTGGTGGATGCAACAACACTTTTGTTTGTCATAAACACTTAAAAAAGATTAACTGATGTAGTTGTAGCATTTGGAGCGACAACGATTGAAGTTGGCATAACCAAATATTTGAAAACCTTAAACCCTATCTTTTGCGAGTTGAGCAAGGTTCTTTCATTTGCTGATCCATTAATATAACTGGATTTCCAGTACTTGTAGCAGTAATATCCTGCATGCATCCAATGATTAATTTCATCATAATTAATAAAGTAAGTCATCTTATGTCTAATTAATCAACACCACTAACGGGGAATTGAAGGAATTAATAAGGCATAGACTATAAAAGCATTTTCTTGTTTGAGTAATACATTTTGTTTTTTTACTCCTAATTAATGCATGCTTAGAAAGGGAGTGAAATCATGTTGAAAGGCTATTAATAAAATAAAGAGTAATGCTAGAGCAACTCTATTTTCCAATGCAATTCTCAAGTCATGCTGATGTGGTATATACTTATATACAACATTGGAAAAACCTTTTTCAAAGTGGTCAGAGGTGGTTACATCACATACTGCACATAATGTTGGACACCCAATAGGAGGATAAATTGGGTGTTTTGACGAATTAGGTCGATTTTAAAACTATCTTATGGTATTCTTAAACTGGTTGAGATATTTGTTCAAATAGATCATGTATAATAGAAAAATACAAAAATTAAATGCAAAGACACAAGATTTTTACGTCGTTCGGAGAACCTTTTCCGACATCTACGCCTAGAGAAACCTTCTCTAGGATTTCACTATCTCAGATTCACTTTAAGGGTGTAAATCAAACTGTTACAAATGTTTCTTAACAGATTCAAGGCAAACATATCCGTTTACGGGTTAAGAATGAACTGATTACTTCTTCTTGCGGGATAAGGAATAACCTAAAATCTGTTTTGCACGTTAAGGATGAACCACTTAACCTTTTACAAGATAAAGTGTGAAACTAGCCCTATGACCAACCTTGGAGTCACAAGGGATTGATAATCACTTTACTTGACTTGTTTCAACTAGAAACAACTCCAAGAGACTAAGCAATAAATGTTTGTTCCAAATAGTTGGAACAATTACAATGAAGCTCAAGATATTACAAATTAATCAATGGACATATAAAAATGAAGCTCAAGGATTGAGAAATCTTACAACCATATTCCTTTCTTGAACCAATATTGCCCATTTGAATGTTGTTAAAAACTTGAATGAATGATGCAAAAGTTGAAGCTCCAAAATCAACAAGACTTTTTCATTCAAATGCTCTCTCTAGGTGTTTTGAAAATGAAATGAGATAGAAGATAATGTTTAAAGCTCATTCTCTCATTTTCTCATAAAAACACTTAAAACTCTAAGGGATTTTGGATTTTAAGAATCAAACACTAATCTTCCCAAAGAACCCAAAAGTTTTCTCTCAAAAAGAAGAAATTTAGATTGAAGAGAAAAACCAAAAGAGAGAGAGAAAGAAAGGCAAAAATGTTCTCAACTTAGTTTATATAGTGTCTAGGGTTTAGAAGACCCTAGTTACCATAATTGTGTCTAGGTTCAATGAATAACGAACTAATTTCAAAGGTTCAAATATGGATTAGCTAAAAATTAAAATTCTGCCAAAAATCATGAAAACGCATTTCCGTAAGCTGGAAGTGTTTTTGACAAATTTTAACAATTCTGCCTGAAAAAGTAAAAATGTTGTTTTGCTAGAGGAAACGCGTTTCTAAAAAATTTTACCATTCTATCCAAAAAGTGGAAATGCGTTTCCGTTATAAGAAACACATTTCTAGTTAAGAATGAAAATTTTGCTCATTCTGCCCAAAAACACAAAAATGCGTTTTTCAAGGAGGAAACAAGTTTTTGATGCACAAAATTTTGGAAATTTGTTTTTTTTTTGAAAATTTTAAGTTCAAAACAGATTTCTTGAAAGCTTATAAATACATTTGAAATGGTCCAAATTGAAAAGAATTGAAGTTCAAAGTTGTGTTAAAACAATTTTAGACTTTGAATCAAAGTTTTGACTTTTCTAAAAAATGATTTGACTTAGTGAAATATGAATGCATCCATGGAATGATTGGAAAATAAATACGCAATATGAAATTAAGAAATATTACAACCTAATTCTAAGTATACTTGTAAGCTCTTGTCCTTATATCTTCAAGTCAACTCGTCCAAGCTTTTGACTTTAACTTTGTTTATTCCACTTGATTTGACTTGAGATCACTTGAATCTTGTATTGGCTTTTTAACTTAACCTTGGTGCTAAAACATACTAGATGAACTCATTAGCATCATCTGTTATATTGTTTGTAAGCATCAAAACATGAAGATGAATCTAATTAGTGGAAAACCACTTAAGTCAACACATAATACAACGTAGGGAAAGGTGTTGAGGATTGCGTTTCCTAGCATTTTTCTAAAATAAAAGTCTATATTACAATTAACAATTTTATATATTTTTACTACGTCACGCATGTTTGTTGGGATAAAGCATGTGTGGGTAGGGGTGGCAATATAGGTCATAACATGATAACATGACTCGAAACCAACACAAAATAAACGGGTTTGGGCTTTGCATAAACAGGTGCGGGTCAAAATAGGTTAAACCCGATTAGACACGATTAAATTTTAGGTCAAAAGCAGGTCGACCTGCTAAACCCGAAATTAACCCGTTTAACACGATTATATTTTGTGTTTGAGACTTATGTTATATGTGAAGACTTTTTAATATTTTATGTCATGTGTTGAGACTCTTACTTTATAATATTTTATTTGGTTTTTACTATATGGTTGTATAATTATGATTTTAAATTTTTGATTTATATGTTAATTTAAAATTTATATATGATAAATAGGTTAGAATGAACTTGTTGAAGCTTTAAGGGTTATAAACAAGTTCACCTATTTAACCCATTTATTAAATGTGTTGGGTTTGAGTTTACATATAATGACACGTTATTTAAACGTGTCGTGTTTGGGTTTATAATATATTTTATTATATACGATTACGACACGGCAACACGAATTGCCACCCCTATGTGTGGGCAATATCAACGGACCCTATGGCATGTTTGTTGGTATAAAGCATGTGTTCTTACATCTCCTATTATACACACACATACACATATATTGCAATTAACAATTTTATATATATTTACTTGATAGTTGCATATTTAGACATGTTTTAGGAGTGTTTTATAATTGTTTTAGGATAATTTATGCATTAATTAAGTGTGCTTATGTTAGTTTTGATTCATTTGTTAGTTTAGAAATAAATTGGTTTCTATGCATTATTTCGGTTTGTTAATTTATATGTTGGATCAATTTATGTTTTGAGTGTTTTAATTACTTGTTTTGTTTCGTTTTGTAGGTATTTAGATGTATGGAAGTGAGCATGAATGATGGACACAACATATGAGAAGCCTAGATGATGAGTCATGAAGAACCCAAGCCAAAAGGTGAAAGAAAATTGGCTAAGTCCACAAGAAGGAAATCAAAAGGAGCAAAAAATGACTAAGTCCACAAAACTACGCACAAACAGTGCTTTGGGGGCCGCGGTGCTCATCACGGCGCCATGGTGATCAAGAAAAGAAGCCTTTGGGCACCGCGGCGCTCATCACATCCCAGAGGAAATTTAACGCAGGCCGCGGCGCCACTCACGACTCCCCGTGTTTAAATGTTGCTAATTTAGCAACTTTGAAGGTTTTTTTTGGCAACTTTGGAAATTCCAATTGGACACGACTTTGGGGACACAATATATGAATTTGGAGGGTTTTTCAAGAGAGGATTTGGGAGAAAAAAGGCTTGACGACTGGAGCGAAGTGGAAGAGAACATCATAGACTATTCAAAGTCTCTATAAAACTCTAGTTTTATCTTTCCTTTGTTCTATTTGATGTTCAATTTCGTACTTTATGTTTTTATGTCTTTAGTTATGAACTAAAGCATCATTTTCTAGAGGATAAATGGATCTGAACTTTGATTCTATATTCTAGTTTAAATTCTTAATTATTATTAATGGATTTGTGATAGTTTATTTATATTTCTCCATTGTTAATGCTTTCAATCTCTTGATCATGGATTGGATGATCTTAGTTCTAGAGTGCGACACTCGGTAAAGGGTACTTTGGATCGGAACAAAGGAAATATAACCTGGGTTATCGTGAGATCGATAGGAGATCGAGACCCTTTGAAGTCATTAAAAGAAATCAAAGATCTTAGTGAGTTTGTAGGAATTAGATCTTTATCGATAAATCGAGATCAATTCCTATGAATACATTAGGAACATAGGATTTCTGGCTTATAAACTAAGTAAATACATTAATGATAAATAATTGGGAACATAGTTGATAGTTAGGTGAAATCGATTCTCTAGATTATTTCTCTATTGATAATCTGTCGTTTTCATTGCTTTGCTAGTTAATATAAAATTAAGGTAAAAACATGATAGCTAGTGTTCTAATTATCCTTGAGGACGATACCTGATTTTATCGGATTATATTATAACTTGACTGTCGTGCACTTGCGATAATTTCATGATTAAGTTTTTGGCGTTGTTGCCAGGGATAATTATTAGTTTTCACTAATATCTTGTTCTTTAACTTTGATTTTAATTTAAATTTCTATATTTTATTTTATTTTTATTCTCTGATTTTCTTTCTTAGTTTATGTTTTACAAGAGCTTATGCAAGGGAAAGAAGTCTTGAAGTACTACCGTTTCACTCTGAGATTGAACGTACTCTTGGAAGACTGAGACAAGAGAGAGGAAGAGAAACCAAAGCAATGGCTGACGACCATAATCAGTTGACCTTAAGAGACTACTTCAAACTGGTTATCAATGAAAATTACTCGAGTATTGTTCGTATTCCTATTAATGCGAACAACTTTGAATTGAAACCGGCATTGATCTCTATGGTTCAACAACACCAATATGGGAGGTCGCCTACTGAAGATCCTACTATCCACATTACTACCTTCTTGGAGATGTGTGATATGGTGAAGATGAATGGTGTTACTGAGGACACCATAAGGTTGAGATTGTACCCTTGATCTCTAAGGGACAAAGCACGAGCATGGTTGCAATCTTTGCAACCGGACAACATTGCAACTTGGCAAGAGATGGTACAAAAATTTCTTCAAAATTCTTCCCACCAGCCAAGACTGCCCAACTAAGAGTTGAGATTGGGCAATTCAAGCAACACGAGTCCGAGTCATTGTATGAAACTTGGGAGCGTTTCAAGGAATTTTTGAGGAAGTGTCCTCAGCAATCCAAGATTGGTTGCAAATCCAACTTTTCTATCATGGGATGACCTTCTTCACAAGAACTTTAGTTGATGCGGCAGCCGGTGGGTCACTTTTGACGAAAACAGCTACTGAGGCACTGAACATGTTGGAGGATATGGCTAGCAACACTTATGAGGTTCCGGGTGCACGATCAATAGTTAAGAAGGTGGCTGGTCTACATGAAGTTGATCCATTCACATCTCTCTCTGCTCAGATGTCAAGCATTGCCAACCAACTCTCTGTTCTCACTACTCAAAGTGCACAACCATCTATTGAAAAGGCGGCGGCTTTACATATGGGTTCTTCAGGGAATGAGGCACATGAGGAAGAAGTTCAATACATTAGTAATCGGGGGTACAACTTCAGAAGCAATCAAGGAGTTCCAAATCAGTACCACCCAAGTGTTTGAAATCATGAGAATTTTTCCTATGCCAACACGAGGAATACATTGCAACCTCCACCCGGTTTCTACAATCAAACTCAAGAGAATAAACCATTCTTGGAGGATATGTCGGGATTATTTATGATGGAGACAAAAGCTTCAATTAAGAACTTAGAAGTACAAGTAGGACAGCTAGCCCAAACAGTGAATGCACAACCACATGGATTCTTGCCTAGCAACACCAAGATAAATCCCAAGGAACAATGCAAGGCCATCACTTTGAGGAGTGGAAAAGAAGTTAAGGGGGTTGATTCTACAAGCCAACACATTACATCTCCCCCTCCTTCTAGTCAAGAGAATGAGGAGGCCAACAAGGAAGCTAAGTCAAGCAAAGAAGAGAAAGAATCAAGCAAGAGGGAAAAATCTCAAGAGAGGCCTTATAGGCCTGATTCCATCACCTTCCCAGATAATCCCCCTATTCTTAAGACTCCTATCCCTTTTCCCCAACGTTTCCAAAAGAAGAATCTTGATGAGCAATTCGCCAAGTTTCTTGAGATTTTCAAGAAGATCCACATCAACATCCCTTTTGCCGATGCTTTTGAGCAAATGCCCAACTATGTGAAGTTCATGAAGGATGTGATGACAAAGAAGAGGAAGCTAGAGGACTATGAGACGGTGAAGCTTACTGAAGAATGTAGTGTTATACTACAAAAGAAGTTACCTCAAAAGCTAAAAGATCCAGGGAGTTTCACTATACCTTGCACCATCTTAATTATACGCCGAGGGTATGTAAGTGATCGGTCCGCTAGTTGCAACGATATTGTAGTTGGCTTCACCTCGCCAAGTCCCAATTTCCTAAAAATTGACAAAGACATCAAGTTAATACTTGCAGTTTTGGAGGACTTTGTAGTTTTGGACATGGAGGAAGATAGTGATATTCCTCTTATACTTGGGTGACCATTCTTAGCTACTGGGAGAGCTTTGATAGATGTGCAGCTTAGCGAGCTTACCTTGCGAGGGAATGATGAAGAGGTCTAGTTTAACATATACAAGACTCTTAAGTTCCCATATGAGGGGAATACATGTCACCAGATTGATGTAGCAGAAGTGGTTGATGCATGTGTGACCGGGGTACATGATGAGGCTACACCGGGAGATCCTTTAGAGAAGTGTCTTGTGAGTTTGATATCTAGAAATGAGGCCTTTCATGATGAAGTCCAACATTATGCCTTAGCTCTTGAGATCAACAATCCTGCGAGTACAATCACCGAAGCGGAAGATATTGAAGTTTCTTCACCACCCGAGTCGGTTGAGTCTTCACCAGAGTTGAAGCCATTACTTGAGCATCTTCGCTATGCATTTTTGGGTGAGAAGTCTACTATGCCAATCATTATATCATCAGTTTTGTCTAGTGTGGAGGAAGAGAAGCTATTACGCATCTTGAGAGAGTACAAGTCTGCTTCGGGTGGTCCATAGCCGACATTAAGGGAATAAGTCCTTCCATTTGCATGCACAAGATCTTGATGGAGGATTCTTACAAGCCTTTCGTTGAGCATCAAAGAAGGCTAAATCCACCCATAAAAGAGGTTGTCAAAGCTGAGATTTTAAAGTGGCTCAATGTGGGAATCATATACGCCATTTTAGATAGTTCGTGGGTAAGTTCGGCTCAAGTGGTGCCTAAGAAAGGTGGTATGACTGTAGTGATGAATGATAAGAATAAGCCGATTTCCACTAGGACAATGACGGGCTGGAGAGTTTGCATAGACTACCGGAAGCTCAACAAGGCCAAAAGGAAAGATCACTTTCCTCTTCATTTTATTGATCAGATGCTAGATCGGTTGGCCGGCTACCATTACTATTGTTTCCTAGATGGGTATTCGGGGTATAATCAGATATCCATTGCCCCAGACCACATTCACTTGCCCATATGGTACTTTTGCTTTTCGACGCATACCGTTTGGATTATGTAATGCATCGGCGACTTTTCAACGGTGCATGATTGCTATATTTTTTTGATTTGATAGAGGACATCATGGAGGTTTGTATGGACGATTTTTCAGTATTTGGGTCCTCCTTTGATCATTGTTTGCATAACCTCTCCCTTGTGTTGAAGAGGTGTGAAGAAACGAACTTTGTATTTAATTGGGAAAAGTGTCACTTCATGGTGCATGAGGGCATTGTTCTTGGCCACCGAATTTCATCTAAGGGCGTTAAGGTAGACAAGGCGAAGATTGTTACTATTGAAAAGCTTTCACACCAGAAGATTGTTAAGGACATAAGGAATTTCTTGGGGCATGCGGGTTTCTATAGAAGATTCATTAAGGATTTTTCCAAGATTGCCAAACCTCTTTGCAACCTCCTTGAGAAAGAAACCTTATTTGTGTTTGATGAGCATTGTGAGGAAGCTTTTGAGTTGATCAAGAAAGCTTTGATATCAGCACCTATTATGGTGATATCGAATTGGAGTGAACCGTTCGAGATCATATGTGATGCGAGCAACTATGCAGTGGGAACGGTCCTTGGGCAATGAAGAGAAAGATGTTCCGGGCCATTTATTATTCAAGTAGGACACTTGATGGGGCTCAACAAAATTACACAACAAACGAGAAATAATTACTAGCAGTGGTCTTTGCTTGTGATAAGTTTAGATCCTACATCATTGGGTCTAAAATGATAGTTTGTACCGACCATGCCACCATCCGCTACTTGTTTGAGAAGAAGGATGCAAAGCCTCGATTGATTAGATGGGTCCTCTTGCTTCAAGAGTTTGATATGGAGATTAGGGACAAGAAAGGGAGTGAGAATGTAGTTGCGGATCATTTATCTCGGCTGCAACTAGATGAGCAAGATGATGGTGTGCCTATTTTGGAAACATTTCCAGATGAACAATTATTTGGGTTATTTGCCAAACTTCCATGGTATGCTGATTATGTGAACTACTTGGCAAGTGGTGTCTTGCCTCCGGATCTATCATATGCAAGGAAGAAGAAGTTTTTACATGATGTGTGTTTTTATTTTTGGGATGAACCCTTGCTATTTAAGAGGTGCAATGATCAACTTATAAGGAGATGTATACCAGAGGAGGAAGTGCAATCCATTCTACATGATTGCCATTCGTCTCCATATGGTGGTCACTTTGGGGCTACAAGGACAGCGACAAAGGTTCTTCAAAGTGGGTTCTATTAGCCTACATTGTTTCGAGATAGTTATGCATTTGTGAAGACATGTGACCGATGCCAATGTCTTGGTACCATCTTTAGGCGACACGAGCTACCTTCGACAAACATCTTAGAGGTGGAGCTTTTTGATGTGTGGGGTATTTATTTTATGGGACCGTTTCCCTCTTCATGTGGCAAAACATATACACTTTTGGCAGTTGATTATGTTTCCAAGTGGGTCGAAGCTATAGCCATGGAGACCAATGATGCTAAGGTGGTGCTGAAATTTCTACACAAGCAAATATTCACTAGATTTGGCACACCTAGAGCTATCATAAGTGATGAAAGCACCCACTTTTGTAACAAATTGTTCAATGCTCTTCTTGCCAAGTATGGGGTGAAACATAAAGTGGCACTTGCATACCATCCTCAGACCAATGGCCATGCCAAAGTGAGCAATCGGGAAGTCAAGCAAATTTTGGAGAAGACCGTCAATGTCACTAGGAAGGATTTGTCTTTGAAGCTTGATGATGTTTTATGGGCGTATCGGAGTGCATTGAAGACTCTTATTGGGATGTCTTCTTACCGCCTTGTGTTTGAAAAATCTTGTCACTTACCGGTTGAGTTGGAGCATCGAGCGTATTGGGCGGTGATAAAGCTTAATTTTGACTTAAAGGCATCCGAGGATCAAAAGCTATTACAACTAATGAAGATGGAAGAGTTTAGGAATGATGTTTATGAGAATGCCAAGATCTATAAAAAGCGGACCAAGAAGTGGCATGACAAGAACATTGAGAAGCGAGATTTTGAACCAGGGCAACAAGTACTTCTATTCAATTCTAGATTAAAGTTGTTCCCTGGCAAATTGAAATCCAGATGGTCGGGACCTTTTATGGTGGAACGAGTTTTCCCTTTTGGAGCGATTGAGCTAAAGAATGAAAATGGTGTTTGCTTCCGAGTTAATGGCCAAAGGTTGAAGCATTACTATGGCCACGAAGTGCGGCGAGATGATTGCATCACTTTAGGGGATCCGTAATAGCAATGTGTCTGAAAGTTGGGCTGATGACTTTAAACCAGGCACTAGATGGGAGGCAACCCATCAGTTTTGAAGTTTTTTTATTTTTTATTTATTATTTTTTGTGTTTTAAATTTTTTTTAGTCATTGTAGTATAAATTTGACTTTCGCGCCTTAACATATTTGTTTCTTTTTTTACGTTCTAACGCAAGTTTGGGGGTCTCTTTGGAGCAACTAGGAGAGACGAATGGCGCGCATCTTCACCCATTTGGGTTTAAGGGGTTTTCTAAACTCATCTCTCTCTTATATGCCTCTGTTTTTCTTTATTTGTTTATATCATGCATTGAGGACAATGCTTGCTTTAAGTTTTGGGAGGAGAGTTTTGAATTTTTGTCATATGGTATGTTAGTTGAGTATGCATTAGTTTAGGTTAGGAAGTCGCAATGTTTTGCAATTTTAGACTTCTTATGGAAGGCCAATGATAAGATGACACTTTAGAGGTATGAAACAATAGGAGAATGTAGAGAGTTACCTATTTGTCTGTGTGCTTGATCCAACTTTTGCTGGGAATTGTTAGAGAGACTTAACCATTTGTACATGATTTTTGATCATTGGATTGAGATTGTTGTGAATGGACTTTTGCTTGCTAAGTCATATCTTAGATCTCTAGGGATTCAAGAACAAGTTTGATCACCACTCGAGGCGAAATCCTAGTTAACACACCATGAGAAAGATGATTTAGGCCATGTTTGAAAATGTTTGAGCCATATAGCCTACCTTACTTTTTATTGTATCCATAGTTCCCACTTTGAGCTGAATATCCTTTTCTTTGTTACCTATACATCAAGAAATCTGAGCTTATCATGTTTAATTCCCTTGTTTTTCAACCTATGTACCTTATATACTTTGATTATGGAGTGTTATTATTTGGATGAAAGAACAATGAGAAAGAAAAGTGAAGAAAAAGGGCGACAAAGAAGAAGAAAAAAATGTGAAGTTTGCTTGAGAGTTTTATTAACAAAAAAAATGAAAAAGAGAAGAAAAAGGATGTTATGCCCATAATTATGAAAAGAAATAAGTTTGGGGGTGTAGTTACTCTTTGAAAATAAGAAAACAAGCAAACAAAAGAATGGGGAATGAGATGAAAAAAAATGAATATTTAAAGAGAGTATATATGTGCTGAAATTGGGTTTTTGGTTCTAAATGTAATGTAGTGGATGATAAAAATTGATCAAAGTGGTTAGGGTGCCTTTTGAGTTAAAATTTTCATATTCTTCCCTACCTTTGAACCTAGGCCTTACATTACAACCTATGAAAGACCTATTAATTTTGAATGGTGTGTGATCTACATTAGTGGAGAGTAGTGTGAAAAACTTGCCTATGGAGTTCCAACTTAAATTTTATATTTTGAGATCTTACACTTAACACTTGCTTGCACTTGTTCATGACTTGCATGATTAGTTGATGAGATTAGTTATGTACTCATGTGTGAAAGAATCAAAAGTGAAACTTAGTGAGAGTTGGGTTGAGATTCTAGACAATTCTATACTCTTGAAATTCTTTCCTAGAAGTGAATATTCCTTTTGGTGTAATCTTGGAGGCCATGTATGTGTTTATAATGTTGAGTCAAGTCTTTAATTGTGCGAGATTGTGACTTTAGAAGGGATATATTAATTATGAGTTTTTAGTTTTGTTTTCCCTTTGGTCAGGACGATCAAAGTCCTAAGTTTGGAGGTATTTGATAGTTGCTTATTTAGACATATTTTTGGAGTGTTTTATAGTTATTTTAGGATAATTTATGCATTAATTAAGTGTGTTTATGTTAGTTTTAATTCATTTGTTAGTTTGGGAATAAATTGATTTTTATGCATTATTTCGATTTGTTAATTTATACATTGGATCAATTTATGTTTTGAGTGTTTTAATTACTTGCGGTTGTTTTGTTTTGTAGGTATTTAGATATATGGAAGTGAGCATGAATGATGGACACAACATATGAGAAGCCTAGATGATGAGTCATGAAGAACCCAAGCCAAAAAGTAGAAGAAAATTGGCTAAGTCCACAAGTAGGAAATCAAAATGAGCAAAACATGACTAAATCCACAACACTGCGCACAAACAGTGCTCTGGGGGCTGCGGCGCTCATCATGGCGCCAAGGTGATCAGGAAAAGAAGCCTCTGGGCGACGCTGTGCCCAGAGGAAATTTAACGCAGTGTCGCGGCGCCCCGTGTTTAAATGTTGCTAATTTTGCAACTTTGAAGGTTTTTTTGGCAACTTTGGAAATTCCAATTGAACGCGACTTTGGGAACACAATATATGAATTTATAGGGTTTTTCGAGAGAGGATCTGGGAGAAAAAAGGTTTGACGGTTGCAGCGAAGTGGAGAAGAACATCATAGACTATTCAAAATCTCTACAAAACTCTAGTTTTATCTTTCTTTTGTTTTTGTTTGATGTTCAATTTTGTGCTTTATGTTTTTATGTCTTTAGTTATGAACTTAAGCATCGTTTTCTAGAGGATAGATGGATCTGAACTTTGATGTTATGTTATGGTTTATAGTCTTAATTATTAATAATGGATTTGTGATAGTTTATTTATATTTTTTTATTGTTAATGCTTTCAATCTCTTGATCACGGATTTGATGATCTTATCTAGAGTGCGGCACTCGACAGAGGGTACTTTGGATCAGAACAAGAAAAATATAATCTAGGTTATCGTGAGACCGATAGGAGATCGAAACCCTTTGAAGTCATTAAAAGTAATCATAGATCTTAGTGAGTTTGTAGGAATTAGATCTCTATCAATAAATCGAGATCAATTCCTATGAATATGCTCTAGCGTGGCACTCGATAGAGGGTATTAGAAACATTAAGATTTCAGGCTTATAAACTAAGTAAATACATTAATGATAAATAATTGGGAACATAGTGATTAGTTAGGTAAAATTGATTCTCTAGATTATTTCTCTATTATTAATATGTTGTTTTCATTGTTTTATTAGTTAATAATTAGTTATTTTTATTACTATTTAATTACTTAATCATTCGAATTCAATTGTCTAGATAAAATTAAGGTAAAAATATGATAGCTAGTATTCTAATTATTCCTAAAAATGATACCCGATTTTATCAAATTATATTATAATTTTACTATGGTGGATTTACCATAATTTTACAATTACTACTACGCATGTTTGTTGGGATAAAGCATGTGTTCTTACATCTCCTGACACAAATCTTATTACACACGCACACATATATATATATATATATATTTCATTAAGAGTGCCACAGATGTCCATCTATGACTTGGATGTAAAAATTAAAATATCTGATGTAAGGACAAGATCAATGCAAGGACACCGAAATAATAATAGAAAAAATAGAATTAACACATAATAGAAGTTATTATATATTAATATTGAAAGACTTAAGGCCTCAAATTGCTGGAAGCCGACCTTAGTTGTAGCCTTATTGTAGCTTTGAATCCTGTTATTGTCTTGTTTCCTCAAATCTTTAAGTGATTTGTATTTGAGGAGTGCTATTTTTCTATAGTATTTAGTATTCATTTTTAGCACACATCTCACTAAATATACATACACATTAGATGTCTTTATGTCACGTAATAATACATTAGTCAAGAATATTTAACATACATTAAAGAGTTGTGTACCAAAAATATTCTCAAACTCCATTTAACTAAATATTTTCTTAATGACAGGAATCTACTCATATCATTTTTTATATTCTATTTTTTTTGTATTGGATGAGTGTTACCATTCACAATAATAATTTTGACACTTTTTTTTCAACAAGCATCTCATTAAACAAATTGAAGGTCTTTGTATCATGCAACCATAGACAAAGCCTCATTTTTGCTAATCTGGGCTGGGTTGCTGTGTGGTGCAGTGATACAATATTTTTTTTTAAATTTATTATTTTTTTATATAAAGAAAGAAATTATAATTAATATTTTATTAAATATTAATTGATTAAATTATATAAGAAATTAAAATAATCTAATTAAATAAAAAACAAATTATCAAAAATATTAATTTATCAAAGACTACTATCTAACAAATTATAGTCACAATCAATTAAAAAATTTATATATAAATACCTGAAAACACACTCTTTTAAATTTACAAGTCAAGCGTCAATTTACAGCGTTAAAAATAAGGTTATCAAATAATTTTTAAAAATTTTAGTTGAACCATTTTTTTGTCATAATGTTTAGTTAGATTCAAATTAACTATACATATTTATTCTTTAAATATTAACGATTTACATATCTTAAAATATGCAATAAATGGTTCAATGAATATACACGTGTGGCTGTATATGTAATACAAATTTTTATAATTAAATTAATATTGTTCTTATTAAAAAAGAGATGATAATTTAATTATAAAAGTTATAATTATATATATGACTACCCATATCTATTCTTTAAATATTAATAATTTATATATTTTAATCAATAAATTTTTTAAAAATTTGTCTAAAGTTTTTTTTTTAATCCACCTTAAATAATTTTTTTGACTATGTCATGTAACAATATTATAAAATTGTTGGTAACCCTCGGTAACAAAGAACTTTATGGATGTTAACCACTGAATATGTGGATGCTTTTGTCAAAAAAAAGAAAAAAGAAAATGTGGATGCTTATTATCTGAGAAAAGACTGTCGCTATCCGGCGTCAGGGGATCTTGCATCTGTATCTAGATAATTAAACAGCGGTGAGGCGTCACAGCCGTTGTTCGTCAACGGCTGTTTTTTAGAGTACGATGAATCAGCAATGGTACACGTATCATAATGAGGACCACTTCTTATTAAATGAAACAAATAAAATTGAAAGATAAAATCTAGCTTCCAAAGTAATGAAATTATTATATTTATGAGGAACAGCAAAACTCTACCACGTCCTCCCTTGCAATGGATGCTTCTTAATTATTATCTTAAAATCAAATATTAAATGGGACACAATGCGTCCAAATGCGTCCAATAGGTTCTATTATTTCTAGTTAAAAAATTTACTTTTTTTTTTAAGTCACAGAAAAAGTTAAAATTATTTAATGAAAGTCGCGAGTAAGAAAAATCCAAGTATTCTACATCCCTTGGATTAATATATATATATATATGTTGTGTGTGGTGTGTGTGTGTGAATGTATTATAGCAATTTGTGTATATTTAAGATACATGAGACGTCTAATTTATTTATTAACAATAAAGTTACCTACAATAGTAGTTGACGCATGTAATTAGAAAACAATTTAATTAAGTTGAATTGTACTGTTAATGACATTAGCCTGCTCTTAAAAGTAAGGTATTACATGCATTAGATTTAATCATTTAAAAATTAAAGAAAGAATTTTTTTTTTTTTGAAAAAAGCTTAGAAATGGGAAATAATCTAATGATTTTTTTTTATATTTATCTAATTGGATGGCACATAAAATGTACATACATATGTAATACTTTTAATTGACCGCTACCATTACATTGAATTTTTTTAATTTATTTTAATTTTTTTCCAAGCTACCATTAAATTGATTTGTAGTATTTATATATATTAATATATGATTTCATATTGTATCACGTTAGAGCCTTCAAATGTAAGTAAAAGGAAAATTGAGAAAAAGAAAAGGGTAAAATGAACTAAAAAAAAAAAGGAAAAAAAACTTTTGTTTGTTATAAATGAATTGAATACCTATTCTATAGCCTCCATTTCTAATCTTGCAACCCTTACGGTGTTAATCACATAACCTTCAAATTTATGAGATTTATTTGATAGCTATTCAATGTATTTAATTTTTGTATAAATGATCATTGTAATCCTCTGCTATACCAAAAAGTCTATATAAAGGGCTCTTGTATCTCAATAAGATCAACAATAAGAACACAAGTTCTTCACAAATTTTCTTCTTTATCTCAAGATTCTCTAGTATTAGTTTAGTTTAATATTAATTTCTATTTTATTTTGTAACGCGTTATCAACACGATCGCTCAGACAAATAAAAAAGAAAACCCTTATCTCATACTTAAACTATCAACATTGCTCATCCGAAAAGGTATACGATGTTGTGCCCTTTCAATCCACATCTTACTGGCATCAGGGTTTGGTTCAATAATTGCTTTAGTCGATTCTATGGTAACAGATGGAGTCACACTGGCTGGAGCTGCTAGGGCTTTCTGTATTGGCTGGAATGGACACCGACTCATCTTGTACCCTTTCAATCCACACCTGTAACATGTAATAGGAGGGTGAGGTGTCGACGACCCATTATGAGACTCTGTCCCTGGCACCGGAAACCAACTTTGACCACTGCCCGATCCCTTCAGTGGTGGCTATGGTTGTTTTACTAAAGAACTCTGACTCAAGGTCTCCCTGTAGTCTATGCCCCTCTATCCACTGCCATCGAAAATGGTGTTGTCGGAACTAGAATCCCTGGAGCCATATAAGTCTCAACTTCACTAGGCGCTTCACCTACTTTGGGCTTCTTATTATCCGCCCTAAACTTCTTCTTCTACTTACTTTTTTTTCCCAAGAAGGAAAAATACTTCTCAGAGTATGGAGGTTGTGCTAGTGGAACTACTAAGGCTGCCTATTAGCCTACTGCCTTAGCTGTCTCGAAGTCTAAATCCACCTTCATGGTTTATACACCTGCCACAGTTAGCCCCTATCGAATAGGATCTCGAAAGCCATTTCTAATTCTCTTCATTCATAGAGTGTCAATCACCACCATCTCTAGAGCAAACAGGGTCAGTTTGTCTCGTGATCGTATTCAAGAACAGTCATAGTCCCTTGCTTTTAGTTTATGAACTCCTCACGTCTCTTATCAACCTCGGACTGAGGATAAAAACCTTCATAAAACAACTCTTTGAATATATCCCAAGAGTCAATCACTTTATGTGTTTTAATCATGGCTTGCTACCATTGCTCAACATCATCTGTTAGCTTGAATCTAGCTAACCTCACTTTATCCTTTTAAAAGACTTGCATGTCATCAAAGAAGGTCTCTATTCTCAGTAACCAATTCTCAACTACTTAAGCCTAGTAGGGAATGTAGGAGGATCTCGGCTTTTGAAGGCTTTCATCACCTCCTCATATCTCTTTCTTTCATCTGCATCCTCCATAACAGCTTGCACTAGTGTTTCTGTTTCAGCAGTGTTCCTTTCTATAGATGCACCCACACTGCTAGCACCAACATCAAGAGCTACTGTGGTTCAGGCCTTTGCCTGTCTTCTTGCAACGTGGCTACCAGCTCCATAAGCTAATCATTATGTTGTTGTCGAGTAGCTACTAGTTCTTCTAGCCTTCTGATCCTCTCTTGATCAGTGTTTTCCATTATGGCCGACCTTGACTGTTTTCTCCTTCAAATTTGAAATCCACATATATAGGTGATTATCAATCAAGGTAGCATAATGGATTAAATTTAAACATAATAGTATTACCCATAACATACTCATATGAAAAAAAACATAATATCATAAGACTTTTAATCTTTTTAAGGCTTTTAAACCTAATACTCTGATACCAACATTGTCGTGAGCTCCTTCGTAGGGTGACGTCACGACCGACACAAAATATCAAATATGTTATACACTAGACATATCTAACATCCTGTCAACCTGTCATGTACATATACTCATAACCATTCATATACCACAAATATCGCCATATTGATCAAAACCAAAACACAATTTCTTAATTCATCATAACCTAATTTATTATCATCACATGTACATGCACAACTTCTAGATAATAATATATACAATATATTGTTTTACATGTACATATATTCCAAAATATTCAAAGTTTCAAACTTCTTAAAGTACATACATCAAATACAAAGGAAAGTGTCACTCCTCTTGAGCTTTACCTTTGCCCTTGATGTCTTTACTTGAAATGATTGAGAAATTGGGGTGAGCTACAACAAGCTCGATGAATATTTCTACATCAAAACCTAATTTATTATCATTGCATGTACGCGCACAACTTCTGGATGATAATATATACAATATATTGTTTTACATGTACATATATTCCAAAATATACAAAGTTCCAAACTTCTCAAAGTACATACATCAAATACAAAGAAAAGTGTCACTCATCTTGAGCTTTACCCTTGCCCTTGATGTTTGTACCTGAAGTGAATTAAAAAGTTGGGGTGAGCTACAACAAGTTCAATGAATATTCCTACATATGGCATCATATATGCATTAATACAAAACATGACATTTTAAACAATATATATCAAAACTTGTGCAACAATCTAAACAAATAAGATACATGCAAAATATAATTCTAACTCATATGATCATTTACAAGCAATGCAAAATCCAATGAAGATCCATATGCCAATCTCTCTCCTTTAAAGTAAATGAGCAAGTCTGCTCCTTATTATGCTTCTATGAGAAGTGCACCGGCCTCAATTTACTCTTTATCATTCTTAGCTAACCCTATGTCTAGATCACATAAGTAGAAATGCATTGGCCACGAGTACTCATCGATACCTAAACGAGTCTGCTCCCAGGGATATCGACCAATAAGAAGACTACTCATGTCTATGACCTACTCTAGTAAGTTCAAGACATGCTCTGATTGTTTAAAATAATTTATGAATTCCAATCATAATGCATATACACTAGCATGCTTATCATTTCACAAACAAATTTATAGATATACAATGCCATTCATAAATACCAAGATAAGAACCCAACATGGTGCAACACAGATAGTCGGGGTGGAGGTCTCAAGATAAAAACTTGTGCCCACCTTAGTCGCACCCACTTGGGGAGAGCAATCCAATGCCCTTGCAATGCTCGAACGTGGATTAGTCTCGCCCGAAAGGCGGGGATACCGTATGGGAAACAAAAAATAAAAAATAAATACCAAGATAAGAAATACTCACTAACACCAGAGTTTCTATGCCAATCTATCGCTAATCACTCAATCCAGTCAACACCATTCAAGATGATCAATTGGATCTTTTCAACACATTACAATTTCTAAACATACATTAATTTCATCATTGTGCAAACTGGAACTAAAATCCAGCTGCATCAACCCAACACACATACTTACCACTCAAGCAGCTCAATCCAACCAATGTATCAAGCTCCCAATTTCACGTTCAAAAATCTGTAAACATTGCAAAGATCCACTTTAATACAATAACTAGTTGCATTCACAACAAACATGCTTATTACATACATTAAAACCCTCAATTACTTTAACTAGACCGGGGTTTGGTCATACCCTTCATACAACCCAAATTCTCCTCACATAAACCAAATCAATCCAAACTCATACATGTGATACAACTCAAAGAAAGATGCAAGAATTCATGAATTTTAAATTAGGAAACACTTACCTAGCCACTCAAAATCCAAGCCCTAGCTTTCTTCTCCTTGTCCCCTTTGTTCTCCCTTTCTTTGCAACCCAAAATTTGCTCAAATGAGCGAGAATGCTCAAGAAAAGGCTTTTATCGGCGCTTAAACCGCCACACCGACTTGTTTAAAAAACTATCAAAATAGTCTGGAGCATGCGCTTCTCCTTTCGAGGAGTGCGATCTTCCTTGCCCAGAAAAATAGGTTGTTTTTTGTCATCGCAAGGAGCGCGCTTCTCCATCTTTTCTAGAAAACTCAACTCTCTGTCTGTCACCATTGGAGCTCACTCCACAGGGTGGGAGCATGCTCTTCCCTTGCCTAGAACCCAGAACGAAATTCTGTCTCGGGAGAGCGCACTCCTCTATTCTCGAAGTGAGCTCTTATTGTCCAGACTTGAATTTTCTAACTTTTCCACCCTAAAATCTATATCTAGGGTCTCGATGTTCCTATGACACTAGGATACATAAAATACATGATGTTATACCCACAAATATGTACGTATACGGGTATAAATAAGTCTGACAATATGTAGAAGTCAAGGTAAAGGTTTGACCAAAGGTACGGGGTGTTACAGTTTTAGTATACTATACTTTTTTTTCCTTCGCTATGGTTTTGTCCCACCATGAGAATTGTAATATTTTTCCTTCACTAGTTTTTTTTTTCTCACGAAATTTTATCTAGTAAGGTTTTAACGAGGCATATTCTCACATATGGAGGGTATTCAAAGGGGGAGTGTTATAAATGTATTGAATACCCATTCTATAACCTCTATTTCTAATCTTGTAACCCCTGTGTTTCAAACTCATAACATCCAAATTTATGGGATTTATTTATAGCTATTCAATGTATTTAATTTTTCTATAAACGATCATCGTACCCTATACCAAAAAGTCTATATAAAGGGGTCTTGTATCTCAATAAGATCATCAACAAGAGTACAAGTTCTCTACAAATCTTATTCTTTCTCTCAAGATTCTCTAGCATTCGTTCAGTTTAATATTAATTTCTACTTTATTTTGTAACATTGTTTCAAATTTAGTTATTTATTTATCTTGTAGAAATTAAAAATAAAACTTAAATAATTACAAACATTTCTTTATCTATTACAACGAATGGTTGGCTCAATAGAAGTAGGCTGAGTCCCAAAGTAGTCTCTGTAGAGAAGTTCCTTCGATTCTTGGAGGCATCCTCCTTTGGAGAGGTTTACCATTCCGCTACTGCCTCGAATGAGAACTAGTCTCATACTTGAAAGGTGTGTGAGGATACCTCGTGGGAAACCCAAAAAAAAAAAAAATCTATATCATCTCTTAGTTTATCTCAACTACTATTACTAGTCTCCCTCTCAAACGCTTTTCTATCATTTCTAACACTATAAATTTAGGTTTTTGGGTGGTTCTAAATATCAGAAAATTTATAGTAAAAAGGGAGGAAAACTCGTAGAAAAGGTGATTGCAAATACCAAGGCTTGTCTAGCTGAAAATTGATAAAATTTTGTAAAAAATCTCTTTATTATAGTGAATTTTAATGCTCTAAAGAGCCTTGGAAGTTCCACTAACTTGGGTTTCACCGCATAAAAAAAATTATTGGTCTCTCTATTTTTATTTTTTTTGCTATTTTTTTTTTTTTTGCAAATTATTATTTTTCCCTGGAAGTGGTTGTATTTAATTTTTGTTGTTAGGGTCAAATAAGTGACAACCAAGAAAAATGAGAATCATTCGATTTGAATTTGGAGATCCATAAAAAGATGAAGCTTGTTATGAATGAGAATTAATATTGTAACTATTCAAAAGTGAAAATGTGAGGAGTTGAAATAGGAAGATGTGGGAGGTTTTATAACTACTCCCAATTAGCGGGTTGAGTTGAGGGCATTTTGAGCAGTGTCAAGTTATAATATACCGATAAATATTGGGTTATCATCTTCAAGGATCAATCAACTCTTCACTAATTACCGTAATTAATAACCCTAACTTTATCTAGATGATCAGAATCGAGAATAAACTAAATTAAAATAATGCAATGAAATTAAAAAATAGCAAGTAATAAAAATCAAGAGAAATCAATAGAGAGACATTCTAAAGGTTCAACTTTACCAAACTTTCAACTGTCTTTTATATATATTTATTATTAAATTATTCTCCTAGTTTATAAGTAAAAAATCCTTAAATCTCTAACTTATTCTCTCGAGTGCCAAGTTAGAACATATCTATATGATTTGATTTCGATCTCTCGATAAAAACCAAAATCACACAAACTCATTACGCTTTATAATTTTTCCCATAACTTCAAAGAATATTATAAATCTCTCGATTCTATAATATTTATAGGTTATATTTTTCCCAATCCAATCCAATCCAGGTTCCTTCTTTCGAGTACAAAACCCAAGATCTAAAAACATTCAATCTAGGGCCAGTAGATCAAAAACATTAAAATCTGAAAAATATATATAAACTATAAAAAATCTATTAATAAAAAAAAATCAACCTAAAACATAGTATCAAAGTTTAGGATCCATTTATCCTTTAGACAAATAACTTAGTTCATCATTGAAATAAAGAAAAAAATCAAAAATATTGATGAACATCTTAAATATAAACAAGAAGAAACTAAAAAACCAAATCGCAAGATGTGAGGATCGCTCCCTTGTCTCCAACTTCGCACTTTCTGCCTCTTTCGATCCACTTCAGTTCGACTTGTTCTCATCTCTATTATGCTTCAAAAACCATCCTTAATGACGTATTTATAAGTGGAAGAAAGTAGGAAAAAAATCCCATAAAAATCAAATTTAATGAGGAATTTCAGAGAAAAATCCTACACATAGTAGAAAAAGGAATCGCATGGGTGGCGCGGCCTCCACTGTGGGCGTTGGGGCACCCAGGTGCTGTTTTTTTTATTTTTCACCACCACCACCCATTTCTTGTCGATTTTCTCCACTTTTTTGCTTGGTTTTGCAGTTATTTCTTCCTTCCAATGCTTGGTCACTTGTTCATTACTTTCAAATCAATTCAAGACCACTTTAAAACCTAAAAGATCAAACATGAACTAAGTGTAAGAACTCTCAAAACTTTCACATAAAATAACATATAAAAGTAAAAAAAAAAAAACTAAACCGAAACTTTGACATAAAACACACCTAAAAACCTACTTATCAAATACCCCCAAACTTAAGACTTTGGTCATCTCGAGCAAAGGGAAAACAAACCTAAAACAAACAATATTACCACATCCTAAAACAAACAAAGATTTTGTTTGAAAGTATGGACATGAACATGACCTCAAAGTTTGCATGAAATATAATAACTACTGGGAAAGTTTCAAATGTATGAAAGATGTCTAGAATTTCAATTCAACTCCTACCATGCCTCACCTTTGATTCTTTGAGAGTGTAAATACATAGTCAATCACTTGAAATGTAGCACCCGTACCTTTCAATGACATCATTTTGACCCGTAGAGTACCCATAGAGTACCCCTATACGTATCTATATACGTATATGTATGCGTATTTGATGCTCGTCGTGCGTAGGTTCAAGTGTATTTGCATGATTTTATGTTATTTAGAGTGCGCATGAAGTTTCAGAATGATCAGAGACCCGTTCAACGTCGAAACATGTCGAAAACGGTGTTTTGGATCAGTGGAGCTCATTCTATGGAGGAAGAAATTTATGTTACCGATTACATCAATGGCTTGATCTCCTAGATTCGTGGTCCGATTGAGCTGAAATTTTGTAAGCTTATTCTTCTCTGATAGGTCTTCATTATGAATAGTAAAGATCTTGATCGGAGTTGTCTACTGTGATGTATAAGACTCCAAACACTGTTTCTCGGATTTGAAAAATTTCTTGCGCAGTTTTGGTCAAACAGTTGGATCTCACAATCTCACCGTTGGATTGAGCTGAAAGTTTACCACAAGGTTGGTAACTGACTCATAAAAGTTTTTAACGGTTAAGATGTTAAGTTTTACGTATTTTGTAAGAAATGGATTATCTAAGTGCAAGTAATTGCAGTAGAAAAATCTATTTTTTGGCAGTTTTTCATGTGGGCCCAAAATTTTTCTATAAAAGCAACCACAGTCTAATTTTCGGCACACTTGCTCATTTTCCACTTTGAAGAGAGGGAAAGGAGTTTGGAGAAGCGAAAAAGAAGGGGAAAGGAGAAAGGAGAGAGAAAGGCTAGGGTTTGGTGCATTTTTTCCCAAAATCCCTTCAAGGTATATCATTCTCTCATTTTCTTCATTTTATCTCTTTCATGTGTGTTTGTAAGTTTTATTTTGACCTAGGGTTTGTATGAATCCCAGATTTGGTGGGTTCATGACCTAGGGTTTATATGTTTTAGCTATTTTATGCTTGTTTATGGTGTAAATGGCCATCCCTAACTTATATCAACACCTAATGGGTGTTTTCTACACATGAATCCCAAAATTTAAGGGAGTGGTGGAAAACCAATATTGAACTTAGGTCTTGAATTTGAGATATGTTAATTTAGAGGATGCTTGGAGTCCATAAATGGTGAAACCCCCAGTTTCTAACAAGAAATTGGAGGGGTTATATTGATTTGACCTAAACTAGGATTTTGGACTTAGGTTTCCTATTCAATTTGTATGTGATTTATGTGGATTAGATGGGTAAATGTGGAGGTATGGAACTCAGATTTACTGATCTTAATTAGTGGATAACCCTATTGTAGTGTAATTTTGGTCTAGGCCATGTAATTTGGGAAATTTCCATGTAATTTGGGGATTTGCTTAAACTGGGGCTTTTGACCTAAACCAAGTCAATTGATTAAATTAACTTGGGAATTGTCTAATTGGACCCAAATTGAATGAAATTATGGGTTTAGAATGGTTGGACATGTGTTAGAATTGAATAACATAGTTCAATTTGGCTTTATGCCTATTGTAGAGATTTTTTCCCAAATTTGGGCATATGCTATGTATTGGATTGAATTGGGGATTTTGACCTAACTGATGTCAATTGACCAAATTGACTTGCAATTAGTCTAATTAACCCTATTTATGATTGAATTTCATGTATTATAGTGGTTGGATCAACCTATTACATTCAATTTGCGTTAAATGTGGGTTAATGTAGTATTAAATAGTTAAATTGAGCAATATAGAATTGGCTCATGTGTTAGACTATTTTAGAATCATAATTGGCTTTTGATTTGAGTTTATACATGGTTGTGTAGCATACTTTAAGGCTGATTTTCAGTATTGAATGAACCATGTTATTTCAGGATTTTGTGGTTGATCTATATAACCCAAATAGTCAATTGGAGGTTGTGGTGCTTGGGGTGATTGTGGCATCCAAGTACTTCTTGTGGAATTGGAATTTGGATTGGCTAAGTCTAGCCAATCAAGTTGTGAGTGTCTCTTTACATTTGAATTTTTATATGTGGCATTGTATTTCATAAATTGATTTGAATTGATATCTATAAGGGTTATGTGTGTTTTAATATTCCATGAAATGAATTTGAGCATAGTCTATAGGGTTAGCAATTTGGTTGGGTTTCCTAGTTGAGATTTTCATTGGGAAATCTTGTAAGTCTACTAGTGATCCCCAATTGTGAACCTGACATAGGGTTTTATGGCTTGTGTATAGGTAGGATAGCTTAGGCTGGTCCTACGTGCTGCACAACCCCATAAATCCTACTAGAATATGAGTATTGTTTGGTCTGATCGGGCGTTGTATGTCGCGCACCAGGCCTTTGATCGCCCTTGCTCAGGAGGTATTAGGATTGCATTGGCATGTTTAGAAATGATATGCATTGTCTTTGTTATGACATGATGCATTATATTGGCAAGTATGTAATCTTTTTTCACCACCATGATACTTCAAATACTTTTCATGATCTTGCCATGCTTTTATAAATGCATGTATATTGCCACTTGTAAATGACATTCATTGAGCTTGTTGTAACTCACACCTCACCATTTTCTTTCAGGTTCAGATAGGAAAGGGAAAGGGAAGGCTTGACTGTGGAGCACTCCCTTGGTTTTTGTTGATGTAGGTGTTGTACATTTTTGTATTTTGATACTATGTACATGATAACACCTAGTATATGTATAATTAACACATAAATGGGATGTGTTGGGTTATGTATATTTTGTGGACTTATGGAATTTTATATTTGGTAATTTTGGAGATGTAATATATATTTTTACTTTATTGTTATTGGTTTTGTTTAGATGGATGCTATATTAGGATTGTGTTTCATTTTGGGTTTCGTGTATATTAGGCTGACGGGACACCGGGTGTACCGATGGAGGATATACCCGGGGGTTTCGTGCCGGTCATGACGTCACGTATAGTGGGTCGTGACATGAAACCACTTGTACATTATATAGATACATGCAAGCAAGTAAAAAATACATGATCTCAAAATATATATTCAAATTGAACTTCATAGGCTTATTTTTCACATCACCTTCCGCTAATGTAGATTTCACACCACTTGAAATCACTAGGACTTCTATAGGTTGTAATGTGATAAGTAGATATTTAGTATATGTTTTGGAGCATGATTTAGGTGAATTTTAGGATAGATTAGTCAAGTTTTGGTATATTGGCATCATTTCGGTTTGGATTTTTATAGGATGCTTCATGTGAGCATATATGTAACGACCCACTTTGACATATTATGCCATGATGGCGTAGAATGCTCGAATCTAGGTGCTTGTGTATGTATTTGATGTGTATAATACTTATATTTTGTGTGTATAATACTTATATTTTGTGTGTATACAAAGTATTTATTTGTATTCTCATGTTTATTATGTTGTTAGTGTGAATGTGTAAGAGGAAATACACTTAAACATGTAAATTTGAAGTTTCTGGGTAGCAGAAGCGCGCTCCTTAAAAGGAGAAGCGCGCTTCTTGCGTAAAACCGAGCGTTGAAGTTTTTAGTCTTTAGAGAAGCGCGCTCCTTGAATGGAGAAGCGCACTCCTTGTGTAAAACTTAAAGTTGGATTTTCTGGGAATGGGAGAAATGTGCTCCTTATGAGAGAAACGCGCTCCTCTGAAACTAGCCGAGACTTGTCTTTCTCAATTTTGGGCTAAGAAGAACGCTCCTCGAGATTGTGCAATTTTTAAAAAAATCTGCAAGTGGGCCCAACGTTTGTATATAAGCAAATTTCTCGTTTTTCTTCCTCATTTGCATCATTTGCAGCTAGAGGAAGAGGAGAAACGAAAGAGAAGAAAGAAATTGAGGATTTTGGGTGATTGGGAGCTAGGGTTGGTGGATTTTGCTCCAAAGGTAAGAATTCTACCCCTTTTCTTCCATGATTTTGCATATTGGGTTAATTTCTAGTTTTTGTATAGTGTTTTGATCACATGCATAAGTTGAAATTTGGGGTTAAGTTAGGTTTCAGAATTTCAAACCCTAACCTACCAATTTTGAGCTTAGATTCCATTAATTGGAGTGTTTATACATACTTTAATGGTGAATTTCTATTTTATTGGCGAGTTTAGCTTGTATAATTGGAGCTTAGCATGTATGTAGACTTTAATGAAATTTATTGTGATTTAGGTGTACAAATGATGTGCATGTGAGCTATGTTGATGTTTATGGCACACTTTGATAAAGTACGGAGCCAATTTGATTAATTCCATGGTGTAGCACGGTGTTTAGTTCAAATTGACCATGTAGAGATTTATCCAATTTGGGGGCTATTGAGAAATTGGATTGGAATTGGCCAATTGAATTGTGTTAGGTGTTTCTAATCCAAATTGGTGTGGATTAGATGTGATTTGAGTTAGTAATTATGTATTTAGGCATAATTGACTTGAATTTGATCATTTGGTGTATATAATTTTAGGTTTATGTGAGTTGATTGGCCAATTGGGATATAATTGACTTGTTTAATTGGCTATTGGTTTGTTTGTGAGTATTTCTCACCTTATTTCTCCATTTATAGTGTTGTATTTATATGAAATTGCATTGTTGAATAGTATGCACCTTATTATATATTGTGCATTGTGTTTTAAGAACATGAACATGGAATTTATGCATTGGTATTGCCTTGGGTATTTCGAATTAAATACCTTGGCATTGTTTGTCTTTCTACTTACTTGTTCTTTGGAGAATGTGTCGTCGGAATACTTGGATTGGTATTATGTGAAAATGACTTTTTGAATTACTGAAGAATGTAAGGGTAGGAGGATTAGTGATGAATAATGCGTCGGTTTGAACCCATAAGCCAATGGAGGAAGTAGAGGCACGTATCCTCTGCATATTTGATTCTTATGAAAATGATGCATAAATCATATGTTTAGTTCGAAACCATATATATTATGATTTTTCCTTGATGCATATGGTTTATGAATGAGATTTTCAATATCATACATGTTTTACGTAAATGCATATGTGGAGATTATTGTGAAAGATATTCATTGAGCTAGTTGAACTCACCCCATTTTTTCCCTACTTTTCTTAGGTTCAGATCAGAAAGAAAAAGACAAGGCTTAAAGTCTGAGCGGCCTTCCTCTTCTTTTTTTTTTTGGATGTAAGTTTTGTTTGTATATTGTTGGGGATACTTGGGTCTAGTTTCAATTCTTTGTTCTTTTGAAACTGTATATAACTATCACATGTGCTTATGTATATAAAACATAGATAGTTATGGTTTTGTTTGGACTTTATATTATAAGTTGAATGATGGACTATTATTTTGGATTTTGAACCTTATGATAATTATTTTGGATAGATGTCATCATATATTTGGATGATGATGTAATATTTATTTTGGTTCAATTATCTTGATCATATACAGGTTGTGTATTGAGTTTATTAGGTACTTTTCGCGTAGAGACTTATCAGTGCCTCAGGTTTTGTCGTGTTATGACATTATTTGGGGTACTGTGCCGATCGTGACGTCACCTAGAGAGGAGTCGCGACAATATAAGCATGTTACTCATTAAGGGATGCGAAATTAGACTCCTTAAGGGAGGTCTCCAGTTCGATTCCTAGGAAGTCCCTGCACTATTTATGAATAGTGTCGGACAAATGATCCCGTGTACAAGAGACGTCCTTGTGTGGCGGTGGCTGTACATGGATGGGACAATATTATGGATCCATAATAGCTGGCGTTCGCCCCGAGGGGGTGCGCCCACACCTGGGTAGGGGGCACGCTATGCAACCCAGGGTGTGACAAAAAGGAATATTATGGATCCATAAAGGCTGGCGTTCGCCCCGAGTGTCGGTCCTAACGTCACCCGGAGAGGGGTCGCAACAATGTTGGTATCAGAGCCTTGAAGTTTAGGATACCTATGGTTAGGTTGTAAAATCTTTAAGAAAGATAAAAGCCTTACAATGTTATGTTTGATTGTATGGGTATTGTATGGGTAGTTAGATTATGATTAGTGCTATCCATTGTATGCTGCCCTGCTTTATGCATTTTTGCCCATTGAAATTTTAGTTTTCTGAAGATGGGCAAATCAGGGTTAGCAATGGACCCTAGCGATCATGATAGGCTTAAAAGGCTAGAAGAAATGTTTCCTATCCAGCAGCAACAAAATGGTCAACTCTTTGAATGAACACCAAGCCGCAACAAGACAGAGAACGTGTTGATACACTTGTTGTTCAGGGTGTGGGTACCAGTAGTGTTGGTGTTGTGGTTGTTACACTTCTTGTAGAGGTTAGATTACTGACTCCAGAGTCCAGTCAGGACATTGAGGAGAAGAAACGGTATGAGAAGGTAATGAAGACCTTCAAAATGAACCACCAACATTTTTAGGCAGTTTGAGGCTTGAGGATGCTAAAAGTTGGCTTCTGCGCATTGAAGTCATATTTGAGGATATGCAAGAGCTAGATGGGGACAAGGTTCGTCTTGCTAGATTTAAGTTGGCTGATGGGGCAGACAGATGGTGGGAAACAACTCGAAAATCTCTTGGTGAGATCAAGTCTTGGACAACATTTAAGGAATTGTTCTACACTACCTACTACCCCCGGCCAGAGGCTGATCAGAGGTGCAATGAGTTCATTCAGTTGACTCAGGGTAGTAGATCAGTTCGAGAGTATGAGCATGAATTCAATAGACTCTCACTTTTTGCTTTGGAGTTAGTTCCTACTGATGAGTTGAGGATGGCAAGACTTCGTGATGGTTTTCAGGATCAGATCCGACAGGGTTTGGCATTGGTTGGTGTGTCAATCTATGATCAGGCCTTGAAGGCCATGGATTTTGAGACTGATGAGGCTGTAGCGAGATCTAAGATGACAACTATTTCACTTGTACCAGTATTTCCGTCTGATTCTTCTCCATCTTCAGGGAAGAAAAAAGAGAAGTGGAACAAAACGTTTTGGGATTGTTGCAAAAAGCCCAAGACTAGTAGTGGATTTTTTGGGGCTGATTCTTTTGTTGCTCCTATTTCTGTGGCATCCACTCCAGCAGTTTACAGTAAAGGAGATCAGGCTCTAGCTAGATCACAGAGTCAGTCACAGATTGCATCTTCAGGACTGAGACCAGCTATCACTTGTTTTAGATGTGGTATGAAAGGCCACAAGGCTAATTAGTGTTATGTGCCGAAGCAACCTTCTGCTCCTGCTATTTCTGCAACGCCTGGTACAAGTGAGCAAGCCAAGGCGGTTACTGAACCTGATCTTGATGCCAACAAGAATTTGATAGAGGGTATGATCTCTATCTGTGATATGATGATGCATGTATTGATTGATTATGGTTCTACTTAATCATTCATACCTGAACATGTGGTAGATAAACTTAAGTCGCTTGTTGTTAGAACTAGTATACCTTTGATATTGAGTACGGCTATGGGTGAGAGAATCTACCCAAATATGATTTGTACGAATTGTGTAGACAAATACGAGGGACTTGTAATGATTGTGAACCTTAGGGTGTTAAAGTTCCCCGATTTTGATGTTATTCTAGGTATGGGCTGGTTAACGTCGTATCATGCTCAAGTGGATTGCTTTCATAAGCAAATTATATTTTAGATCCCTGGGTGGCCAATCTTTGTCTACCGAGGTTTGACTACTTCCAGACCACCTACACGAGGCAGAGTGGCTACTGATGTAGAAGTTGCGCACATGTCTTGTATTAGACTATTGGAGAAAAAATGTCAGGGTATTTGGATATCTGATTTTCCAGTAGTGAGTGAATTTCCCGATGTGTTTCCTGATGATTTACCTGGGTTACCACCCAAGAGGGAAATTGACTTCATTATTGAGTTGATGCCTGGTACAAAACCTATCTCCATTCCACCTTATCGGATGACACCAAAGGAGTTGCAAGAACTCAAGGTGCAAGTTAAAGAGCTTTTGAGCAAAGGGTTTATTACCCCTAGCATGTCACCTTAGGGCGCCCCGGTTTTTTTTGTGAAAAAGAAAGACGGTAGGCTTAGACTGTGTATAAATTACCGTAAACTAAACAAAGTGATAATGAAAAACAAATATCCTCTACCTCGCATTGATGATCTGTTTGATCAGTCAAATGGTGCCAAGTTTTTCTCTACGATTGATTTGAGATCAGGCTACCACCAGTTGAGGATTAGAGAGGATGTTGTTCCAAAAACTGCCTTTTGGACGAGATATGGTCATTATGAGTTTTTGGTCATGCTATTTGGGATGACGAACGCACCTGCGAGTTCATGGATTTGATGTAGAGGGTGTTTAGACCGTATTTAGATCACTTCTTTATTGTTTTTATTGATGATATTTTGATATATTCCAAAACAGGTGAGGAGCACGAGCAGCACCTCAAGATCACCTTGCAGACATTAAGGGAGCATAAGTTGTATGTTATGCTCAGCAAGTGTGAGTTTTGGATTTTTAAAGTGAAGTTTTTGGGCCATCTGGTTAGCGCAGATGGTATCTTTGTTGATTCTGCTAAGGTTGAGGTGATCATTAATTGGCCAAGACCAACCACAGTGACGGAGATTAGGAGTTTTCTGGGTTTGGCAGGGTACTGCAGGAAGATTGTACAAGGCTTTTTGAAGCTAGCTGCCCTACTTACAAAGTTAACCCAGAAAAATGTTCCTTTTGTGTGGACTGATGCCTGCGAAGAAGCTTTTGTAAAGTGGAAGAAAAAGCTTACTACTGCACCTGTTTTGATACTTCCAGAACGTGGGAAAGAATTGGTGATCTATACTGATGCATCTCATGCATGATTGGGTTGTGTTCTGATGCAGAACGACAGAGTTGTTCCGTATGCATCCATACAAATGAAAGTGCATGAGAAGAATTACCAAGTTCATGATTTGGAATTGGCAGCAGTAGTTTTTACTCTAAAGCTTTAGAGACATTATTTATATGGCGACAGGTTCACATTGTATTCTGCTCATAAGAGTCTGAGCTACTTGTTTGATCAAAAGGAATTGAATATGAGATAGCGTAGATGACTCGAATTTCTTAAGGATTATGACTTTGCATTGGAGTATCATCCTGGGAAAGCCAATGTTGTTGCTGATGCATTGAGTAGAATATGGTTTGAAACAAGCGTGTAGCTTATCAGATGGCCCATGAGTGGCGATTATTGGAGATGATCTCGATGATGAGTATACGTTCTGTTGAATCATCTTAAGGTGTTTGTGCTCAGATGCGGGCACAACTTTTGGACACTCATATTCAAAGGATCAGGTATTTGCAGCAGCATAATCCATATTTTGGGATGTTTGATGCTTGGGCTGATAGTGTTGATTGGTTGAGAGATGATATGGCATTTTGAGATTTCAGGGGAGACTGTGGATTCCATATGATCCAGAGTTAAGAGATGAGTTACTCTGAGAGGCACATAGATCACAATACATTATTCACCCCAAAGCGGCCAAGATGTACCATGATATGAAGCGTACAATCTGGTGGCATTGGATGAAGAAAGACATAGTTGAGTATGTTCAAAAGTGTGGAGTGTGTCAGCAAGTGAAAGCTGAACACCAAAGACCTGGAGGACAAATGCAATCATTACCCATTTCGAAGGAGCATATTACAATGGATTTCATTATGGGACTTCCTAGGTCTTAGAGTAGATATGATCCCATCTAAGTTATTGTTGATAGGCTCACGAAATCTGTGCATTTCTTGCCAACAAACACCAAGGATTCCATGGGCCGATTGAACAGATTATACCTTTGAGAGATTGTGAGACTTCACGGAGTTCCTGTTTTGATTGTGTCGAACGGAGTTTTAGTTTTACTTCGAGATTCTGGCGTGTGATGTAGAATCTGATGAGAACTCAGCTCCTTCTCAGTATGACATTTCACCCTCAGACGAACGAGCAGTATGAGAGGGTTATTCAGATGTTGGAGGATATGCTCAGGTCTTGTATTTTGGAGTTTGGTGGGGGTTGGATTGAATATCTTCATCTGTGTGAGTTTTCTTATAACAATAGCTTTCAGGCTAGCATTGGCATGGGACCTTTTGAGGCTCTCTATGGGCGACCTTGTAGATATCCTACTTGTTGGTTCGAAGTGGGAGAGACACAGTTATTGGGGCCAAAAGCAGTGGTAGCACAAACTAAGAAGATTAAGAAGATTAGAGCAAGTTTGAAGGCAACTCAAAATCGACAAAAGAGCTACTACGACAAACGTCACAGGCTATTAGAGTTTGTTGTGGGAGATCAGGTTTTATTGAAGGTCTCTCCACAGAAAGAGCAAATGAGATTTGGTGTGAAAGGAAAACTTTCTCCTTGATTTATTAAACCATTTAAGATCTTTGAGAGGATAGGTCCCTTGGCATATAGGATTGCTCTACCATCTCAACTTGTTGGAGTTCATGAGGTATTCCATGTGTCTATGTTGAGAATATATAATGCAGACCCCATGCATGTACCTATGCTTGATGTTTCACAAATTCAAGTTGGGGAGGATGCTACTTATGTGGAACAACCTATTCAAATTTTGGCTCGGAAAGTTCAAAAACTCTGGAATAAAAAAAAATTCCTTTAGTTCGAGTCAAACGACAGTTCCATGACAATGAAGAGCAAACCTGGGAGTGAGAAGATCAAATGTGACGCCCCGAAAATTATTTCATCTAGCCCATAACCCAATTGTATTTTGCCCAAACTCTATGTGTTGCCTTGATATGTTTGGTGTTTGTTTGATGATTGTTTAATGTTTGTATAGTTAATGCTTGATAATGTATATAAATATATGTATCATAAATTGTATATGAGTCATGTTAAATTAAAGTTTAATGCATATGTTATTATTTATGCATGGGCTCATTAAACCATGAATTGATATGGGTTAGGATTGATGGAATAAAAGGATAAATGAAATTGAAGATTTGGTGTATTAAATGGATTGGACATTTAAAATACATGTGGTTGGTATGGGTAGTATGAGACCAACACATGTGAAGGTTGGTGCATGAAAGTGGACAAGTGTCCAATGCCCACTTGTCTTCTTCAAGGAAGTGCTAGAATGAGTGGAGGGAACCAAGGAGAGGAAAACAAGGAGAGAATCAAGGAGAGAATCAAGGAGGGAATCAAGGAAGTGCTAGAAAGAGGTGAGTGGAGAGAAAAGAAAGAAGAAGAGAAAGAAAAGAAGAGAAAGGAAAGAAGAAGAGAAAGAAGGAGAGAGTTGCAGGAGTAAGAACCCTGCGAGATTTTCATCAAAGAAGTAGATCTTTGGAATTTACGGTCAGATTGAGCTCAAATTTTGTCAGCACGTTTTTAGCTTATGGTTCTTCATTCTGGTCGGTGGAGATCTTGATCAGAGGTTTCTTCTGAGAGATCTAACCTCTCAAACAAAGCTGGCCGGAAAGTCTGGATTTCTCGCACTGTTTCTCTCAAACTTATAGATCTCCTAAATCTACCGTTAGATGGTTATCAAATTTGGGTATGTAGTTTATAACTGATATTTATACATTCTGAACGGTGGAGATCGTAATTAGAAGCTTGTGCTAAGAGATATAACCTCTGAAACAAAGCTGGTCGGAATTTCTGGGTTTCTCGTTCCGTTTCGGTAAAACTTGTAGATCTCCCAACGTACCGTTGGATGGATATCAAATTTGAGTATGTAGTTTACAACAGATATTTCTGTATTATGAACGGTGGAAATATTTATACGTTAATTATTTTGTGTGATATAGCCATCTGAGTTTGGGTATTTGCAGCAGGAAAGGAGAAACTGTCTGATTAGACACTTGCTCATCAAAGATACATATCTTTTCGGTCCACCGTTGGATTGGGCTGATATTTGGACAGAAGGTTTGTTTCTTCACATACTTCAATCTGTACGGTTGATTTTATGATTACATATTTCTGTTGGTAGATTGATACATCTGAACAGAATAATACATGTGAAGAATTGGTAGGGTTGTTTGTATTAGACCTACATTTAGAATATGAACTTAGACCTTTCCAAATAGCTTGCATGTCAACTATGTTGACCTAGTTGCCATTGTGGATGAACCCATGATGCAAAATCAGTGATATACATGGCTGAACATGGCGACCTAGTGTAAATCGACAATATGGCCTAAGTATGGAAAATTTCATATTTTAGGGCTTTTGATGCTTTTGGCTTAGAATCATTGAATTGATGCAACTTATGTTTAATTAAGCATGATTAGGGTTGATTATGCTACTGATTTGGTGGTTGTGACCATATCATGGGTTAGGCCTACTTGTGATCAAGTGACCCAAATTTGGACATGTTTATGCCTAAGGAATTGAAAATCAGTATTTTTGATTAATAGAATGGTTTATGAATGAGAACTATGCATTAGAGGCCTAAGTCATGTGATTTGAGTTGAATGATGGGATTAAATGGGATTTAGGCCTATTAATTATATGTGGGCTGATTTAGGGTTGATTTGTAATGTCTATGTAATTGAGCATAGAAATTGATGTATGGTAGGATATTGATGTATGTTTCAGGATCTTGATTGGGTTGATTCGGTTTGGTGGTCGTGTGTGATTAAATACTCTCGCGAGGCTTGGTTGTGAGTAGGCTTCACTTATGATTATATCATTTATGTCATCATATCACTTATATATATTGTATGTTGAAAGCATGAATGTGTTCTAATGTTTTGAATGATGCATTGATTTGAGAAAACCTTATGACTTTGGTTGGGCCCATCTATCTGGCTAATAGGGGGACTTGACCTTGTCATAGGAGGGTTTTAAGAAGGAAATGATTGGGATCAACGGCACGGTGAAATAGACGTGGACTAGTAACCCAAGTAAACATGATTGGGATCAACGGCACGGCGAAATAGACGTGGACTAGTAACCCAAGGCATGTGGAATGTGGATCCAAATTGATAAACTTTTACTTGCATCGAACTTATTATAAATGCTTGATATCTATATGTTATGAGCTTTTAATCATGCTACACATTGACATGCATACATGGTTTTTATTGATGAGTATTGATAGCATATTTGAATTCTATTCACTGGGCATCGTTGGCTCACCCTCATTTTCCTCTTTCAGGTCCTTCTGTCCCGAATAAGGGCAAGGGAGTAGTCATATCTTGAGGGCCTTGCCTGCGAGAGAATCCAAGTCCTCTATGTGAGTTGAGAGGCATTTTGATTGAATTGTGTTTTATATTATGAAGTATTATATTTTGGATTATGTAATTATAATACTTACCACATTTTAGTATGGGTGAGTTGGGACTTGCTAGATAGACCATGTGGGCACATGACGGTTTTTTTTATTTGTACCCACAATTTTGGACTTTATGTGTATGTCAATTTTTAATGGACTGTAGGAATTATGATTTTATTTATGGTTCATTTTTATGGATTATCTCGTCTTTGATGATTAATACAGTGGGTAGTTTTGTTTAGTACCTTTTGATATCATATTGTTGTTTGGGATAAGGCTTGTAGGGTCTCAACCATCTCACGGGAGTTGAGGAGTGGTCGGAGATGCCTACGCCGGGCGTCCCGCCCCGGCATTCCGCATGCCATTCCCTGCGGGGTTGGTGGTCCGGGGCACGGGGTCGCCACATCAAATGCGGGAGATGTTTCCGGATTTATTCACCGCTTGAGGTAAGATTTAATTATATATTAAATTACGAGGACGAAATTTCTTAAGTTTGGGAGATTGTAACGACCCACTTTCACATATGATCACGATGGCATAGAATGACTGACTCTAGGTGCTTGTGTGTGTATTTGATGTGTATAATACTCATATTTTGTGTGTATACAAAGTATTTATGTGTATTATTGTGACGCCCCAAAAATCATTTCATCTAGCCAATAACCCAATTGCATGTGCCCAAACTCTCTGTGTTTGCCTTGATATGTTTGGTGTTTGTTTGATGTTTACTTGTATGTGTTTGATGTGTGATTATTGCTTATTGTAAAAAGTATTATTAGTGGTAGTGGTGTTATTATAGAAAGTATTATTGGTGGTGTTATTATTGTTATTAATATCACTTGCCATATTAATACTATTGTGAGTAGCTTGTTGGAGAAGCTTCATAAAAGTAAGTTGTTGATCAAGTCATCATCTTGACTTGTGACTTGTTGAAAAGACTCCATTAAATGTCCTCATTTAATGCACCTTTGACATATGAGAAGGTTATATCTCAACACATGGTAAATATGACATTTATATTAGAATATGTTGTGTATATGTGTTGATTAGATGATAATTAATTGTTGGTACGTCAAATGGACCTAGGGATATTAGAAATGAGTCAGGAACGCGTCTTTACATAAAAGACGAGTGGTCGTACCCGAAATTTCAATGTATATTGAGCCCGTAGCGGCGAAAACGAAGTTTGAGTGTTTTGGGCGAAGGGATGACGCTCCTGCGCTGGAAGAGGGTGCTCATGAGCTGGGAGGACGCTCCAGCACTGATCCATTTTCTGAGCACGTTTTTGGTAAAAAATGGTCATTTTTAGTGTAAAAAAAGAGGGGAAAGGTTGTTACTCTTTCCATATGTGCCAAGAACGAATTGGAGAAGGAAGAAGGGAGGAAAACTAAGGTTTCCAAGGAAAATTTTCACCATTTACACCCCAAAGTAAGTGTTTTTCTCCATTTTTCTCCATGAAATCACCATTGAAGGTGATAGTAAGCTTTCTAATGGTATAGTTTTCTCCATGGGTCACGGTTTTGGGTGTTCCCTTACCTAAGGTTGACTGATTTTTGCTCTTTTGAGCTTGTTTATGATAGAAGCAACCTTCGTTGACCTAGATCTACACTTGGAATTCATTTTGCATGAACTTCACCACGTTTTTGGTGGTGCAAGAGTTTAGGGTTTTGTTGGAAACCCTTAGGGCTGTGGTGTATGGCATAGATTTGGGTTCCTACCATTTTCCCCAATTTCTAACAAGAAATTGGTGAATCTAAGTGTAATGGCCCTAAACCCTAGAAATCAAACTTAGGAATTTCCTTTGGACTTGCATGTCAACTATGTTGAATAAATGGCTGATTCTAGTTGATTGATGGTGGTGTTCAGTATTTTTATCCATCGAAAACCCTAATTGTGGTGTAAAATCGACATAGGGCTTAATTTTGGAGATTTTGCCCAAATTGGGGCTTTTGACCTAAACCAAGTCAATTGATCAAATTGACTTGGGAATTGTCTAATTGGACCTAAATTGAGTGGAATCATGAATTTAGAATGTTTGAATCTATGTTAGAATTGTATGACTTAGTTCAATACCACTCTATGCCTATTGTAGAGATTTTCCCTAAATTGGGGCTTTTGATGCTCTTGACTTAAAATCTTGGAATTGATGAAATGTATGTCTAATTGAGCATGATTAGAGTTGTTTAAGCTATTTAATTTGATGGAAGCGACTATGTCATGGGTTAGGCTATATATGATCAAATTGGGCATGTTTATGCCTAAGGAATTGGGAAATCAGTATTTGTGATTAATTAAATGATTTATGAATGAGAATTAGGCATTAGAGGCCTAATGTATTTGAATTGAGTTGTATGTTGTGATTAGATGGACTTAGGCCTATTAATCCATGTATGGGCTGATTTGTGGTTGATGTATAATGCCTATGTGATTGAACATAGAAATTGATGTATGGTTGTATATTGATGATTATTTCAGGATCTTGGTTTGGTTGATCCGATTTTGGTTAGATGCTCTCGCAAGGCTTGGTTGTGAGTAGACTTCATTTATGTTTAATCTCTTATGTCATCATTTCAATTATATCTTATATGCTTTGGAAGCATGAATGTGTTCTATTGACTTCAATGATGCATGTGTGTAAAACCCTGTGGCCTAGTAAGTCTTGCCTTTGAAAACAGTTAAGTATGTCCTTTACAAGGACTTAAATGACTTAGTGATTGTCAAAAGCTACACCTTTGTGTGCCCTTGCAAAGCATACAAGGCTAGCATACTAGAAGGAGGACTTGACTTTGTCATAGGAAGGTTTGAGAAAGGAAGTATTTGGGGACGAGAACGGCGCGGTAAAATATATGTGCACTAGTAACCTCAAATGCATATGATTGGCATGGGAACGATACACTAGTAACTCCAATGCATATGAAATGTGGATCAAGAAAACAATTGGCTTTTTACTTGCATCGAACTTATTATAAATGCTTGATAGTTATATGGTATGAGCTTTTAATCATCTTACACATTAACATGCATACATGATGTTTTATTGATGAGTATTGATGGCATATCTAAATTCTATTCACTGGGCATCGTTGGCTCATCCTCATTTCCCTTTTTTAGGTCCTTCTGTTCCGGATAAGGACGAGGGAGTAGTTTCTTAAGGACATTGCTGGCTAGAGAGTTAAGGCCTTCAACGTGAGTTGGGAGGCAAAATTTTTGGTGAACTTGGTTTTAATTATGATGTAATCATATTTTGGAGTATGTAATTATAACACTTTCCACACTTTGTAGTATTGGTGAGTCGAGTTTTGTTAGATAGGCCATGTGGGCTTATGATGATTTGGTACCCATAGCTTGGGGAACTTTTATGTGTATGTCCATTTTGATCGATTGTTCGGATTATGGAATCACTTATGGATTTTATTGTGGATTATCTTTTGTCTATGGTGATTATCTTGGATATGTGGATTTGCATGGGTTATGTTTATTAGGTTTGTATAAGGCTCGTGGGGTTTCAATCGCCTCACGCGGGTTGGGGGTGGCTGGAGATGCCTACGCCGGGGGTTCCACCCCGGCATTCCGCACGCCGTCCCGCAGGGATGGTGGTCCAGGGTTTGGGGTCGCCACAGTTATCATGTTTACTATGTTGCTAGTGTGAATGTGTAATTGGAAATACACTTAGACATGTACATTTTCAGTTTCTGGGTAGCAAAAGCGCCCTCCTTAAAGGGAGAAGCGCGCTCCTTGCGTAAAACCGAGAGTTGAAGTTTTTAGTCTTTAGAGAAGCGCACTCCTTGAATGGAGAAGCGCACTTGTTGCGTAAAACTTAAATTTGGATTTTTTGGGAATGGGAGAAGCGCGCTTCTCTGAAATTGGCCTAGACTTGTTTTTCTCAATTTTAGGCTGAGAAGCGTGCTCCCCTAGATAGTGGAGTTTTTTTTTAAAATTTGCAAGTGGGCCAAACGTTTGTATATAAGAAAATTTTTCGTTTTTCTTCCTCATTTGCATCATTTGCAGCTAGAGGAAGAGGAGAAACGAAAGAGAAGAAAGAAATTGGGGATTTTGGGTGATTGGGAGCTAGGGTTGGTGGATTTTGCTCCAAAGGTAAGAATTCTACCCCTTTTCTTCCATGATTTTGCTTATTGGATTAATTTCTAGTTTTTGTATAGTGTTTTGATTACATGCATGAGTTAAAATTTAGGGTTAAGTTATGGTTTCAGAATTTTAAACCCTAACCTACCAATTTTGAGCTTACATTCCATTAATTAGAGTGTTTATACATACTTTAATGGTGAGTTTCCATTTTATTGATGAGTTTAGCTTGTATAATTGGAACTTAGCATGTAAGTAAACTTGAGTGGAATTTATTGTGATTTAGGGGTACAAATGACGTGCATGTGAGCTATGTTGATGTTTATGGCATACTTTGATAAAGTACGAAGCCAATTTGATGAATTCCATAGTGTAGCATGGTGTTTAGTTCAAATTGACCATGTAGAGATTTATCCAATTTGGGGCTTTTAAGGCAATTAGATTGGAATTGGCCAATTGAATTGTGTTAGGTGTTTCTAATCCAAATTGGTGTGGATTAGATGTGATTTGAGTTGGTAATTATGTATTTAGGCATAATTTACTTGAATTTGATCATTTGGTGTATATATGATTCATTTCAAGTTTATGTGAGTTGATTGGCCAATTGGGATATAATTGACTTGTTTAATTGGCTATTGGATTGTTTGTGAGTATTTATCACCTTATTTCTCCATTTATAGCATTGTATTTATATGAAATTGCATTGTTGAATAGTATGCACCTTATTATATATTGTGCATTGTGTTTTAAGAACATGAACATGAAATTTATGCATTGGTATTGCCTTGGGTATTTTGGATTAAATATCTTGACATTGTTTGTCTTTTTACTTACTTGTTCTTTTAGAAAATGTGTCGTCAGAATACTTGGTTTGGTATTCCATGAAAAAGACTTTTCGAATTACTGAAGAATGTAAGGGTAAGAGGATTAGTGATGGGTTTAGACCCATAGGCCAATGGGGGAAGTAAAGGCACTTGTTATCTTGACATGTCCTCTTTGTGAGGCGTCTGCATATTTGATTCTTATGAAAATGATGCATAAATCATATGTTTAGTTTAAAACCATATATATTATGATTTTTCCTTGATGCATATGGTTTATGAATGAGATTTCCAATATCATACATGTTTTATATAAATACATATGTGGAGATTGTTGTGAAATATATTCATTGAGCTAGTTGAGCTCACCTCATTTTTCCCCTACTTTTCTCAGCTTCAGATCAGAAAGAAAAAGACAAGGCTTAAAGTCTGAGCGGCCTTCCTCTTCCTTTTTTTTGGATGTAGGTTTTGTTTTTATATTTTTGGGGAAACTTTGGTCTAGTTTCAATTGTTTTGTTTTTTTGAAACTGTATATAACTATCACATGTACTTATGTATATAAAGCATATATAGTTTTGGTTTTGTTTGGAGTTTATATGATAAACAGTTGAATGGTTGACTATTATTTGAGTTTCATGTAGTAGTTGAGGATTTTGAATCTTATGATAATTATTTTGGACAGATGTCATCATATATTTGGATGATGATATAATATTTATTTTGGTTCAATTATCTTGATCATATACAAGTTGTGTATTGAGTTTATTAGGTACTTTTCGTGTAGAGACTTATCAGTGCCTCAGGTTTTGTCGTGATATGGCATTATTTGGGGTACTGTGTCGATCGTGACGTCACCTAGAGAGGAGTCGCGATAATATAAGCATGTTACTCATTAAGTTTGCTTTGTTTTGTAGGTGTTTTGATGTGTTTAAAGTTGATTTGGAAGTTGGAAACAAGTTGCATAAAGTTTGAGTGAAGATACATGTGCACATCAAGTAAAAAAACATGAAAATTTGACTAATAAGTTCACAAGCAACAAAAAGAAGAAAAGGTGCACAAACCCGAGACTGGGTGCCACTGCTCTAGGAATGGGTGCCATGGCACCCAGGTTGTTACATGAAGATGAGGGGAAACAGCAACTGGCCGCTGTGGCGTCCACTGTGTGCTTTGTGGCG
The DNA here is from genome assembly GCA_035771175.1 of Paratinospora sagittata. NCBI lineage: Eukaryota > Viridiplantae > Streptophyta > Magnoliopsida > Ranunculales > Menispermaceae > Paratinospora > Paratinospora sagittata. Next base: position 17,043,101 of record CM069589.1, read on the forward strand.
TCGGTGCTCTACAACATTTAGAAACTTTCCAATTTCAGGTGTTTTGATCGTAACTTGGCCATTTTAGATCCAAATTGGATGTGGTTTGTTTCTATTGACTCCTTATTATAATTAAAACATTATGAGAAGGTTTCAAAGCATCATAGAGTGGAGAACAAGAGGATTACGACCAGAGCGAAGTGGAGAAGAAGATTAAGATTGAAGATTATTCAAGATTCTCTACACCATTCTAGTTTATTTTTCATTGTTCTTATTCATGTTCAAACTATTGTTTAGTGTTTTTATGTTCATAGTTATGAACTAAATCTCTTTTCTAGAGGGTAGATCGATTCAAACTCGATACTATGTCTTATGTTTTATTGTTGATTATTATTAATGAAGTTTTCTAGTTTATTTATATTTTTCTGGGTGTAATGATTTTGATATCTTGATCACGGATTAGATAATCATAGACTTGAAGTAGATGCTCCAAAAGAGGGTACCTTGGGTTGGAACTTAGAAAATATCACATAGGTTATCGTGAGACTCAAAAGGAGATCGAGAATCTTTGAAGTCATTAGGTGAAAATCACATAACTTAATGAGTTATTGTTATCATAGGTTTTCATCGAAAGAGTAAAGCCAATGTGACAATAATATGCTCTAGTTAGTGCTCCAAAAGAGGGAATTAGAAACGTTAGGATTTTTGACTTATAAATGAAAGAACCAAATTAATAGTAAACATAGGTTATCGTGAGACTCAAAAAGAGATTGAGAATTTTTGAAGTCATTAGGTGAAAATCACAAAACTTAATGAGTTATTATTATCTTATGTTTTCATCGAAAGAGTAAAGCCAAGGTGACAATAATATGCTCTAGTTGTTGCTCCAAAAGAGGGAATTAGAAATGTTAGGATTTTTGACTTATAAATGAAAGAACCGAATTAATAGTAAACATAGGTTATCATGAGACTCAAAAGGAGATCGAGAATCTTTGCAGTCATTAGGTGAAAATCACAGAACTTAATGAGTTATTGTTATCTTAGGTTTTCATCGAAAGAGTAAAGCCAAAGTGACAATAATATACTCTAGTTGGTGCCCCAAAAGAAGGAATTAGAAACGTTAGGATTTTTGACTTATAAATGAAAGAACTGAATTAATAGTAAATATATATAAAGGCATAGTTGAGAGTGAGGTGATATCGAACCTCTAGATCATTCTATTATTGATTTCCTATTTGATTTCTATTGCATTGTTAGTTTAACACTTAGTTGCTTTAATTATTGTTTTTAATTACTTGAACTATCGAATCCGATTTTCTAAATAAAATTAGGGTTAAAACGTGATACTTAATATAGTAACAATCCCTGAAGACGATACCCGATTCTTATCAGTTTATATTATAACTTGACACCGTGCACTTGCAATTTTGCACACGACATAATGTATGGCTAGGGTGAAAGGTATGATAAAAACAAGTAATAATTAGGCTCAAAACACCCTAAACAACTTTGATCATCTCCAAAACATTACATAAAACCATAACCAACATAGCACATATACCCAAACCAGATTTTAAAATTCATCAACTCTCCCATTGTTTGCTTTCATTTTTTATTCTTCATATATATATATATATATTCATTTGAAGAACTACTGCATCCCAAACTTATTCTTTTTTAATGCAAGGTGTATATATATATTTTATGCATGAAGCAAACATTCCACCAAATACCTTTTCATCTTCATCACCTTTTAATATTCATTCATCCTCCAAATACATATACACTTCAACATAGACAAAGTGTTTAAAGGGTGTAAGGGATAAAAATAGGATTAAAAATACATGACGTTGCTATTATTCATAGGTGACAAAAAGAAGGGTAAAAAGGATAAAAAAAAAGGGTAACTAGGGGTATATTCAATAAGAGGTAAGCTAATGGCTCAAACTATCCAAACATGACCTAAATCATCTTCCTAATGGTGTGATCTTTAGGATTTCACCTCAAGTGGTGATCAAACAAGTTCTAGAGTTCAGAGAGATCTCAATAATACTTAACTTGCAATTATCTACTCTAAACACTAGTGGTTCAATGATCATGACCATGTATAAAAATATAAAGAATCTCAAACATGACATAGCAAGGAATCAAATCATGCACACAAACTTTAAGATAAAACTTTTTACATTCTCCAAGAGTTATATTCACATAAATGTTATTCTTATCATAGGCCATCCATAAGCCAAATTAATACTTGTAGAAGAACATGATCCTAAACTAATCCTAGAAACACACTTAAACACATACATCCTAAGCATGACAAATGTTGAAAATTCTCCCCCAAAACTTAAACAAAGCATTGTACTCAATGTAAAACATATAAGGAAAGAAGAAATAGAATAAAGAAGAAAAAGTTGTGAAAACACCCTTAACCACCACGGGTAGAAGCCTCCACATGAGTATCTCCATTTTTCCTCTTAACAATAGCTCTGAGGACCCCTAAACTTGTTTAGAACCTTGGAAGAGAATAAAAAGATTATGTCGATAGCAAGGAAATCCTACAAAAGAACACTAAAAACAACTTAAATGAAACAAAAAAAAAAACAGTTGGGTTGCCTCCCAACAAGCACTTTGTTTAAATTCATCAGCCCGACTTTCTCTTTTCTTCATAGTGGATCTACAAGAGGAACGCCTTCAACATCCCTTTCTTCTTGACCATAGTAATACTTCATCCGTTGGCCATTGACGTGAAAAAAAGACTCATTCTTGCACCTTAACTCCACAGCTCCATAAGGAAAAATCTTTTCAGTGATGAATGGTCTCGACCATCTAGATTTCAGCTTGCCAGGAAACAACTTCAGCTGGGAGTTGAAAAGAAGAACTTGTTGACCTGGTAAGAACTCACACCTTAGAACTTGCTTGTCATGCCACTGCTTAGTCCGCTCCTTGTAGATCTTGGCATTCTCACATGCATCATTGTGAAATTCATCCATCTCACTTAGTTGCAAAAGCCTTTGTTCACCAGATGCCTTCAAATCAAAGTTTAACCTCTTCACTGCCCAATATGCACGGTGTTCCAACTCAATCGGTAGGTGACAAGCCTTGCCAAACACTAATCGAAATGGGGACATCCCAATGGGTGTTTTGAAAGTGGTCCTATAAGCCCACAACACATCATCAAACTTCATTGCCCAATCCTTCCTATTAATGTTGACAGTCTTCTCTAAGATTTGCTTGACTTCTCGGTTGGAAATTTCAACTTGCCCATTAGTTTGTGGTTAATAGGCAAGTGCCACTTTGTGCTTCACACCATACTTGGCAAGTAGATATTGCAAAAGTGGGTACTTTCATCACTAATAATTGCACGAGGAGCACCAAATCTAGTAAAAATATTCTTGTGTAAAAATTTCAGCACCACCTTAACATCATTAGTTGTCTTAGTTATAGCTTCAACCCACTTCAAGATATAATCCACTGCCGATAAAATACAAGTCTTGCCAAAAGAAGGGGAAAAGAGTCCCATAAAGTTTATACCCCACACATCAAAAAGCTCAACCTCCAAGATGTCAGTCAATGGTAGCTCCTGGCTCCTAGAGATATTGCCAAGGCATTGGCAATGATCACAAGTCTTCACAAAAGTATAACTATTGCGAAATAGAGTAGGTCAAAAGAACCCACTTTGAATTATCTATGTCGTCGTACGTGTTGCTCCAAAATAGCCACCATAAGGGGAAGAGTGACAATCATGGAAACTTGCGTGCACTTCCTCTTCTGGGACGCACGTCCTAATGATTTGATCATTGCACCTCTTGAACATTAAAGGGTCATCTCATAAATAAAACTTCACATCATGGAGGAATTTCTTCTTTTGAGAATAAGATAAATCTGGAGGTAACACGCCACTAGCCAAATAATTCACATAATCTGCAAATCGTGGAAGCTTCGCATCTAGCCCATAGAGTTGTTCATCCAGAAAAAATTCTTGAATAGGAACATTGCCTTTTTTGTCTTCAAGTTGAAACCAAGATAAATGGTCAGCCACCACAATCTCACTACCCTTCTTGTCCCGGATCTCTTAATCAAACTCTTGTATCAAAAGAATCCATCAAATCAACCGAGGTTTGGCATCTTTATTCTCAAACAAATAACGGATGGCCGCATGATCGATATACACAATTACCTTGGACTTAATAATATAAGACTGAAACTTATCACAAGAAAGCACCACCGCTAACAACTTTTTCTCAGTTGTCATATAGTTTTGTTGAGCCCCGTCTGTTGAACCAATTGTCCTCATGTCCCTTACGAAAATATGTTCCTAAAAGAAAGATATTTTGATGATTGCAAACCACATTCTAATTATGATAATACTATATGCGTTACACATCTAATCTCAGATGAAAGCTCATCCGAAGAATCAACAACGCATGGTGAAAGTGCTATCAAGATCAATTTGAAGATCATGATCGTTCAAAGTCATATCTGTGTGCTATTAGATTGTGTTAGGTTATAAAACATCTTTTGTCATATGATTCAGCAATATGCATGATTGCATGGTTTAGTCTATTTGATTTTACATTATTTTTCGATCACTTATAATGTAATCTCTATAATAGATTTGATTCAAACATACCGATGTTAATCCTATTTTATTGAGCTTTAAAAGTTAAAAAATATCAAAACTATTTTATAGTGTCCATCAGGACGCTGATGTGTTTATCAGGACGCTAATATCTCAGCAACGCTCTACTGGACTTGGTGAGTCAAGACGTTGATGATATATTTGGACGCTGATAATGTTCAAGGTTGAAAATTTCATATCCATCAGGACGCTCACTTTGTCAGTAGCGCCCTCATTGAATCAACCAAGGAAATTATCAGGACGCTGATTAAGCATCAACTCGTTGATCGTGTTTAAACATCAGGATGCTGACCGTCTAGCAGCGCCCTTATGTTTTTAGTCGTTTTAATAGTTTTAAGCATCAGGACGCTTACGTCATTAGTAGCGCCCTTGTGATTTTAAGTGTTTCAAAAACAAGTCAGGACACTTATCTTTAAACAGCGCCCTCATAGATTTATTTGATTTTAAACGCTAAGTAAGTTAGGAAGTTTATGTACAAGTAGCGCCCTCACTTCACAGTTCAGCGGGACGCTTACAGTCTATAAGCGTCCTTAAGGAACAAAACGATAAAGTTGGCTTTACGCGTCAGGCCGTTGATTGTCAAATCAGGACGCTAATCCAACACTGTCATAAAGTTGTTATTTGCACTTTTTCTAACATACTTTTCAAAACCTTTTTCAGAACTTTTTGAATCTTTTCAGAACGTTCCAACACTTATCAGAACATTCATTTTTCATAAATGATCAGAAGGTTCAGGTGTTGTCGTCGTATTGCAAAGACTGAATCAATTTGTTTCGAGAAAAAATGTGTTCGTTGTTTGAAATAGCTTTGTGCACCAAAATTCTACTTGAAAAGTTCAAGTCCATTATGCCATTGCTATCTCTATATATATATGTGCTGCCTTAGAGCAGATTAAAATAGAGATACAAAAACGAGAAAACTGATAACCAATTCTCAAATCTTTAAACAATTTTCACTTGTGCAAATACTCTTGAAAGCTATACTTCTACTCACTGCTTTAAACTCTCGATCATTTTTGAAATACGACAAGTCTTCTGGATTTGTTGATCTTCATACATATCTTTTCAAAAATTCATTGAAGAAGACGAAAGATTTTTGAACCAATTTTCAGTTGAACTTCATCATACAATATTTTGTTGAATCTGTGGTAACAGAAGGTTCAATCCAAAGCTTTGTAAGTATCACTTTGATTCTAACTAAAGGAAATCATATCTCATCTGGTACCTTAGTATTTATGACTGGTTAGTCACTAGTTTAGAGCAAGTGTTGTTCGAGTTCTAACAGTCATTCTCACACCCAAAAGTTGAGAAATGTTCCTCTCACACCCGTAAGTTGAGAAAGTGTATCGGTTTGGTATTCTCCCGTAAGAATATACTTAATGGAGTTTTGACAAATCCTAACTGATGAGGTTAGGTAGTGGATGTAGGCGAGGCCGAGCCACTCTAAATCCTGTGTGTCTTACTATTATTGTGTTTGATTTACAATACTTGTTTAATCTGCTTTCATTACATCATACGTTTTCAAGAAAGGTTAAAATCTATTAAGTGCCCAATTCACCCCCCCTCTCGGACACATCTAGGCAAACAATTGGTATCAGAGCAGGTTAACCATCAAAGTATCTAATAATCTTTGATTAAGTATGGCAGGACAAAACCCAAGAAATGCTTATCTTTCAGGGGAAGAAAACTACACCAACCGACCACCATTGTTCAAGGCAGACAACTACTCACATCGAAAAACCAAGATCAGATTCTACCTTAAAGCCTAAGACTTAGAAATATAGGATGTTGTGACAAACAAATGTCCAACACGTACAAAGACCGTAGAAGGTATGAATGTCCCTAAGAAGTTAGATGAATGGACTCCTAAAGAACAGAAGAGAGAGTTGTTAAACAACCAAGTTGTAAACATTATGTTTTGCAATTTATCAGTTGAAAAGTTCAATAGGGTTAGCGCATGTGAAACCGCTAAGGAAATTTGTGATAAGGTAGACGTCATCCATGAAGGAACTTTGCAAGTTAAAAAGGCAAAGCTCCAAATGCTAGTTGAAAAATATGAGACCTCTAGGATGGAGGAAACTAATTCTATAGTTGAGGATATTGCTCGGTTTACAACTAACATCAATGAAATGAAAAACTTAGGCAGGAGTTATGACCAAGAAGAAACTGTTAGGAAGTTTTTGTGAGGTCTACCTAGAGCTTGAGAACCCAAGGCCACGACCATTGAAGAAGCCGAAAATCTAGCTGAATATACTTTTGATGAACTGTGTGGTTCATTAATAGTTCACGAAATGAAAATAAACGATAAAATGTGCCCGGTCAAGGTTAAGGAAAAAAAAGAAATCTATTGCCCTTAATGTTGAAACTGATTCTGAAAATGACTCAAATTTAGAATATGACATGACTATGCTATCTAAGAAGTTCAACAGATTGATTAGGAGAAAGGGTGAGAGTGGCTCTTACTCAAAGTTCCACAAAGGGAAGAAACCCGAGTCAAAACCTGCAGTGTTAATTTGTTACTATTGTAACAAACCTGGTCACGTGAAGAGTGAATGTCCCACTAGGCATAAGAATTACACAAATCCGAGAAAGAAAGACAATAAGGTCCTCAAAGCTACATGGGATGATTCAACCTCAAGCGACGATAATCCAGATTCAGATCACACTACTGCATTGCGCTTAATGGCAAGCACAGAGGTAAAATCTAAACCTGTCGATAAAGTTAATGCTTTTGATATTCATATGCATGATCTTAAGTTAAAACTCAGTAAAGAAGTTAGGAGAAATGAAAAGCTCAAACATAGTCTTGAGGAAGCTCTTGAAAAAATAGAGTTTCAACAAGAAGAACTAGATGGACTGTCCCTAAATAATGAACAACTAAAGAAAATAGTTGAAAAGTGATAATGAAATACTTAGAGAAGAAAAGGAAGACCTAAATTGTACTGTGATCAATTTACCAATGGTCAAAATTTATTTGACATGATGTTGGGATCATAGAGGTGTGCATTTGACAAAGTTGGCTTAGGGTACACACATGGGTTAAAGCAAAAAGAGTATAACACTCTATTGACAAAAAGACCAACATGCACGGACCCAAAGTAGCATGGGTGCCAAAACCAAAAGTATTTTATGTCATGTAGGTGTGCAAGAACGAAGAATTATGGTATCTAGACAACGACTGCTCAAGGCATATGACTGGAGATAAATCTAAATTTTTGAGCCTTGAAAAGAAGAAAGGAGGAAAGGTACCTTCGGAGACAACAACAAAGGTTATATTGAAGGTATTGGAATCATTGGTAACGACTTTCTGTGCATTTCTGATGTACTTTATGTTGAAGGGCTGAAGCATAATCTCTTGAGCATAAGTCAATTATGTGACAAGGGTTATGACATTTCATTTGAAGTAAATAGGTGCATTGTTAAACATATAGATAATATTGTTGCATTCATAACATCTAGACATAAGAATGTTTATTGCACAAATCTTAATGATATGGAGAAATAAAATGTAACTTGCTTGAGTGTTATTTCTTGTGATGATGCATGGCTTTGGCATAGAAGACTAGCTCGTGTTAGTATGGATAACATCTCTAGGATTATCAAGAATGATCTTGCCAAAGGTATTCCCAAAGGAATTTACTCAAAAGACACGGTGTGTGAACCATGTCAACTAGGCAAGCATACTCGTTCATCATTTAAGAATAAGAGGCGTCAATCTACCTCTAGGGCTCTCAAATTGATTCACATAGATCTTTCCGGACAAACCAAAACCCAAAGCTTAGGTGAAAAATCTTATGTATTTGTGATTGTTGATGATTTTATCAGATTCACTTGGATATTCATTTTAGCTCATAAATCTGAAGGAAAAGAGTTGAAAATGAAAAGGGTCACAAAATTAACATAATTAGGAATGATAGAGGAAGTGAATTTGTTACTAAAAATCTTGAAGAATTTTGTAATAATCAAGGTTATACTCACCATTTATCGACCCCTAGAACACCACAACAAAATGGCGTAGTTGAGAGGAAATTTGAAAAAAATGTGTAGAATAATGCTTAATGAATACAACACTGCAAACTATTTCTTGGCCGAAGCTATAAACACAGCTTGCTATGTAATGAATAGAATACTGATTAGGAAAAACTTGAACAAAACTCCATATGAACTATAGAAAGGTAGAGCACCCAACATCAATTACTTTTGAGTATTTGGATGTAAGTGTTTTATCTTAAATGATAAAGATAATTTAGACAAGTTTGAACCCAAATCAGATATTTGAATATTCTTAGGATATTCTTCTCATAGTAGAGCTTATAGAGTTTACAACCAATCTACTAAAACTGTAGAAGAATCAATTCATGTAAACTTTGATGAAAGTGAAAGTAAGAAATGTCTTGAGGAACGGATTAGACATTTAAACTTCAATGATGATGATCCCAATGTTGGACACCCAAGAGGGGGTGAATTGGGTGTTATGACAGGTTTTGAACTATTTTTTTTTTTTTTTGGAAATCCATTGATTAATTCAAGTCATGTACTCAAATCAATGTAAAATGCATAATGAAAGATACTGAAAATAAATACTATGCACACAAAGGATTTTTACATGCTTCGAAAATCCTTTTCCTACTCCACGTCAAGAGAAACCGTCTCTAGGATTTCACTATACCAGGTTCACTTCAAGGGTGTCAACCAAACCGTTACAATGTATTTTTCAAGGTTCAAGACAAACCTATCCTTTTACGGGCTAAGGATGAACCTACGATTTCCTTTTGAAAGATAAGGAAGGACCACATGTTCTTTTTTCAGGGGCAAAGGAAAGGCCGATTCCTTTTCACAGGCTAAGGAAGAACCGGTTGACCTTTTTCAAGATAAAGGGTGAAATTGGACTTGATTCCAATCTTGGAATCACTAGTGATATCACAATCACTTGATTTGGTTTGTTTCAACCTTGAAACAATCCAACAAGACCAAATACAGGTGTTACAATGTTTGTTCTAAGTAATTAGAACAGGTACATATGAAGCTCACAAATACAAGTACTTAATATACCAAGTATGAAATTTTAAGCACAACAAGAGAGAGATCTTACATTCATGTTTACCTTTCATGCAGTTGTATTTGCTCAATGAAATGTTTTTGATGATGCTTGAAATGATGCACGAAATCAAGACATAAAATCCAAGCTTTAGTTCAAAACATTTGACTTATTGGTTTTGAAAATATGAGAAAGTGTTTGATTTTGAAGAACACTCTTTGATTGTTGTTTGCTCAAATGGAATCACATTTTTTTTCTGTGCAAATACACTTTGAGAAGCTCACAATAACTTGTAAAAATCGTGGTTACATCTCAGTTGAACGTACACACTCTCTCTGTTTCAAAATGAGCAAGTTTGGTATTTTTATAAAAAAGTGACTATGGGTTTATTTGATTTAAAATATTGTTAAATGTAAGATGTGTAAGAGCATGCTAGACAATAGGAATAATACAGGTGTTAGTGGAAAATATTTCAGTTAGGATAGCTTGACAAAAGTGTGTGAAGAATAAAAATCGAGCAAGTGGAATCTCCAACGTTTTTCTTGTCAGAGCTATCAATGTTCTTTCTCAGGCTTGGATAGCGCGCTATCAAGTCCTATAGCGCGCTATCGGGTTGTGTATCATGCCCTATATCGATGGATAGCGGGCTATAGCAGGTTGATATACACAAACCCGAGAGCTCTGGAATTTTCAGAAAAGCGATAGCACGCTATCAAGCCCTATAACGCGTTATTGCCTGAAATTCCAGAAAACTAAAATTTTGGCAACAGTTGGATAGCGAGCTATCATCAATGATAACGTGCTATTGCCTATTTTCCAGAAAACCAGAATTTTGGCAATCGATATATTAGCGTGCTATCATCAATGATAGCACACTATTGCCTTCTAAAAACTTTGGCAATTGGTTAGATAGTGGGCTATAGGGACCTATAGTGCGCTATTGGTTCCTATTTATGAAAAATCACTCTTTTGACATACAAGAACCTTTCCATTGATTCAAAAACATTTTGATATAGGATAAAACACTTTTAAATCATTCAAAACTCATTGAAAACAAGATCAAAACCTTTTTAAAACCATTTTGACAAGATCATGCTACAGATTAAGACATTTTCAAAAACTTGAAATCTTCGAATATGATTTTGCGAAAGACTAATGCATAATATTTAAGATGATGATTGAGCAAACTGGAGCAAGTAGGTTACGTCCTAATTCTAGACAAAAATGAGACTCTCAACCTCTTGTTTCTTCTTTCCTCCAAGTTGTCCAAGATTTGCATGTGGTTGATCCTTTGTTTTGATCTTTTGCTTGAGGGACTTGAAGTACTTTGATCTTGTATTTGCTCTTCTCTATTGTAGGTGTTGAAATATACTAGATAAAATTATTAGCACCAAATTGCGTATTGTTTGTTAGCATCAAAACACCTAGGAGACTACTAAGTGGAAAAACTTTTAGGCCAACACCCAAGACAACTCATGTCATAGAACTTGAGATTGAAAAACCTTTAGAAACATCTAGCTTCAATTCGAAGAGATCTAGAGTTTGTTGTTTTCGTATCTAAATTTGAATAAATCAAAGTGGAAGACGCACTGAAAGATGAAAACTGAATTCTTGCTATGCAAGAAGAGCTAGGACACTTTGTGAGAAACAAAGTATGGGAATTAGTTCCTAGACCTTTTCATCAATCAGTCATAGGAACCAAATGGATCTTTAGGAAAAAAAAGAATGAACAAGTTCAAAATAAGGATCGACTGGTTGCACAAGGGTACAACCAAGAAGAAGGCATAGACTTTGAAGAAGTTTTTGCCCTAGTAGCAAGATTAGAGGCAATAAGGATGTTACTTGCCTATGCTTGTTACAAGGATTTTCCCTTATACCAAATGGATGTAAATAGTGCATTTCTCAGTGGTTACATCAATGAAGAGGTATATGTGGAACAACCTCCAGGGTTTGAAGATGTTCAAGACCTAGAATATGTGTTTAAACTCCACAAAGCCTTATATGGACTAAGACAAGCTCCAAGAGCCTGGTATGATAGACTAAGTTCATTTCTTTTAGATCATAAATTTTAAAAGGGAAAACTTGATCCAACCATGTTTATCAAACACCATTATGATAATATGCTTATTGTTCAAATATATGTGGACGATATCATTTTTGGTGCATCAAACAAAGTGTTGTGTAATGAGTTTTCACAATTAATGCAACAAGAATTTGAAATGAGTATGATGGGAGAACTTACATACTTTCTTGGCTTGCAGATTAAGCAATTGCCAAATGGCACATTTATAAGCTAATCAAAGTATGCTAAGGAAATGGTTAAAAAGTTTCAAATGAACAATTTGAAATCAATTGATACTCGTTGTAACCCAGCAATTAAACTAGATAAAGATGAAAAAGGGAAACCAATTGATTCTAAACTTTATAGAAGTATGATTGGAAGTCTTTTGTACCTCACAACAAGTAAACCTGAAATTATGTTCAGTGTCTGTCTTTGAGCAAGATTTCAATAAGAACCTAAAGAATCTCACTTAAAATGTGTCAAATGAATATTCAGACACATAAATGACGCAACTAACTTAGGAATTTGGTATTCTAAAGGTACTTCATTTGAACTAAAAAGTTATGTAGATTTTGATTATGCCGAAAGTCTAACTGATCAGAAAAGTACCTCTGGATTTTGTCACTTTCTTGGAAATTCTTTTGTTTCTTGGGTTTGCAAGAAGCAACAACTGAAAGTTGTTGTTCTCAGGTCTTGTACATGAAACAATAACTTCAGGACTATCAAGTGTTTGTAAAATATATTGAAATTTTGTGTGACAATACTAGGACTATCAAAGAATCTTGTATTGCAATCACAAACTAAACATATTCAAATCAGACATCACTTTTTACGGGATCATGTGCAAAATGGAGAAGTTACATTGTCTCACATTGCCACAAAAGAACAATTGGCTGATATTTTCACTAAAACCTTACCTAAGGACCAGTTTGTTCACATTCGAAGAGAGCTTGGAATGTTCTCTAAATCTAACCTATGATATTTTGATGTTTACCTCATTAAGGTGGAGAAGTGCCTCATGGCTACTTCACTTTTTTTTCTATTTTCAAAAGGGGGAAAAGAAGCAATATTCTTTGCATCATACCTATCCATAGTGTAGCACCCGTACCTTTGGATGACGTCATTTTTTACCTGTAGAGTACCCATATACGTATGTGTATACGTATTTGATGCTCGAAGCGTGTTGGTTTGAGTGTATTTGCATGCTTTTAAGTTGTATAATGTGTGCGTTTGGAATGATCGGAGACCCATTCGACGTTGAAACATGTCGATAACGGTGTTTTGGATCAGTGGAGGTCGCTCCATGGAGGACTAAATTTCTGTCACCGATTACATCAATGGCTTGATCTCCTAGATCCATGGTCCGATTGAGCTTAAAGTTTTTCAGCTTACTCTCCTCTGATAGATCTTCATTATGAAAGGTGAAGATCTTGATCGGCGTTGTCTTCTGTGAGATATAAGACTCCAAACACTGTTTCTCAGATTTGTGGATTTTCTTACTCAGTTTTGATCAAACGATTGGATATCGCAATCCCACCGTTCGATTGAGCTGAAATTTATCGGAAGGTTGGTAATTGACTTATAAACATTTTGAACGGTTAAGATGCTAAGTTGGTGAGTAGTTTGTAAGAAATTGATTATCTAACTGCAAGTAATTGCATTAGGAAAATCTATTTTTTGGCAGTTTTTGATGTGGGCCAAAACTAGTCTATTTAAGCAACCAACACCTAATTTTCGGCTCATTTGCTCATTTTTCACTTAGAAAAGAGATAAAAGAGCTAGAGAAGATGAGAGGAAGGGAAAAGTAAGGGTTTTGGTGAGTTTTGCTCAAAAATTCCTAAGGTTTGCATGTCTACCCTTCTTTCTTCCTTTAATCTCTTTAGTTCATGCTTGAGAGTTGTATTTTGACCTAAGCAATGCTATGGGTTTTCAGTTGAGGGTGTTCCAGACCTAGGGTTCCTTTGCATGTGTGTTTTTATGAAACCTAGTGTTGATTGGAGGCTATTGATGCCATTTTCCCCAATTTCTCTCTTGGATTTGATGGAACCCTTTATAAATGGACCTATACTTGGTTCATGACCTTAGACTTTTTCAAATGGCTTGCATGTCATCTATGTTAGGCTCGTGGACACTAGAAACTGATCCATGTATTTTTGTTAGAGATTTCCATGGTGAAATCATAGTGTTTAGTACAAATGGCCCTTGCTTGGTTCATTGACCTAAGGTTATGAACAAGCCTTGCATGTTAACTATGTTGACCTAGGGGGCATTGTTGATTTACCCATGATGCAAGATCAGTATTTTACTGAGTTGAACATGGTGACTTAGTGTAATTTTGGCCTATGTAATTTAACAATTTGCAATTAATTTTGGGATTTTGACCAAATGGATGTCAATTGATGAAATTGGCATGAAATTGGTCTAATTAACCCTATTTATGATTGAATGCCTTGTAGTATAGTGGTTGGATCAACCTATTGCATTCAATTGGGTTAAATGTGGGTTAATTTAGTATTAATTGGTTGAATTGAGCAATATGGAATTGGCTCATGGGTTTAATTATTTTAGAATCTTAATTGGCTATGTAGTTGGGTTTAAATATGGTTGTTTAGAACACTTTGGACTGATTTTTAGTATTGTGTAAACCATGTTATTTTCAGGGTTTTGTGAAGGATCTAAGTAACCCATATAGGCCAATTGGAGGTTGTAGTGCTTAGGAGTGTGTTGGTGCATCCTAGTGCTTTATTTGGTCGGATTAGATTGGCCAAGCCTAGCCAATTGAGTTGTGAGTATCCCTTTTCATTTGGATTTCTATATGTGGCATTGTATTACATAAATTGATTTGAATTGATATATATATATAAGTGTTATGCATGTTTTAATGTTTCCATGAAATGAATTTGAGCATTGTCTATAGGGTTAGCAATTTGGTTGGGTCTCCTAGTTATGAATTCCTTTGGAAAGTCTCGTAAGTCTAGTGGTGATCCCCAGTTGTGGACTTGGCAAAGGGTTTTATGGATTGTGTATAGGTAGGATAGCTTAGGTTGATCCTACGGACTACACCACCTTAGAAATCCTACTAGAATACGAGTATTGTTTGGTCGGATCGGGCGCTGTGTGTCGCGCACCAATCCTTTGATCGCCCTTGCTCAAGAGGTGTTAGGATTGCATTGGCATGATCATAAAATTATATGCATTGTCTTGGTTATGGCATGATGCATTATATTGGCATGTATGTAATCTTGTTTCATCACCATGTTATTTCAAATGTTTTTATGACCTTGTCATGTTTTATATAACTGCATGTATATTGCCACTTGTAGAAGATATTCAGTGAGCTTGTTGTAGCTCACACCTCATCCTTATCATTTCAGGTTCTGATAGGAAGGGGAAAGGAAAGGCTTAACTGCAGAGCACTCCCTTAGTATTTTTTTTATGTAGGTGTTGTACATTTTTGTATGTTGATACTATGTACATGATAACACCTAGTATATGTATATTTAACACATAGATGGGATGTGTTTGGTTTTGTATTAATTGAGGACTTATGAAATTTTATTCTTGGTAATTTTGGAGATGTAATATTTTTATTTATTGTTGTTGATTACGTTTAGATGGATGCAATTATTGTATTGTATTTTATTGGGATTTGTGTTATATTAGGTTGACGGAACGCCGGGTGTCCCGATGGAGGGTATACCCGGAGGTTCCGTGTCGGTCATGACATCACAGATAGTGGGTCGTGACACATAGAGTCAAGGGCAGATTAATTGAAACATCATTCCTTGGTGCTAAATTCATATCATATGAAAATAAGGAACGTTAGTATTAGTAATGCATAACATTATCAATGCATTGCATGCATTCATATCACTATTTAGCTTGCTTCAAAGCTTACAGTAATGTGTTTGAAAACATCAAAAAGGAAAAAATTGTTGAATCAATTATCCTCATGTCCCTTTCGAGAATATGTCCCTAAGAGAAAGATATTTTGATGATTGCAAACCACATTCTAATTATGATAATTTTATATGCATTACACGTCTAATCTCACATGAAAGCTCATCCGAAAAATCGACAAGGCTTTGTGAAAATGCTATCAAGATCAGTTTGAAAACCATGATTGTTCGAAGTCATATCTGTGTGCTATTAGATTGTGTTAGCTTGTAGAACCTCTTTTATCATATGATTTAGCAATATGCATGATTGCATGGTATAATCGATTTGATTTCAAAGTATTTTTTGATCGCTTATACTAAAATCTTTATAATAGATTTGATTCAAACATACTGATGTTTATCCTATTTTATCAAGTTTTAAAAGTTAAAAAATATCAAAACTATTTTATAGTGTCCATCAGGACACTGATTTGTTTATCAGGATGCTAATATCTTAGTAGCGCTCTCCTAGACTTGGTGAGTCAGGACGCTGATGATATATTAAGACGCTGATAATGTTCAAGGTTGAAAAAGTCATATCCGTTAAGACGCTCACTTTGTCAGTAGCGCCCTCATTGAATCAACCAAGGAACTTATCAAGACGTTGATTAAGCATCAGCTAACTGATCATGTTTAAACATCAGGACGTTGACCGTCCAGTAGCGCCCTCATGTTTTCGGTTGTCTTAATAGTTTTAAGCATCGGAACGCTTACGTCTTTAGTAGCACCCTTATGTTTTCGAGCTTTGAATGTTAGGACGCTTACGACATTAGTAGCACCCTTGTGATTTTAAGTGTTTCAAAAACAAGTCAGGACGCTTATCTTTAAACAGTGCCCTCACAGATTTATTCGATTTTAAAAGCTAAGTAAGTCAGGATGCTTAGGTTCAAATAATGCGCTCACTTCACAGTTCAACAAAAGGCTTACAGTCTATAAGCGCCCTCAAGGAACAAAATGACAAAATTGGCTTTACGCGTCAGGATGCTGATTGCTAAATCAGGACACTAATCCAATAGTACCATAAAGTTCTTATTTGCACTTTTTCTGACAAACTTTTCAGAATTGTTCAAAACCTTTTTTAGAACTTTTTAAATCTTTTCAGAACATTCTTTTTCATGAATGATCAGAAAGTTTAGGTGTTGTCGCCGTAATTGCACAGACTGAATCAATCTGTTTCAGAAAAGAATGTGTCTGTTGTTTGAAATAGCTTTGTGTGCCAAAATTCTACTTGAAAAGTTCAAGTCCATTATGCCATTGCTATCTATATATATATGTGTGTGTGTGTGTGTGTGTGTGCTGCCTTAGAGCAGATTAAAATAGAGATACAAAAACGAGAAAACTGATAACCTATTCTCAAATCTTTAAATAGTTTTCACTTGTGCAAATACTCTTGAAAGTTATACTTCTACTCACTGCTTTAAACTCTCAATCATTTTGAAATACAATAAATCTTCTGGATTTGTTGATCTTCATACATATCTTTTCAAAAATCCATTGAAGAAGACGAAAACTTTTTTAACCAGTTTTCAGCTGAACTCTATCACACATATTTTGTTGAATCCAAAACTTTGTAAGTATCACTTTGATTCTAAGTAAAGGGAATTATATCTCATGTTGTACCTTAGTATTTGTGACTAGTTAATCACTAGTTTAGAGCAAGTGTTGTTCGAGTTGTAATTGTCGTTCTCATACCCGTTAGTTGAGAAAGGTTCTTCTCACACCAATAAGTTAAGAAAGCAAAATGGTTCTTCTCACACCCGTAAGTTGAGAAAGAGTACCGGTTTGGTCTTCACCCGCAAGAAGATCCTTAGTGGAGTTTGGACAATCCTAACTAAGGAGGTTAGGTAGTGAATGTAGGCGAGGTCGAACCACTCTAACTTTTGTGTGTCTTACTGTTATTGTGTTTGATTTACCATACATGTTTAATTTGCTTTCATTACTTCTTACGTTTTCAAGAAAGGTTAAAATATGTTAAGTGTCCAATTCACCCCCCTCTCGGACACATCTGGGCCAACACCATCAAGAGTACGACTAGCATAATAAATAGCCTGGAACATCTTATCATGTCGTTGGCCGAGTACTGCACCGATTTCATAATCGCTTGCATTACACATAATCTCAAATGGTTCCTTCTAATCCAGTACCACCATGATAGGAGCTAAAATCAAAGCCTGTTTTATTAACTCAAAAGCTAGTACATGTTCTTCATTAAAATCAAAAGGAGCAGCCTTCTCAAGGAGATTGCGAAGAGGCTTAGTAATCTAGGAAAAATCTTTTATAAATCTTCGATAAAACCCGACATGGCCTAAGAAACTCCTTATGCCTTTAACATTCTTCAGGTCTAGAAGCTTTTCAATTGCAACTATCTTTGCCTGGTCAACTTCAAGGCCTTTAAAGGATACCCGGTGCCCAAAGACAATTCCCTCTTGAACCATGAAATGACACTTCTCCCAATAGAGGACCAAATTCGTCTCCTCACATCATTGCAAAATTAGAGAAAGATTGTGCAAACATTGGTCATAAGAGGAACCAAAAACTGAAAAATCATCCATGAAAATTTCCATAATATCTTCCACCTTATCTGAAAAGATAGCCATCATACAACGTTGGAAAGTGGTTGGAGCATTACACAAACCAAAAGGCATTCTTCGGAAAGAGAACGTACCATATGGGCATGTGAACGTGGTATTCTCTTGGTCTTCGAGGAAATAGCAGTTTGATTATACTCCGAATAACCATCTAGAAAACAACAGTATCGATAGCCCACTAACGGGTCCAACATTTGATCAATGAAAAAAAGGCAAAAATGATCCTTCCTTGTGGCTTTATTGAGCTTCCGATAATCAATGCACACTCGCCATCCCGTAACAGTTTTTGTAGAGATAAGTTCATGTTCATTCTTCACCACTGTGATCGCACCTTTCTTAGGCACTACTTGAACTAGACTCACCCAAAAACAATATGAAATAGCATATATAACTCCCGTACTGAGCCCCTTTAAAATTTCAGCCGAAACCACTTCTTTAATTGTCGGATTTAGCCTCTGTTGATGCTCAATAGAAGGCTTGTAGGATTCTTCCATCAATATCTTGTGCATGCAAATAGATGGGCCGATGCCGTTGATGTCTGAAATGGACCACCCCAACGCTAATTTATGCTCTCTCAAATACACAATAACTTATCTTCTTCAACATGAGACAAAAATGGCAATATGATAACCGAATATGTATACTTTTCTCCAAAAAATGCATACCGAAGATGCTCCGTTAATGGCTTCAATTTTGTTGTAGGTTCACACAATTCTAATGAAGAAGAATCATCCATGTTTTCCACATTAGCTTGAGAGGGTCCGGAACAAGGCACTTCAAGAACCAATACACAGTGCTGGACATCATCATTCACCACCACGTCTCGAGCAACCGAATTGACAATACATTGCTCCAATGGATCTTCCGATGTTGACTCCATATGAACCTTAGTAATACAACTCCCAAGGACATCTATCCGGTGAAAAGTGCTCGATTTCGCTAGAAATTTTAGTTTGTGGTAGATATTGAACATCACCTCCTCCTCATTAACCCGCAAAGTCAACACCCCTCGTTGCACATTAATCAATGCCCTTCTGGTAACTAAGAAGGGCCTTCCAAGGATCAATGGTATCTCATCATCCTCTTCCATGTCCAAGACAACAAAATTCATTGGGAAGATGAACTTGTCAACCTTGACCAACATATCTTCAATGACTCCACAAGGATAGGTAAGGGATCTATCTGTTGGCCCAGGCATGTCCAAGAGGAGGGTGAATTGGACACTTAGACAATTTAAAATTAATTACAATGGCAAAATTAAAGTGCGGAATATAAATAAATATGCTCAGTCGATTTATAGTGGTTCGGCTACTTGCCTACGTCCACTACCTAACCTCCTCAGTTAGGATTTTAAACCTTATCACTAAGGGATTCTCTTATGGGTGAGAATCAAACCACTACACCTTTCTCAACTTGTTGGCGTGAGAACAATTGTTACACTGCTCAACTTGCAGACTTGAGACCAACCTATCCCAACTTTCGGGTGTAAGACAAACCTAAGCTTTCTCAACTTACGGGTGTGAGAACTATTGTTTCTCAACTTATGGGTGTGAGAAGACCTAACCTTGTTGAATATAGGAATATCAACTCAGTAGTTTATCTAACTACTATTACAACCTTGATACAGTGTACAAGATATAAAATTAAGTACAACTATATCGTATGAACTATCTCTCAAATTTTCCTTTTAGCAAGAATGATCTAGGTTAAAGCAGTGCTGAAAATTTAAGTGAAAACAGTTCAATCTTTCAAATGATTTCTCAGATAAAGATATAAATTTAGCTCAGTATGAAAATCATTTGAATAAGCAAAGTTTCAAAAAGAACGCTTTGAAAAAAGAATAACTTAAGCTTTTTGAAACAGATGAAAATTCGATTAACTTTCAAAAGTGTTTTGGCTCAGAGAATTTTCGGTATCTTAACAAATTGTTAAGTATTGGTATTTATAGACTTGTAGAGATGAAGTTGTTGTTCATTTGAATTTGAATTTCAAATATGAATGCTTACTCACAGCAGCTAGAATGTATCACAAAAATGGCAACTACACATTTCATGAACATTCTGATTTCTCTAGATTCACAAATAAAGAAAGTCTAACAGACGTGGTTCATGAATCAGAAGATATCTTTGAAAAATCTAAAAAGTTAATTTTTGTACGAAAAGTTGTTCTGAAAAAGTGGCTAAAAAGATGTACGTGTCAGAACAACGAAAATATTATTTTTGTCGTTTTGTTCCTTTGAGGGAGGTCATAGAGCATCAGCGTCCTACTGAACAATGAAGTGAGAAAGCTACTGAATCATAAACTTCCTGACTTACTTTGGTAATTAAACGACTTAAATCATGAGGGCGCTACTCGATAGTTAGCATCCTACTTTGTTTTAAAATCTCTTAAACGCATGAGGGCGCTACTCACAAGTAAGCGTCCTGAAATTTTAAAACAATTTTAAAACAATATTGAGTGCGTTGAAGGACAGTAAGCATCCTGAAGGTTACTATGTTAATTTTAAGGATGAGGGCGCTCCTATCCAGGTAGCGTCCTGATAGTTTTTCAACTTATAACTATCAGCGTCCTAAAAGATAGAAATCAATTAAAAACTAAGAGAACTTTCAGCAAGCTTAAACTAAGTCAGTGTCCTGACACTTTCAAAAGTTGACTAAAAGGAGGCCACTACTTACAAGTAAGCGTCCTAATGAATCAGTTCAATTCAACCTTGAACGTCTTAATATTTTATCAGTGTCCTGACTCATCAAGTCCAGGAGGGCACTGCTAAAACATTAGCGTCCTGAAAGACTATAAAAACGGTTTTTATTTTTTGATTTAACCTCGATAAAACATGATTAAAATCATGGTGTTTTTCTAATCAAATCAAATACTTTAGAAATCATAAAGTACCTTTAAAATGTGACGATCAAAATATGAAAAAGATTAAATCTTGCTGAGAGTAAATTGATCGATAGACATTACATTCTAAGTACTGACGGACTCGAAACTTTACTTGTGAGCATAGGTCCTTGATCTTGATTCTTGATAAGTCTGAAACACTTCACAAGATCATTAGATATACAAACTAGAGATATTTGGAATCATCAAAACATTCATGTCATGGGGTTCATTGAGATAACAATCTCCCTCTTTTTTATGATTTCAAATACTCATAGATCATATAGATAATTATATTCATGAATTTAGAATAGCAAGTATGTCAAGCATATTTGCAAGCATGTCAAGTATATCTAATTTCAACATATAAATTACGAGATGAGTACAATCACAATTTACAAGAACATGATAATTAAACAGTCAACTTATTGTAGAGAAACTCAAATGAACTCCCCCTGACTTGTAGCTTTCCTCTTGAGCTAACTTAGCCTCAATATCTTCATTATTCTCTTCTCCCCCTTTTGAAAACATCAAAAAGTGGGTAGGCTTAGCTCGTACTTGGACCCTTCCCATTCCTTTTTCTTTCGACCTCCTCATCCTTCTTGGATCCACTAGAACGAGGTTCAGATTCCTTGGGTTTCCTGGGCACTTGTGGCTTTGAGGAACCACTTGAGCTTTTTCTCAAGCTTCTGACAAATTTGTCAATTACAACAGTCTACCTATATTTTTCAATGAATTTTTCGTGGGCAGGCTTGGAAACACCAAATTTGAATGGATCAAGAGGTGGACTGGGTTTGAAGCCTTTATCTTTATGCTCTGCAAGGCCTTAAGCAAAATTAGGAAAAAGTTTGTGATCTTTAAAAAATTCTGGCAGGATTGGTCGTTTGCGTTTGGGATCTGGTAAAGTCTCTAATGAGGGATCTGGGGGTGGAGACACTCTTCTTCTGATTCTATGTAATGGCTCTTCATCAGATGCTTCTTCCTCTTCACATTCTAATATCCTAAGAAGTCTGTCAGACTCCTTCGGTCCTTGTGGTCGTGTGAAAGGTGGAGCTTTTGGTGCTGGTTGGACCTTTACACCTTTCTTCTCTAATAGATGAAAGAGCAATCGAAAATGTTTCATGCTTGAGGCAATGTACCATACAGTAGAGTGCAGCCTACTGTTCATTGCCCTAAAGAGGTCTTCAAAAAAGCCTACTACTCCTTCCATTCGATTTGCAGCTATGGCGACAGTGTATGACAAATCCATAATGCTTGTGGCAAGGAAAGGCATTTTGTTCACCAAGTTGTGAAGCTTTTGAATAGTATGAGTAACCAAGTCAAGAATCTTGGTTAGTCTATTGTCCTCTGTTTGTGCTGGCCTTGCAGTATCTAAATTTTCTTTCACACTAGAGATGGCCTGCAGCACTGGATCAAGAGTCGTTTTGCTTGTGGCGTGATCCAATATACCATCCAAAATTGTTTGTAATGTGTCATAGATGGAAGCATCTTTAGAGGATTCAACCATTTTACTTCTTAAGCTTCGAATTTCTTGAAGAATCTTCTTCAAAGCTTCTTCAGTTATAGCATTCGCAGCACGACTTGGCGTAGCTGGCATTGTGTGACTCTGTGGAGCTTGAGGTCTGGCTGATGATTTTGTTTGAACTGATGCAACGAAGGCGATCATGAATGCCTTTTGTCTGTTGCATGTTATCTCGAATGTCCTTAACCAAATCATTATTGAGTGATGGAGTGGAACTCGATAAAGGCAAAGACCGCATGACATTTAATTGTCTGTTCGTTTGTTGTGTCACTTTGTCTAACATTTTAGTTGCCTGGATCAAATGAGAGGTTTATTCCTTCATCTCATTGATTTCACTTCTCTCTTGAGACTTCAGATATGCTCTGACTTCTGCCAAAATCTCATTTTTTCTATTGTATCTGATTATGTTCCAATCAGTTCATCAGCTGAGACATGACATAAATCTGATCTTCTCTGACTTTCCTCAAGAAATCTTCTTCTCTGAAGAAATCATCATTTGTCCTACTTGTAGAAGGATATGAATGTGTCTCATGATCAGTTTGATCAGGCGAACTCACTTCATTAATATCTTCCATTTCTTCTTCTACTCGAAAATCAGCGGCACCCTCGTGATATTCTTTTTCATGATCCTCATCATTGATATCCAATTTTGCTTCATCTCCTTGATAGGGTATAATTGCAAGCGAATAATCCTCTTGATTTGCAAATTCCTTCTCAATAGAATGAGACTCTTCTTCTTCAGGAATCTTCTCACGGTCAGACTCCAGTCTTGAGTCATGGGGTTCCATTGACACAGGATAGTCAAATGGAGATGGTAGATTGGAGATGGTTTTCTTTGAGTCTGCATTAACTCTTTCCTCGGTGACATCTTCCAAAATTGCATCAACATTATCAGTTAATTGTTCTTCAATAGTTGCCTGAGCAATCTGGATCACCTCATCCATTAGATGTTCTTTAGCATAAACAGCTTGCTCTGTATGTTCGACTTCAACATCATCAGTTGCAACATGCTCAGTGTAAGTTGTGGTAACAGCTTGGTCTTGCACAGCCTGTTCATCTTAAGTAGTCGAAGCTTGGGAAGCTTCCCTCTCCATTGTTGAGACATCTTCACCACTGGCTTTAGTTATTCCACTAGATTCTCCTACATGTGGAATTTCTGACAATGGAAACCATTTCTCCAATGCAGAGACATAAGTGTATCTCATTAATTTGACAATGGTTTGACCAACACAGTTGTATCTGCTGATCTCTTTGCACTCTTCTCCACTGAAATCAATTCCACAATTCTCGAATATTGTGGTAAGGTACATTCCAAAATGAAGACCTCCTCCTCTGCTAACCACAATATCTATAACATGCATGAGAATGTGGGTAAGATTCACTTTCTTCTTTTCTAGAGTACACCAAATCAAGAATAAATCTAAGTCATTTACATAACCCCTACTGCCAGTTTTAGGCTGAATGATATGGGTAATGATGTTGTAGATTATTCTGGGGATTAATTCAAATGACTTGTTGGTGAGTTTCTTGTCGACACTCGAGTGGTCCTTTTTCTTCGAAACAAGATTTAGAGCAGAGAGGCTATTATAGCCTGGATACTGGACTTTATTTTTAGTGAATGAAAGTATGTGGGCATTTTCATCACTTGGCAAAGAAAAAGCCTCAGAGAACAATCTGGGAGAAATCTCAACAGATTTTCTGTGACGCCCCGAAAATTATTTTATCTAGCTCATAACCCAATTGCATTTTGCCCAAACTCTGTGTGTTGCCTTGATATGTTTGATGTTTGTTTGATGGTTGTTTAATGTTTGTATATTTGATGCTTGATAATGTATATAAATATGTAGATTATAAATTGTATATGGGTCATGTTAAATTAAAGTATAATGCATATGTTATTATTTATGCATGGGCACATTAAACCATGAATTGATATGGGTTAGGATTGATTGAATAAAAGGATAAATGAGAATAAAAAATTTGGTGTATTAGATGAATTGGACATTTCAAATACATGCAAGCATAAGATTGATTAAAGTACAGGTGGTTGGTATGAGTAGTATGAGACCAACACATGTCAAATTGGTGGATGAGAATGGACAAGTGTCCCATGCCCCATTTCACTTATCCAACACATGTCAAGTTGGTGCATGAGACCAACACATGCCAAGTTGATGCATGAGAATGGACAAGTGTCCCATGCCCCATTTCTCTTCTCCAATACATGTCAAGTTGGTGCATGAGAGTGCACAAGTGTCCCATGCCCCATTTCTCTTCTCCAACACATGTCAAGTTGTTGCATGAAAGTGGACAAGCGTCCCATGCGCACTTCTCTTCTCCAAGGAAGTCCTAGAGAGTGAGATGAGTGGAGGGAAAGGAAAAAAGAAGATAAAGGAAAGAAGAAGAGAAAGAAAGAGGAAGTTGCTTTGAGGGAAGTCTCAGCAACGTTCAAAGAGCTGGATCTTGGTGCTATATGGTCAGATTGAAGTCAGAAATTTGTTAGAAAGTTCGTATCTTATGGGTATTCATTCTGGTCGGTGGAGATCTTCATTGGAGTTTTCATTTGAAAGATATAACCTCCAAAACAAAGTTGGTCGGAAAGTCTTGATTTCTCGCGCAGTTTAGATCAAACTGATAGATCTCCTAAATCTACCGTTGGATGGATATGATATTTGAGAAGGTGGTTCACAACTGATTGTTCTGCATTAAACGGTTGAGATGTTGGTGGGTCAAGTATTTTGTGTGATATAGTCATTTGAGTTCGAGTATCTGCAGCAGGAAAGGAGAAATTGTTTGATTAGAGACTTGTTCATCAAAGAGACTTATCTTTTTGGTCCACCGTTGGATTGATTTGATTGTTGGACAAAAGGTTTGTTTCTTAACATACATCAATCTGTACGGTTGATTTTGTGATTAAATATTTCTGTTGGTAGATTGATACATCTGAACAGAATATTAAATGAAGAATTGGTAGGGTTGCTTGCATTAGACCTAAATTTAGAATATGAACTTAGACCTTTCCAAATAGCTTGCATGTCAACTATGATGACCTAGTTGCCATTGTTGATGAACTCATGATGCAAAATCAGTGATATACATGGCTGAACATGGTGACCTAGGGTAAATAGGCAATATGGCCTAAGTATGGAAAATTTCATATTTTAGGGCTTTTGATGCTTTTGGCCTAAAATCATTGAATTTATGCAATTTATGCCTAATTAAGCATGATTAGGGTTGACTATGCTACTGATTTGGTGGTTGTGACCATATCATGGGTTAGGCCTACTTGTGATCAAATGACCCAATTTGGGCATGTTTATGCCTAAGGAATTGAAAATCGGTATTTTTAATTAATTGAATGGTTTATGAATGAGAACTATGTATTAGAGGCCTAAGTCATGTGATTTGAGTTGAGTAATGAGATTAGATGGGATTTTGGCCTATTGTCTATATGTGGGCTGATTTAGGGTTAATGTGTAATGTCTATGTGATTGAGCATAGAAATTGATGTATGCTAGGATATTGATGAATGTTTCAAGATCTTGATTGGGTTGATTCGGTTTGGTGGCCGTGTGCGGTTAGATACTCTCGCGAGGCTTGGTTGTAAGTAGACTTCATTTATGATTATATCTTTTATGTCATCATATCACTTATATATATTGTATGTTGAAAACATGAATGTGTCCTAATGTTTTGAATGATGCATTGATTTGAGAAAACCTTATGACTTTGGTTGGCCCATCTACCTGGCTAATAAGGGGACTTAAACTTGTCATAGGAGGGTTTTAAAAAGGAAATATTTGGGGATTAGAACGGTACGGTGAAATAGATGTGCACTAGAAACGCAAATCAACATGATTGGGGATGAGAACGGTACGGTGAAATAGACGTGCACTATTAACCCCAATGCATGTGGAATGTGGATCCAAATTAATAAGTTTTTACTTGCATCGAACTTATTATAAATGTTTGATATCTATATGTCATGAGTTTTAATCATGCTACACATTGACATGCATACATGGTATTTATTGATGAGTATTGATAGCATATTTGAATTCTATTCATTGGGCACCGTTGGCTCACCCTCATTTTCCTTTTTCAAGTCCTTTTGTCCTGAATAAGGGCAAAGGAGTAGTCATATCTTGAGGGCCTTGCCAGCGAGAGAATCCAAGGCCTCGATGTGAGTTGAGAGGCATTTTGATTGAACTGTGTTTTAAATTATGATGTATTACATTTTGGACTATGTAATTATAACACTTACCACATTGTAGTATGGGTGAGTTGGGACTTGTTAGATAGACCATGTGGACATATGATGGTTTTTTTTGTACCCATAGTTTTGGACTTTATGTGTATGTCAATCTTGATGGACTGTAGGGATTATGGTTTTATTTATGGTTCATTTTTATGGAGTATCTCTTATCTTGGATGATTAATACGGTTGGTAGTTTTGTTTAGTACATGTTTATATTATGTCGTTGTTTGGGATAAGGCTCGTAGGGTCTCAACCACCTCACGAGGGTTGAGGACTGGTTTGAGATGCCTACGTCTGGCGTCCCGCCCCAGCATTCTGCACGCCATTCCTATCGGGGTTGGTGGTCCGGGGTGGGCGGTCGCCACAGTTGGTATCAGAGCCCGATTTTACTAGGTTTGGTCTATGTATTGGACTTAGATGACTTTGACCTACGAATTGGGTGAGAACTTTAGGTGGTTAAAAAGCTTAAAAGAACTAACTTAAAAGCCTTACTATCATATTTTCTGTGTGTATTATATGATATGGGTAGTTATGAGGCTTTGTTAAT
The DNA here is from genome assembly GCA_035771175.1 of Paratinospora sagittata. Lineage (NCBI taxonomy): Eukaryota > Viridiplantae > Streptophyta > Magnoliopsida > Ranunculales > Menispermaceae > Paratinospora > Paratinospora sagittata. The sequence continues at coordinate 17,070,554 of CM069589.1, forward strand.
GTTTTAAATTCTTTAATGTGTGATGGTTGCTCGTATTTCTACTTCTCATTGTCATGAGGAGGGACGGGAGATTGAGACAGCCACACACAAGGCCATCCGATGATGAACGGATGGGGAGGATGGAAAAGATCATTCAGGCACAGGGCAGCTTGATGGCAGCCCAGACTGCACAGATATAGGCATTGGTGCAGCAAGTCGAGGTTGTTGCTCGACAGTCTCCTCAGACAATACATCAGGAGGCGGGCACTAGTGGGGCCAAGGCGGCCGGGGCTAGTGGAGCTGCAAGGGCTGCAGCACCTCAGATGGTTGTACCTCAGCATATTCCTACACCTGCTCCTATTGTTGTGGAGAACCCCACTGATCGGCGGATCAGACTGCTAGAGAAGTTCATGAAGCTGAAGCCTAAGGAATTCACTGGTGGGGTTGACTTGAAGAAGGCCAAAAATTGGTTGAAGAATGTTGAGAAGATCAGTCGCTCCTTAGAGCTTGATGAGGAGTCTCAGGTCCTATGTGCTGCTCACACACTGAAAAGTGATGCAGAGGACTGGTGGCTTTCAGTGTTGGATACACAGGGGGCAGTGAAGAGTTGGGACACCTTCAAACGGTTGTTCTTACAAGCTTACGTTCCAGAGACTAAGAGGCAGGCTAAAAAAATCTAGTTTCTGAATCTCGTACAGGGCACCATGTCAGTTAGGGAGTACGAGCTCATATTCAGGCAGCTCATAGTTTATGCCCCTGGGTTAGTTCAGACACCAAGTGACGAGATTATGAGGTTCTCTTTGAACCTAAGGCCTGCGATCCGGCAGGCCTTGTCTGTGACGAAGATGACTGATTTTGCCACAGTGGTCCAGAGGGCCAAACAGTATGAGCTGGCTGAGCGGGTTGATGGTATGTCTACACGACCAGCTCCGGGTGTACAAACTTCACAGACAGAGTCTGGGGGACAATTCCAAACTCCATAGAAGAAGGGAAAATGGGGAAATAAGATAAAGTTTTATAGAGGAACACAGTTAGAGGGTGCTCAGAGTAGGGCATCCCATATTCAGACTAGTGTGATGACCTCACCAGTAGTTTCCTCTCCTGTCCCGATTCCCATTCAGGCACCGAGTGCACCGAGACCCCCATTCCCACAAACTGCTAGCCGAGGCAGAGGCAGAGGCCGAGGAGGCTATATTGCGACATCTCAGACTGGATCATCTGCGCCCAGGGCTCCGTTCTTATGTTATAAATATGGGCAGGCTGGGCATAGGAAGTCAGAGTGTTCGAGTTTTCAGGGGGCTCCGGGATTTGTGCAGCAATCCAGTGCCAGAGAGACAGCGAAGGCAGCTACTGAGCCAGACCCGACATCATCCAGGACTTTGGTGGAAGGTACTCTTATTATTTTTGGTGCTTATATGCATGTATTATTTGATGCTAGGTCTACATTATCATTCATATCTAGACGCATGGTAGATAGTTTGCATTTGACTCCCATTAGGGCTAGTACATGGTTAGTGGTGAGTACTGTAGCCGGGGAGAGGATCTACCCAAACATGATCTGTAGCCAGTGTGTGGTTCATATTGGTGATGTTGAGATGCCTGTTGACTTTCGAGTCCTAGAGTTTTAGAGTTTGATGCAATTCTAGGGATGGATTGGCTCGCGGCTTATCATGCAGTTGTCGACTGCTTCGCGAAGAGAGTCATTTTTCAAATCCCCGGACACCCAGTGTTTACACTACAGAGTGCTTCAGACCAGACAGTCAGAAAGGGTAGATTTGTGACTGATGGAGATAGGGAGATTTTGGTTGGGTTAGTGCCTGATGAGGAAGAGACTAGTGAGGTGATACTTGAGGATATTGCCATTGTTAATGACTTTCCAGATGTGTTCCCTGCGGATCTTCCAGGACTACCACCGAAGCGAGATATCGATTTCATCATTGAACTAGCCCCTGGCACGAAGCCTATGTCCATGACACCATATAGAATGGCGCCAGCCGAGTTGAGAGAGTTGCAGAAACAGCTCGAGGAGTTATTGGCTAAGGGCTTTATTTGCCCGAGCGTGTCACCCTGGGGAGCTCCAGTTCTTTTTGTGAAAAAGAAAGATGGGAGCTTGCGGTTGTGCATCGACTATCGCCAATTGAACACGGTGACCATCAAGAACAAGTATCCTCTCCCAAGGATTGATGACTTGTTTAATCAGTTGAGGGGAGCGAGGTATTTTTTGAAGATTGATTTGTGCTCCGGGTATCATCAGCTGAGGATCAGGGAGGATGATGTGCCTAAGACAGCATTCAGAACCCGCTATGGACATTATGAGTTCCTTGTGATGCCATTTGCTGTGACAAATGTACCGGCGATGTTCATGGACCTGAAGCAGAGGGTCTTTAGGAAGTATCTGGATAAGTTTGCCATCGTCTTCATTGATGACATATTGGTGTATTCCAAGACTAGGGCTGAGCATGAGGAACACCTCAGAGTGACCTTGCAGACTCTGAGAGAGCATAGGCTATATGCAAAGCTGAGTAAGTGCGAGTTTTGGATCACCAAAGTGAAGTTCTTAGGTCATGTGGTGAGTTCTGAGGGAATTTTAGTTGATCCGTCTAAGGTTGAAGCCATTATCAGTTGACCTAGGCCTACCACAGTGACCGAGATCAGAAGCTTTCTTGGGTTAGCTGGTTACTATAGGAGATTCGTTCAAGGAATCTCTAAGATAGCTGCGCCTATGACTAGGCTCACCCAGAAAGATGTGTCCTTTGTATGGACTGAGGAGTAGAGAATGCCTTTTTAGAGCTAAAGAAAAGATTGACATCTACGCTAGTGGAGACTACTCGAGGCGGCTACGGTTATGAGTATATGTGCTACCCCTTCAAATCAAATTGTGATATGTGCTCAGATGAGAGCTTAGCCTACACAGGTCCAGGAGGTGATTGACCAACAGAGACTTGACGTTAATTATGTGATGTACAAGTCTTGGGCTGAGAGCAGTGATTTTACTGATTGGCACTTGTCATATGATGGTGCCTTGAGATTTAGGGGACGTTTATGGGTTCCCGCAGATCCACGACTCAGGCAGAGTGTGCTCCAAGAAGCTCACAGATCTCATTATGCTATTCATCCTGGCGGAACCAAGATGTATCATGATATGAAAAGAATGTATTGGTGGCCCGACATGAAGAGAAAGATACCTCAGTTCATTCAGAGGTGTGAGATCTGTCAGACAGTCAAAGCTGAGCATCAGAGGCCTGGAGGGCAGATGCAACCACTTTCCATTCCTGAGTGGAAGTGGGAACATGTCACTATGGACTTTGTTGTGAGATTACCCAACACCCCGAGGAGGCATAATGATTTTTGGGTTATTATTGATCGCTTGACTAAGTCCGCTCACTTTCTACCGGTGAACACTAGGGATTCTATGGACAAGCTGAGCAGACTCTATATGCGGGAGATAGTCAAATTACATGGAGTGCCAGTTTCGATTGTGTCAGATAGGGATCCAAGGTTTACATCAGCATTCTGGCAGGGGTTGCAGAGGCAGCTCGGCACTAGACTAGATCTCAATACCCCGCTTTTCACCCTCAGACGGATGGCCAGTCTGAGAGGTTGATATCGATTTTGGAGGACATGCTTCGAGATTGTGTCCTTGTGTCCAGTGGTAACTGGGAGGAGTACATACATCTGTGTGAGTTCGCGTACAACAACAGCTATCAGTCCAGTATTGGCATGGCTCCTTTTGAGGCATTGTATGGTCGACCCTGTATGTCACACCCTGGGTTGCACAGCGTGCCCCCTACCCAGGTGTGGGCGCACCCCCTCGGGGCGAACGCCTAGCCATTATGGATCCATAATATTGTCCTATCCTGGTACAGCCACCGCCACACAAGGACGTCTCTTCTACCCAGGATTATTTGTCCACAAAGGGGGCCTCCCCCGGGATCGAACTCGAGACCTCCCCTTCAAGGAGTCTGAATTCGCATCCTAGGTAACCACTGAGCCATTGGTTCAGTGGCTACTAGGAATCCAAAATCAGACTCCTTAAGGGAGGTCTCGAGTTCGATTCCTAGGGAGGCCCTGCACTATTCATGAATAGTGGCAGGCAAATGATCTCGTGTACAAGAGACGTCCTTGTACCTAGGATTATTTGTCCACAAAGGGGGCCTCCCCCGAGATCGAACTCGAGACCTCCCCTTCAAGGAGTCTGAATTCGCATCCTAGGTAGCCATTGAGTCATTGGCTCAGTGGTTACTAGGAATGCGAAATCAGACTCCTTAAGGGAGGTCTCGAGTTCGATTCCTAGGGAGGCCCTGCACTATTCATGAATAGTGGCAGGCAAATGATCCCGTGTACAAGAGACGTCCTTGTGTGGCGGTGGCTGTACCGGGATGGGACAATATTATGGATCCATAATGGCTAGGCGTTCACCCCGAGGGGGTGCGCCCACACCTGGGTAGGGGGCACGCTGTGCAACCCAGGGTGTGACACTGTAGATCTCCGGTCTGTTGGACGGAGGTAGGGGATATTGCAGTGATGGGACCAGAGTTTGTACAAGAACAAAAAGAAGATTAAGGGGATCAGGCATAATATGAAGGTAGCCCAAGACAGGCAGAAGAGTTACGCTGATGCCAAGCGAAAGACAGTAGAGTTCGAGGTGGGTGACCAAGTTTTATTGAAGGTCTCACCTCAGAAGGGCCAGACTAGATTTGGGATAAAAGGCAAGCTCACTCCGAGATTTATTGGGCCATTCGAGGTTTTAGAACGAATTGGCCCCGTCGCTTACCGATTAGCCTTGCCACCTCAGTTAGCAGCAGTCCACAATGTTTTTCATGTGTCAATGTTGAGAGTGTACAGGAGTGACTTTGATCACGTCTTGGACCGGAGGAACATTGAGCTGAGGCAGGATGGGGCTTATGATGAGGAACCTATTCAGATACTTGATCAGAAGGTCCAAAGGTTGTGTAACTGCGAGATTCCGATGGTTAAGGTGAGATGGCAGTTCCATGGCGAGGAACAGGTTACTTGGGAGCGTGAGGACTACATGATGGAGAACTTTGTCGAGTTCATGGGCTTAGGTAATTTCTTAACCTTAAAACTTCGATGACGAAGTTCATTCTAAGGTAGGTGTGATGTGACGCCCCGAAAATTATTTCATCTAGCCCATAACCCAATTGCATTTTGCCCAAACTCTATGTGTTGCCTTGATGTGTTTGGTGTTTGTTTGATGGTTGTTTAATGTTTGTATATTTGATGCTTGATAATGTATATAAATATGTACATTATAAATTGTATATGGGTCATGTTAAATTAAAGTATAATGCATATGTTATTATTTATGCATGGGCCCATTAAACCATGAATTGATATGGATTTGGATTGATTGAATAAAAGGATAAATGAGAATAAAATATTTGGTGTATTAGATGAATTGGACATTTAAGATACATGCAAGCATAAGATTAGTTAAAGTACATGTGGTTGGTATGGGTAGTATGAGACCAACACATGTCAAATTGGTACATGAGAATGGACAAGTGTCCCACGCCCCATTTCTCTTATCCAACACATGTCAAGTTGGTGCATGAGACCAACACATGTCAAGTTGATGCATGAGAATGGACAAGTGTCCCATGCCCCATTTCTCTTCTCCAATACATGTCAAGTTGGTGCATGAGAGTGCACAAGTGTCCCATGCCCCATTTCTCTTCTCCAACACATGTCAAGTTGTTGTATGAAAGTGGACAAGTGTCCCATGCGCACTTCTCTTCTCCAAGGAAGTCCTAGAGAGTGAGGTGATTGGAGGGAAAGGAAAAAAGAAGAGAAAGGAAAGAAGAAGAGAAAGAAAGAGGGAGTTGCTTTGGGGAAGTCTCAGCAACGTTTTAATCAAAGAGTTGAATCTTGGTGCAATATGGTCCGATTGAGGTCAAACTTCGTTAGAAAGTTCGTATCTTATGGGTATTCATTCTGGTCGGTGGAGATCTTGATTGGAGTTTTCGTTTGAAAGATATAACCTCCAAAGCAAAGCTGGTCGGACAGCCTGGATTTCTCGCGCAGTTTAGATCAAACTGATAGATCTCCTAACTCTATCGTTGTATGGATATGCTATTTGTGAAGGTAGTTCAAAACGGATTGTTCTGCATTATGAATGGTTGAGATGTTGGCGGGTTAAGTATTTTGTGTGATATAGTCATCTGAGTTTGAGTATTTGCAGCTGGAAAAGAGAAATTGTCTGATTAGATACTTGTTCATCAAAGAGACTTATCTTTTTGTTCCACCGTTGGCTTGAGCTGAGTTTTGGACATAAGGTTTGTTTCTTAACATACTTCAATCAGTACGGTTGATTTTATGATTAAATATTTCTGTTGGTAGCTTGATACATCTGAACAGAATATTAAAATGAAGAATTGGTAGGGTTGCTTGTATTAGACCTAAATTTAGAATATGAACTTAGACCTTTCCAAATAGCTTCCATGTCGACTATGTTGACCTAGTTGCCATTGTTGATGAACCCATGATGCAAAATCAGTGATATACATGGCTGAACATGGTGACCTAGGGTAAATAGGCAATATGGCCTAAGTATGGAAAATTTCATATTTAAGGGCTTTTGATGCTTTTGGCCTAGAATCATTGAATTTATGCAATTTATGCCTAATTAAGCATGATTAGGGTTGATTATGCTACTGATTTGGTGGTTGTGACAATATCATGGGTTAGGCCTACTTGTGATCAAATGACCCAATTTGGGCATGTTTATGCCTAAGGAATTGAAAATCGGTATTTTTAATTAATTGAATGGTTTATCAATGAGAACTATGCATTAGAGGCCTAAGTCATGTGATTTGAGTTGAGTAATGAGATTAGATGGGATTTTGGCTTATTGTCTATATGTGGGCTGATTTATGGTTAATGTGTAATGTCTATGTGATTGAGCATAGAAATTGATGTATGCTAAGATATTGATGAATGTTTCGAGATCTTGATTGGGTTGATTCGGTTTGGTGGCCGTGTGCGGTTAGATACTCTCGTGAGGCTTGGTTGTGAGTAGACTTCATTTATGATTATATCTTTTATGTCATCATATCACTTATATATATTGTATGTTGAAAGCATGAATGTGTCCTAATGTTTTGAATGATGCATTGATTTAAGAAAACCTTATGACTTTGGTTGAGTCCATTTATCAAGCTAATAGGGGGACTTAACCTTGTCATAGGTGGGTTTTAAAAAGGAAATATTTGGGGATTAGAACGGTACGGTGAAATAGACGTGCACTAGTAACCGCAAATCAACATGATTGGGGATGAGAACGGTACGGTGAAATAGACGTGCACTATTAACCCCAATGCAGGTGGAATGTGGATCCAAATTGATAAGTTTTTACTTGCATCGAACTTATTATAAATGCTTGATATCTATATGTTATGAGCTTTAATCATGCTACACATTGACATGCATACATGATATTTATTGATGAGTATTGATAGCATATTTGAATTCTATTCATTGGGACCGTTGGCTCACCCTCATTTTCCTTTTTCAGGTCCTTCTGTCCTGAATAAGGGCAAAGGAGTAGTCATATCTTGAGGGCCTTGCCAGCGAGAGAATCCAAGGCCTCGATGTGAGTTGAGAGGCATTTTGATTGAACTGTGTTTTAAATTATGATGTATTACATTTTGGACTATGTAATTATAACACTTACCACATTGTAGTATGGGTGAGTTGGGACTTGTTAGATAGACTATGTGGACATATGATGGTTTTTTTGTACCCATAGTTTTGGACTTTATGTGTATGTCAATCTTGATGGACTGTAGGGATTATGGTTTTATTTATGGTTCACTTTTATGGAGTATCTCTTGTCTTAGATGATTAATACGATTGGTAGTTTTGTTTAGTACCTGTTTATATTATGTCGTTGTTTGGGATAAGGCTCGTAGGGTCTCAACCACCCCACGAGGGTTGAGGACTGGTTTGAGATGCCTATGCCGGGCGTCCCACCCCAGCATTCCGCACGCCATTCCTAGCGGGGTTGGTGGGCCGGGGTGCAGGGTTGCCACATTTTCCCTTTACCACATATTGTTTTGCAAGTCCAGAGCTTGGTTTATCGACCAAATTCAAATAGAATTGGCTGACTAGGCTGGGGTACCATTTCGAATTGAACGTAAGAAAATTGGTCCAGCCTTGGAACTCGAATAAAGATAAAATGTCTAGGTGAGAATTAATGAAGAAATCAAAATCGACAAAACATCCATCGATTACAACTCAGTTAACAAGTTTTTCTGATTTGGTTCCCTTCTTTGTTTTCTGGGTTAAAGAAGATGGGTAAAATGGTTCAGGTGAAGTTTCAATCGAAGGCCACGTACAGAGGTTGAGGGTGCCTCAGCTAGTTCAACATGAGTAGGTTCAGTTCTCAGTTTCTCACTCCTATCTGGAAGTGATGATGGTGAAGTAGCTTTCTTTCTTGTAGAAAAGGGGCGAAACTTTTCGGGTTTGGGTGCCATTGAAAATCAAATGAACAGAGATCAAGATTTACCAAAGGGTAAAGATGAAGATTCAGCAGCAAATCCTGGAGCAATTCCTAGCATGTTTTCGTCGAAGCGTCCTAGGGCATCAAAAGGAAAAGTGACTGCTAGGTCACTAAAGTTTGATTTTATAATGCTAAAGCGATAAGCTCACTCCTGACACACACTCACACTTGTCGTAACCTAGTACCTAAAAGCGGTTCAATTTATCTAACGTTTGCGACCGATCAGCATCCTTCTTATCATAAGCGTTTTTTATCGACTAAAGCCATTGGGCACATTAGCGTCCTCATTCACTGTCAGTTTACTTGCGGACACTTAAACTCTAATATTAATCAAATTTGACCAATTAAACTTACGTATGGCATTGGTTGACTAATCAATATCACAAATTATATCACATCAACCAAACGTCAAGAATTTAATCATGAACAAAAATAATTAAGCATTCTAAACATTGCATGATTAAAGATAATTATTCATTTTTAATAAATACTGATAAATGTATTTCAATAATAGTAGCAGTGATGAGAGTGACTTTTATACCTTTGCACATGTTTGACTTTTACCTCAAGGTACTGCAAAGTCCTCGACTTGTGCACTCAGTCTCTTTTTGAAGCAGCTGAGATAATTCATTATCTTCGTTCTCCATGCTGACTTCCTTCTTGACATTCTATCAGGAGATCACTCATTAAGCGTTCTGGATGTGCTTGTTGAAGATTGTTGACTCATTAAGCTTAGGACATCAGCAACTTCACTTCCGTTCTTGCTTGGTGCATTTGCAAGAATGTCTTCTCTCTCGGATGAAGTTTCTAACCCACTCAAAATATAATCAATTTCTTGAAAACCGATTTCAAATGGATTTGAAAACTCGTTAGAAAATCTACTTTATATTTTCAGTTTTCAGGAAAACTATTTAGAAAATTTTGCATTAAAGTAGAATGAGAAATGGTTTTTCCAAAATGTTCAAGTTCATTAACCAGACGTCTAAATCGTTGAAGGTTATCATGAACTGACCCACTTTCTAAAACCCTAAAATGGACGAGCGACTCTTCTAATGTTCTAACAAGGTTTTTAGTCTCATCCTTTCCTTCCATGGTTATTAAAAGATCACATAGCTCTTTTAAACTCATTTCTCATGGTTCAACAGATTAAGCTAACATAGTTAGCTTATCATTCCATTTTGTTGGAAGCTTATCATAGAAATACACTAGAGATATAGGTATTTCCTGATTCAATTATTGCATTTCAACAAGAATGGATTAATATCTGTTGCATGTCGTATCGAGAGATTCATTCTCCGATATCTCAAAGGCATCAAATAGTCTATCAAACTCTTTGATCTTTTTCATCTCGATTGTTAATCTTTTCACGGTGGAATGATTTGAGTGTTTCCCAAATCTCTTTGGCACTCTCGAGATGAACTACAGTTTCTCTTACGGGTGTGAGAAGACCATTTCTCAACTTACGAGTGTGAGAAGAACTAACCTTGTTGAATATAAGAACATCAACTCAGTAGTTTATCTAACTACTGTTACAACCTTGATACAATATACAAGATATGAAATTAAGTATAACTGTATCCTATGACTTATCTCTCAAATTTCTTTTCAGCAAAAATGATCTAGGTTAAAACAGTACTGAAAGTTTGAGTGAAAACAGTTCAATCTTTCAAATGATTTCTCAGATAAAGATATAAATTTAGCTTAGTATGAAAATCATTTGAATGAGCAAAATTTCTCTTTTGAAAACAGAATAACTTAAGCTTTTTGAAACAGATGAAAATTCGACTAACTTTCAAAAGTATTTTGGCTTAGAGAATTTTCGGTGTCCTAACAAATTGTTAAGTGTTGGTATTTATAGACTTGTAGAGATGAAGTTGTTGTTCATTTGAATTTGAATTTTAAATATGAACGTTTACTCACAACAGCTAGAATGTATTTCGAAAATGGCAACAGCACATTTTGTGAACATTCTGATTTCTCCAGATTCAAGAATAAAGAAAGTCTAAGAGATGTGGTTCATGAATCAGAGGATATCTCTGACAAATCCAAAAAGTTGATTTTTGTACGAAAAGTTGTTCTGAGAAAAATGGCTAAAAAGTTGTATATGTCAGAACAAAAAAAATATTATTTTGATCATTTTGTTCCTTTGAGGGTGCTCATAGAGCATCAGCATCCTACTGAATAATGAAGTGAGGGCACTACTGAATCGTAAGCCTCCTGACTTACTTTGACAATTAAACGACTTAAATCATGAGAGCGCTACTCGACAGTTAGCGTCTTAGCATCCTATTTTGTTTTAAAATCACTTAAACTCACGAGTGCGCTACTCACAAGTAAGCGTCCTGAAATTTTAAAACAATTTTAAAACAATATTGAGTGCGCTGAAGGACAGTAAGCATCCTGAAGGTTACTATGTTAATTTTAAGGATGAGGGCGCTCCTATCCAGGTAGCGTCCTGATAGTTTTTCAACTTATAACTATCAGTGTCCTAAAAGATAGAAATCAATTAAAAACTAATAGAACTTTCAGCAAACTTAAACTAAGTCAGCGTCCTGACACTTTCAAAGGTTGACTAAAGGGAGGCCGCTAGTTACAAGTAAGCGTCCTAATGAATCAGTTCAATTCAACCTTGAGCGTCCTAATATTTTATTAGCGTCTTGACTCATCAAGTCCAGTAGGGTGCCGCTAAAACATTAGCGTTCTGAAAGACTCTACAAAAATGATTTTTGATTTTTTTATTAAAGCTCGATAAAACACGATTAAAATCATGGTGTTTTTCTAAACAAATCAAATACTTTAAAATTCATAAAGTACCTTTAAAATGTGATGATCAGAATATTAAAATGATTAAATCTTCCTGAGAGTAAATTGATGATAGACATTACATTCTAAGTACTAACAGACTCGAAACTTTACTTGTGATATCCAATAGGCTTGTGAACATAGTTCCTTGATCTGGATTCTTGATAAATCTGAAACACTTGACATGGTCATTAGATACACAAACCAGAGATATTTGGAATCATCAAAACATTCATGTCATGGGGTTCATTGAGATAACACTATCTGCCAATTGTAAGGTGATGGTTGTAGGCTTCACTTCTCCAAGTCTCAGTTTCTTGAAAACAGAGAGAAGCGTTAAATTTATACTTACACCCAAATCATAAAGTACTTTATCAAAGAAAAAAGTGTCAATTGTGCAAGGTAGAGTAAAACTCCCTAAATCCTTTAACTTTTGAGGTAATGTTTTTAGGAGAATCGCACTACACTCCTCCGTGAGCTTTATCGTCTCTAACTCCTCCAACTTTCGCTTGTTCATAATTCGACATTTGGTCCAACGCATCTGCAAAAGGAATGTTAATGTGAATTTTCTTAAAGATTTCAAGAAACTTAGAAAATTGATCATCTAACTTCTTTTTCTGAAATCTTTCAGGATATGGAATAGGAGTTTTAAGGATAGGAGGGTTATCAGGAAAGGATATAGATCTAGGTCTGTAGGACGTCTTGATATGTTCCAATTCAATGTCCTTGTCCTTCCTATGCTCTTCCTCATGGCCATTTGTTGGTGATGTGGGAGTAATATTGGTGTTGCCTTGTGCATTGACTCCCTCAACTTCCTTTCCACTTTTGAGAGTAATTTCTTTGCATTGTTCCTTAGGATTCACTTCTATATTACTTGAAAATGAACCTTTTTGTTGGCCACTAATAAATGAAGCAAGCTACCCTATTTGAACCTCCAAAGACTTTAGTGATGCTCCCATATTGCCCATATGAGTCTCTAAATTATCTAGCCTAGACTCAGTCTTGGTGAACCTTGATCTTGTTTCCACCACAAAAGTACTCACTAGCTCTGTCACACCCCGCCCGGATGCACCTAAACTGGCATAACACTCACGAACAGGGCGCACATTTGGAATTATAACAATCGTAATAACAGAGAACGCAGTGGAAATATAGAGCAGTACAAGTCTGATTTCATTTAATTCTGAATTTATTTGTACATGACAAAGTCAAGGGAACAAACTCCCCAAAAATCCCCAATGAATAATACAAAGGGTACAAAATGTGACCCCATAAACCTGCACCAAGTCCACCCTAATTTCCTGTGAAAAATTGGATAATAATGGAGTGAGCTTAACGCGCTCAGTGGGTAAAATAGTTTGTGAGTATAACTGTCACACCCTGGGTTGCACAGCGTGCCCCCTACCCAGGTGCGGGCGCACCACCACAGTGGAGAACGCCTAGCCATTATGGATCCATAATATTGTCCCATCTCGGCCAGCTACGCCACACAAGGACGCCGGACACCGAGATCATTTATCCCCCTGCACAATCCACAGCACAGGGAGGGCCTCCCCCAAGTTCGAACTCGCAACCTCTTCCTCATAAGGTTAGATTTCGCAACTTGAGTACCCACAGCATAGGGAGGGCCTCCCCCATTGAACCATTTGGCTCAATGGGTACTCAAGTTGCGAAATCTAACCTTATGAGGAAGAGGTTGCGAGTTCGAACTTGGGGGAGGCCCTCCCTGTGCTGTGGATTGTGCAGGGGGATAAATGATCTCGGTGTCCGGCGTCCTTGTGTGGCGTGGCTGGCCGAGATGGGACAATATTATGGATCCATAATGGCTAGGCGTTCTCCACACGGCTGAGGCCGTGGTGGTGCGCCCGCGCTCGCGGCTGCGGCCGGGGCGTGACAATAACAATTAGTAAAGCATACTTCAATATCAAATATCTTAAATACACATTAGAGCATCATAATCAACCAATATGTATGTATGCATGACACCGTTCGTAATGGTTTGATGAACGTACATAGCCTGAGTTGACGTACAGATGTTCTTCCCCAGGCGTAGCCAGGTTCTCACTGTACGTCCCTCCTCAGGAACGATGCTCTGGATTCACGTACAGATGTCCCTCCCCAGGCGTAGTCGGGTTCTCATTGTACATCCCTCTCCAGAGAAATATAATGAATAGCAAGCAATGCTCCTAACTATTCTATGAATCATAAACCACATACGTCCCTAAGTGGTGATATGTATGATGCTAATGCATGAACTGGTCTAGTCTACTGGTCTGATCTTTTCTTGACATTTAGACTGACTTTGGCAACGTCTGGTGATCCTTATCAGGGTTGGTATCACGACGTGCAAGGTTAGGAAATTCAGTATTACTTGTATAAGCTGATAGCTTTCAATAAGACCAACTAGATCAGTCCCCAGTTGAGAGGTGAAACACAAGGTCTGCTTAAATACCAATCGCCTAGAGCAGCCTGATGCCTCCCGTTCACTATTTAAAGTTACTGAGGACAAGACCGAGTCTAGTTGAGCCAGATTGACTACAAATCCGGCATTATAACAGTGTAATACATGAACTTCAAATATACATGCGTAAGTGCGACAATATAAACATTATATGACATAATGCAGTGTAAATGAATAGTAGACATAATAATAATTGAATGTAAACTTTAATAAAAGTTATAAAACACGCAAACCTATGTTTCGTTCCCCACCTTCAGATAAGAACTTCTTTTTTTTTTCAGATATGGCATTTTCCTCTGGACAGAACTTCGTCGTATCGCACCGAGAGTCTCGAACAGAGAGTCTCAAACAGACAAGAACTCAGAATGAGTGAAAAGATGAGGAAAAATCACAAGAGAAGGTGATTTGGGGTGAAAAAATGAGGAAGGGGGCTTGGTTTATATAGAGGTATTGGCGCCTGAACGTTCGGGCGGGTGCCTGAACATCCGAGCAGGTGCCCAAACGAAATTTTTTTTTCTTTTTGTGAAATACAGGGTATTATACTAGCTGCCCGAACGTCCGAGCAGGTGCCCAAACGAATTTTTTTTTTTGTGAAATACAGGGTATTACAAGCTCTTCCAAAGATGGCTTTTTTTCGGTTGCTTGATTGTACATGCTCGGTGGAGGTTGCAACACATTCCTTGTATTGAAATAGGAGAAATTCTCATGATTGCGAATGTCTAGGTGATATTGATTTGGTAATGGTGCATTACCCCGATAATTATATGCTCGGTTATTTACAAATTGCACTTGCACTTCATTAGTGCCATGTAACGCCCGTACCTTAAGATGACGTCATTTAGACCTGTAGAGTACCCACATACATGTACGTATAAGTATATGATGCTCGACGCAAGTTGGTTCGAGTGCCTTAGCATGAAGTTTCAAAATGATCGGAGACCCATTCGACGTCGAAACGTGTCGAAAACGGTGTTTTGGATCAGTGGAGCTCGCTCCATGGAGGAAGAAATTTCTGTCACCGATTACATCAATTGCTTGATCTCCTAGATCTGTCGTTCGATTGAGCTAAAATTTTGTCAGCTTATTATTCTCTGATAGATCTTCATTATGAACTGTGAAGATCTTGATCAGAGCTGTCTACTATGAGTTATAAAGCTCCAAACACGATTTTTTGAATTTACGGATTTTCTTGCGCAATTTTGATCAAACAGTTGGATCTCGCAATACCACCGTTGGATTGAGCTAAAATTTTACCATAATGTTGGTAACTGACTCATAAAACCTTTGAACAGATAAGATGTTAAATTGATAGTCATTTGCATAAAATTTAGTATCTGAGTGGAAGTAATTGTAAGAGAAAAAAAATTGTTCCTTCTGTTTAAGTGTATTTTGAGTTGTGGGCCCAAATTTTTCTATAAATACAAACTAAAACGGGATTTTCTCACACTTGCTCATTTTTCCACCTTCAAGAGTGCTAGAGTGCTAGAGAGCTTGGAGAAAGGAGAAAAAAGAGGAGAAGAGAAAAAGAATGAAAAAAGGAGGTTTTTGGGTTGATTCTTGCTCAAAGATCATCAAGGTAACTATTTCATTCCTATTTTTCTTCCTTCTATCATTCTCTTACAAGCATGCAACTGATTTTTTCGACCTAGGGTTCTATTGAATCTCGTTTTTGAAAGGGTGATGGAAAATCAAAGTTGGAATTAGGTCTTAAAATTAATATATGTTGACCTAGAGTATATGGGGAGTACTCTAGAGGTGAAACCCCCAATTTCTAGAAAGAAATTGGAGGGGTTTCATAGACTTGACCTAAAACTAGTGTTTTGACCTAGGGTTTTCTATTCAAATTTCTTATGATTTGTATAAAATTTATGAGTAATTATGGATGTATGACACTCTAAATTACTGATCTTGAATAGGAAGAACCTAATTGTAGGATAATTTTGGCTTAGGCCATGTAAATTGACATTCCCATGCAATTTGGGGATTTCCATGTAAATTGGGGATTTTGCCCAAATTAGGGCTTTTACCTAAACCAATTCAATTGACCAAATTGACTTGGAAATCATCTAATTGGACCTCATTTGAGTAGATTCACGGGTTTAGAATGTTTGAACCTATGTTAATTTGGTATGACTTAGTTCAATTTGACCTTAGGTTATGTATTGCCAAATTGGGGATTTTGACTTGAACTTAGTCAATTGATGTAATTGACTTGAGGAATAGCCTAATTACCCCTTAATATGATTTAATGTTTTGTATTATAGTGTTTCGGATCATGGGAATCAACCTATGGCATTCAATTTGGGTTAGGTGTAGTCTAATTTGATGATTATATGGTTGAATTGAGCAATATGGGTTGACTCATGACTATGACCATGCTAGAATCTCAAATTGACTATAGAATTAGGTTTGAACATGGTTATTAGCATACTTTGGCTGATCTTTAGTATTGTGTGGACCATGTGTTATATGTAGGGACCTTGGCTGGTTTGAGTAAGCCACATAGGCAAATTAGTGATTGAAGTACTCGAGGTGATTCGTGGATCTTCAAGTACTTTCTTGGATTGGAAATTGGATTGGCTAGACTTAGCCAATGTGAGTGTTTCTTTACTTGTGTCTTCTATGTGTGGCATTCTATTATAGAAATGTTTTAAATGCTTAATTATTATGGTATGCATGATTTGATATCTCATGAAAATTATTTGATCATAGTCAGTTGGGAAAACAATTTGGGTTGAGTCTCCTAGTTGGGGTTTCCTTCAAGAAATTCTGTAAGTCTAGTGGGATCCCTGGTTGTGGACCTTGAAAAGGATTTCAAGGGTAGGCGCAACCGTAGTTCGTCTAAACTTGAAATAGGGTTTGGAATGAATAGTAAATCGGTGACGTGCCCTTGGAATTCCTATTAGAATACGAGTAAGAGGTCATTCAGGCATGGGTCTCGTGCACTCATGTTCTTGAATTGATTCTTACCTTGGAGGTGTTTAGGTGCATGAACATGTCATAAGTGATATGCATTGTCTTGATATGACATGAGGTCTTAAATTGAACATGTATGTAACCTCATTTACATTCCAATTGTTTAAATTCTTTAAATTGTTTAAATTGTTTTAATGAATCTTGCAATGTTTTACATAAATGCACATGTATGTAGCCACTTGTAGAAAACATTCACTGGGCTTGTTGTAGCTCACCCCTCACTATTATCTTTTCAGGATCGGATAGGAAGGGGAAGGGAAAGGCTTAGCTGTGGAGCATTTTTTGAACTCTAGTTGATGTAGGTGTTAGTATTGTTCTGCATTTATTTTGATAAATTGTACTATGTAACACCTAATGCGTATACTTAACACTTAGATGGGTTGTAATCATTGTTAAGTATTATTTTGTACTTTTGATCATTGTGGACTTAAAAAAAAAACAAATTTATGGCTTACATTTTGGGAATGTAATATTATTTGATTATGTTCATATGTGTTTATTGTTGTGTATTTGGGATTATGAAGTGTATTAGAAGACTTATCGAGATGTCGTGTATATCGAGGGAGGATTTACACTGGGTCCCGTGTATCGTGGGTCGTGACATGCCAACTCCTGAATACTCCATACTCACAGCTGCAACCGATTTCATGGTAGGAGGGGTTCCTTGATTAGATAAAACCACTACTTGATGTATGAGGGTGGACATTTGTGTCGATAATGTTGTTACAAGATCAACCTCATGCATTCCAACCACCTTCTTAACCACGGATCTCTCACTCGGAGCCTCATAATTGTTGGAAGTCATTTCCTCCAAAAGAGCAAGGGCTTCATTCGCAGTTTTCCTCAATAAGGTACCTCCAGCAGCCGCATCTACTAAGGTTCTTGTTGGCACCGTCATCCCATTGTAGAATAATTGGATTTGCAACAATCTTGGAAACCATGTTGGGGGCACTTCCTAAGCAATTCCTTAAATATCTCCCAAGCATCATAAAGTGACTCTAACTCCATGTGTTTGAATTGTTCGATCTCAACCTTCAATTGAGTCATTTTTGCAGGTGGAAAGAACTTTAGGAAGAACTTTTGGCACATGTCCTTCCAGGTGGCAATACTAGCCTGTTGCAATGATTGCAACCACGCCCTAACTTTATTCCTCAAGAAGAAGGGAATTAAGCGCAACCGGATGGTCTCCTCAGTAACATCATTCATCTTTACCGTGTCGCACATCTCTAAGAATGTTGTTAAATGAGTGGTCGGGTTTTCATGTGGAGAACCACCAAATTGATGTTGTTGGACCATTGTTATCAATGTCGCCTTCAACTCAAAATTATTGGCATTGATTGGCATGCGCATAATTCCCAAATAGTTATCATTGATGACCGACTTAAAATAATCCCAGAGAGTAAGTTGGTTGTTCTTGGCATCCATTGCTTGAATTTCAGTTCTTTTGTCCTTCTGAAGCTTTTGAAGAGTTCTTTCAATTTTTGAATGCAAGACACAAGATCAAGACTTTTCGCTCTCCTCATACACCGCTTAAATGAACCTATGAAAGAGAATAAAAAGAAAAAAAATTAAAATTAAAATCAAGGTCACTTGGTAACGATATTAGTGAAAATAGAATTGAATCGATCCCCGACAACGGCCCCAAAAACTTGTTCACAATCAACTGTAAGCGCACAGTGTCAAGTTATAATATATCGAGGAATATCAGGTTATTGTCCTCAAGGATCAATCAACTCTTCACTAATTATTGTAATTAATAACCCTAACTTTATCTAGATGATCAAAATCGAGAATAAACTAAATTAAAATAATGCAACAAAAATTAGAAAATAGCAAGTAATAAAAATCAAGAGAGATCAATAGAGAAACATTCTAAAGGTTCAACTTCACCTAACTTTCAACTATGTCTTTTATATATATTTATTATTAATTTATTTTCCTAGTTTATAAGTTAAAAATCCTTAAATCTCTAACTTCCTCTCTTGAGTGCCAAGTTAGAACATATCTATATGATTTGATTTCGATCTCTTGATAAAAACCAAAATCACCTAAACTCTTTACGCTTTGTGATTTTTTCCATAACTCCAAAGAATATTATAAATCTCTCAATTCTATAATATTTATAAGTTATATTCTCTCCAATCCAATCTCAAGTTCCCTCTCTCGAGTGCAAACTTAAGATTTAAAAGCATTCAATCTATAGCCAGTAGATCAAAAGCATTAAAACCTAAAAAATATAAATAAACTACGAAAAATCTATTAATAATAATAAAAAATAACCTAAAACATAGTATCAAATTTTATGATCCATCTATCCTCTAGACAAATAACTTATTTCATCATTGAAATAAAGAAAAATCAAAAATATTGATGAACGTCTTATATATAAACAAGAAGAAACCAAAAAACTCAATCACAAGATGTGAAGATCACTTCCTTGTCTCCAACTTCGCACTCTTCACCTCTTTCGATCCACTTCGGTTCGACTTGTTCTCCTTTCTATTATGCTTCAAAAACCATCCTTAATGATGTATTTATAAGTGGGAGAAAGTAGGAAAAAAAAACCCTTAAAAATTGAATTTAATATGAGGAATTTCAGAGCAAAATCCTACACATAGTAGGAGAAGGAATCACATGGGCGTTGCGCCTCCACTGTGGGCTCCGCTATTTTTTTTTTCTTTTTCATCACCACCACCCAGCGCCGGGCCGCCCAATCTCGGGTTTGGTCACTTGTTCATCATTTTCAAATCACTTCAAGACCACTTTAAAACCTACAAAATCAAACATGAACTAAGTGTAAGAACCCTCAAAACTTTCACCTAAAATAACATATAAAAGTAAAAACCAAAATAAACTAAACCGAAACTTCGACCTAAAACGCACCTAAAAACCTACTTATCAGATATAAATAACGTTAATCTTTTATTTATAGTAAAAGTTATGTGCAATGTTCATGCACACACACTCTAGTAAATAATAATGGCAATAAGAAAATGTTAGAAAAAGTAAATTAAAAAAAGGTAGAAGATGTAAATTGCTAATTTTTGCCTTCTTTTATCATTAATTTTAAAGTTGAAAATTAATAATAAAGTTTAAAGAGTTATTGAGATAATGGTAAAAGTGATGCTACTGTGAGGGCTCATTAGTATTTGTATGATAATGAGTTTGTACACATTTTTAACTCTCTTTTTAATCAAGCAATTCATTGTATACATGTGTAAAATAAATACTACAAAAAAAACTCATTGCTATACCTCAAAGAGAATTTTTGTACTAGTTTAAATATAAAGGAGGTATACTTCTCCTTGTCTTCAATAATTTTGACCTCCTGATATATCTACTTATTCTCTTCAATTTTTTATTGTTTCTTATTTTAGAGTTACGCATTGTTTTGAGAGTGTTTTGAAGGGTTTTGGTCAAGTTGGAGAATAGGGGCTCGATGTTATACCAAGCACCCACTTAGATGAGGTTATCTACTATTTCCTCAAAAGCAACACATATCAAGCAACGAAGTGCTCAAGGGCATGTCGAGCACTATACTCATCAATCACACCTTGTTAGCCTCTAACATTTGTTATCATACTCCCAGTCACCTAAGGTTGTACTAGTGTTACTAACTCTCTATTATATATATCCCAACAAATCGTTCCACAAAGTAAGTCAATTTCACTCATTTTGGTTTGCTTTGCTCAAAAGGGTTAACAGTAATCCCTTTTCGCACATATGGCCAACATTAATTTGGACAACACTAAACTAAGCACAAGAGGGGCTTTAATTTGTTGACATCAGACTGATGTTAATAAACCTTGAAGGTGTTAATTTATCTCACATGATATAAGGTTATGGTATGCCAAATAACACACATTGAACCAATCTACCTAGCAGGTCATACCGAGCCAAATAGCCCCAAAAGAACGCCGCAAAAGAACAACAAGATGATGATCTTCATGCAACTTGTGCCCTACCATCACACAGTTAAAATTTGTATTTACTGACAAGGCTTTTAGGAAAAAAATAAACATCATGTGCAAACAAATTTTTATGAGCATTAAAGTGATCTTTTGAATAAATAAATAAATAATACTATAGGGTAAATTGTAGCACTTAACAAGATCAATCTCAGAAGAATTGAACAAATCACTTTAAATCTTTAGACAATATGTAATATACGTCAAAGAAAAATAATAATTGTGTTTAAAATACTGACTTGTGAAAGCAAGTAAAAATTAAAATAACCATTCAAAACTAAAAATTAAAAATCTGAATTTACTATTTAAAAAAATGCAAAGGTGAAAATACAAAAAATTTAAAAAAAAAAAAAAAAGCTTTACAAAACTCTACAACTTTTGAGTAATATCACTTTAGCTAAGGCTTGAATCACCAACTAAAAGCAAAATACAATGAAACTTATCCTTAAAAATAACTAAAAAAAAAAAAGAAAAAAGTGGGAAAAAGAGTTCTAAGGAAAAAAATAATTGTCTTGGTCCTATGAGTATAAGTGTTCTTTTGTATAGTTGCTTCTCATTCGTTGTTTCTAAAAAAAAAATACAATTTAATTAAAAATTATATTCTTTCTAAGTTTATTTAATCAACACAAACTGAGCACCTTTTAATTGTACAAAGCTTCCCAAAAAACTTAAAACATAAAATTAAGGGAATAATGATAGTGTACATCTTAAGGGAGATTTTCATTTCCATTAACTTTGATTTGTTGTCTCTTGGACACTAATGGGATTTAAGGTTTAGGTTTCAAAAGTCTTTATCTAGGTTATGAATTTATTTTTGAACTTGAAATATCTTATCAAACACTTGAAATCCCAAGTAAGATACCAACTTATATTTTATGAAATTTTTGTTGATGAAAATTACTTTAAACAATTGTACAAAGAATGTTTTTTATGAGAAAATGATGCCCAGGATCTACAAAATCTTAGGGTGCGTTTTGTTTAGGATTTAGATACAGTTTTATGTATTCAAAAATTTGAAAACACGAAAATCTATTTGGTTTGAGTGAATTCAAAAATATCTTTTTACTTTTTGTAAAGAAAACAATGAGACATCGTTTTCTGAGTTTTCTATTTTCTGATTTGATTCAAATTTTTGAATCACCATCCAAACATAGCCTTAAATTCTTTTTGTTTATCAAAAAGATAAAAAAATAATAATAATAACTGAAATAGTCTAAACTACCTCAAATAACTTAAAAACTTTAAAGTACAACATAAAAGATTTTTTTTTGTGGAAAAAAGGACTTCATTCAACCATCAAAATCGTAGAGGAAGCCTTCAAAATTACAACATCAAGAACAATGGGAGGAGTATCCTCTGGCCACACTAAAGCATCATAAAACGAGAGACCAAATTTACAGAGCCTATGTGCCACTTGATTAGCACCTCTATGAATTGACCTAATTCAGCCACACTAAAGCATCAGATAAAGAGAGACCAAATTCACAGAGCCTATGTGCCACTTGATTGACACCTCTATGAATTGACCTAATTCTCATATTTGGCCCAGCATTGTAAAAGCATCGTACAATACTCAATCAGTTCAACTTCCTCACATGAATTATGACTTGAAAAAGCTAGAGCACTCATCATCAAGCTTAAGTCTCCTTCCAACTAGTCAATTGGGATACCAATTTCTCTAGCAAAGGATATACCGCATCTAATGGCAATGACTTCAGCCGCAAAACACTGAGAATTTGCCAGTAAACTTTTGAGCTAAAGCTGCCACAACTAAACCTTTAGAATTTTTTTAATTGCTCCAATGCCAACCAACCCCAAATCTGATTCAAGCTTGCATCCCATTAAGTTTGAGTTCTCCATGGGGCGGGTAGACCCATCTCTATATTCTTGGATGGTTCACCTGCAAATCCTTAGAAGCTATGCCTTCTTAAATTCTTTTAGACTCACAAGAGCTCTTTGCAACACCACCATTATCTCTTGAATTTACTCTCCAGCCACAATTTGATTTCTATCATCCCAAATACACTAAGAGATCATAATTAGTTTTTTAAGACTCTCATTTTCTAGATTCAGGATTAATTCTTTAAAGACACCATTTTTAAGCAAACTAAATTAATATCCTGAACTGGTAGCACCCCACTTAAATCCCACTTGCCTTGCCTGCTACACCTTCATATGGAATGGATAGTAGTTTCAATCTCTACTTGAAAAAATCCACAAATAGGAGTTTCTAATATTTTATGTTTCAACACAAATTCTCGCTTGTGGGTAATGCATATGGCATAATCCTCCAGAAGAATACTTTAGCTTTTGGGGGAACTAAAGTGTTCCAAATCTTACTCCATATTTAGTCTTGAACTGTCCATCTTAGAATTTCTTGTTGAATCTTCTTCCTATAGAAGGAGGTGATAGCCATTCATGACACTATACTGACCATCTTTTGAAAAATGCCACCACAAGTTTATCGGGTGAACATTTTGTTTGTCTGATGCCCCTCGCCCTTATGTATTTTGATGATTAAAAACAACATTCTAATATATATATAATCATTTTGATTGAGTGTTTCGATATAACTTGAACAATTCTTAAAGTCAAATTCATTACATGTGGATGATCGAGGCAAAAGAGCTTTAAGATTTTTTTTTGTTTTTGATGTAATTACTTAGATCATTTTAGGGTTGTAGAATCCTTGATAGATTAGTCAACAAAAGTCGTAACATGCATTCAAAGTTTTTTACAAAGTCAAAATGTTTTTGAAGTCAACCCGTTTTGAGAAAAGTCAAGATTTTAACTAAAGTATTAAAATTTACTTTGAAATAGTTTTGAACATCAATTATGCTTTCTATACTTCATTTCAAATATATTTGAATCAAAATATTTAGAAGAACCTGGACTTGAATTTTGAAGAAACTAGAATTTTTAAAAATACAAGTATCAAAAATGTGTTCCCATAGAGAGAAACGCATTCCCACCTAGCTAAGTGACAAAATTAGCCTTTCAGGCAGAAACATGTTTCTGTATAAATAAAAGAAACGGGTTGCACTTTGAGAAATGCGGTCTAGACTTTTGGACAGAATGTGAGAAAATGCTTAAAAATGTGTTCCTGTTTAAGAAAACGTGTTTTCATGATTTCTAGCAGAATGGATCATTTTGTGCACTTCACTGCCTGGAGCGCATTCCCACTTTTAGGAACGTGTTTTTGTGTTTTAGGGTAGAATGATCATTTGAAGCACGAATTTCAAAAATGATTCATTGCAATCATTGGCACAAGTCTAGTACATTGAACTTAGACTTAAAAGTGTGAAATTAAGTATTCAAACCTAATACAGTATAAACATATCTTAAACCATTTTAGACAACTTCTGATACATTTTTGAAAGATCAAAATCATTGTCCAAGTTTTTCAAAGTTTTTCTCCTAAGATTTCGTCTTTGAGCCAAGCTTGAGAGAAACCATTTTTGCTGAAGTTTTTCAACCTTTCAAAGTTTACTTAAGAGGATTTCATCTTTGATTCAAAACTTCATTTTCTATCTTCATCAATCAAAGATTGTGTAAAACCTTCCATTTTTAGCTTGTGCTCATATTTCATCATTATTGGCTAATTTTGATCACGAAAGGTATTCATTTCAATTTGTAAGCAAATATTAGAGGTTTTGTTTAGTAAGAACAACCTCATTTTCATTCAATCTTGATTATTGTGTATTGATTGGCTTGTGAGTCAATCGGGAAAGTTTTCCTAACTGAAAAATGATGCTTATAATCGGTATGTGTAACTTCCCGTAGGTACGAGTCAAACTTGTAAGTTGACCAATACGTATTGTCAAGTGTATTTGTATGCGTATATGTATGACCATGACTTTAGAATAGTGTAAATACATGTATTTTAGGGCTACTGGTACCCTAGGAGGCTAGTCATATCATAAAATGCCTAACACTTAGAAAAATTTCAGATTTTGGTGCAAGAAGCGCACTTCTATGGCAAATCTGAGAGCACCATTTCTGGAAAGTGCAAAGAAGCGCACTTCCTAAGGGAAGAAGTGCATTTCTCTGTGGGCCTGCAATTTTTTAAAAAAAAATAATAATTTGGTCGGTGAGGCAGTTGCATGTTGCAAATGTCACGACCAATTTCGGCCATTTAGAGTTGTTTTCAGCTCATTCTAAACTTGCTGGACTGAGAAAATTGCAGAGCTAAGGAAGAGGAAACGAAAGTAGAAGAAGAGAAGGAGCTTGGAAAGCTAAAACCCAAGGTAAGAATGGGTGTTTTGAGCTGAAAATTCCAGATTTGGATTCCTTTCTTCACTTTGTTTCACATATGTGGCATGCAAATGATTTTAATGGCTAGATTGCAAGCTGGAACAAGAGGGTTTCAGCTAGGAATTGAATGAATTGCTGGAAGAAACCTTGGGTAAGTAATTCATGGTTGTTTTGTGATTCATTTGGTGATAATTGGACTGATTTTCCATGGCTAGAATCATGTTTTTCAGATATAGTTAGACATGGGTTTGAGCTAGAGAATCTCAGATTTGTAGAGTACAATTATAAGGTATTGTTCTCTTGATTATTCTAAGTTGATTGATAGTTTAAATATTGATTGTTCATGGTTGAAGTTGATGTTCCAGAATTTCTGGGTTGGAGTTTTGGAAACTAAATTTCAATAATGAATTGTTGTAATTTGTTGTGCTTTATGGTTGGAAATTGATCATGGATGATTGGTGATGGTCAATTGCAGAGAATTGAGGTACATAATTGATAAATTCTGGGTTTAGTGATGAGCACAAGTGTGCTACTTGTGTTGGAAATTTAAAATGTTGAGAATGCATTGGTAAGGTGTTTATTGATGCATTGTGATTAATTTAGTGATTAAATTGGTAGATTTTTTGTGGCTAGAATTCATGTTTAAGTGTAATGGCAATGTTTCATTTGCAGAGATTTGATGATGAGATGTGAATTGAGCATTGGGAATGGACACAAGTGAGGTGCTTGTGTGGTAAAAATTGGTGAATTGACTAAGTGTGTCTGTACTTGTGGATTTAGTAAAAATCCTGTATTTGTGAGTATTTCTAATTTGATTTTTATGTATGACATTGTATTAAATAAACTCTGTTTTGATAATGATGTGCATGTATGATTGCCATATTGCATTGTTTAATTGATGCATTTAAATTATTTGGTTTTAAGATCGGACATACTTAGACTTACCCGAAGTAAGGAAAGTATGTGATCATTTCCAAGGAGGGAAGTTTGTTGACTAAACCTCAGAATGATCGAGAGGATGGTTTGTTAAGATGAATTCTCCCTATAAATGCATAATAGGGATACAGATTTATTTACTTACCTAAGGGAGAGGATTTTAACTTTATGCATTGTATGATATGTATAGAGTGACAAGAAAAGTATTTAAATCATGTATTGATAATTATATTGATTTGCATATGAGTTTATAATGATTTTTTCAATGCCATGCTTTCTATTGATGCATATGTAATTCCAATATTAGATTAGTCACTGAGCTTGTTGTAGCTCACCTCACTCCCTTTTTATTATAGGTCTAGATCACAAGGGAAAGGGCAAGACTCCAAAGAGTTGATTGAGCTTGTTTCTTTGCTATGTGAGTATGTTGTTTGTTCTGGGAGATGGGTATATACTTTTATTTTTGGTATATGTATATATATAACACCAAACAATGTGTAATAGTTAGTGAATGGTTTAAATGATGTATATGTATCATTTGGAAGACTTGGGTTGTATATAAGTTTTGTGAGAAAGAAAGAAAATGATTAGTGTTTTGTGTACATATACATGGAATGGATTTGATATGAATGATGTTAATTCACATGTGATTTTGTACTTGTTTATGTGTGATTTGATGAGTCTATCAGGATTTGTGGAACCTTAGTTTTATGGGGAGGTTCTACCGAAATTTTTGGTGACTTTTGGTGTATTGTCTTAAAGGACGAGGCTGACAGAGTATCGTATACGTCTAGGTATGGCGTATATGGTATTTTGTTCCAGTCATGACATCACCCTACAGAGGGGGTCGTGACAAGTATGATCATCACCTATAAGTAGAATCAATATAGTGAATTTGAAAAAATCTTGATCGAGGAGATCAAGCCGAACTACTCTAAATCGTTTGTATTATTTTTATTTGCTTTACTTCATTCATTCTTTAATTTGCTTTAAATTTTATATTTAGATTTTAATCTAAAAAACTTGTATAATCCAATTCACTCCCCCCCCCAGCCCATCTCTTGGACTATAATCTGAGCCAACACGTTCTAACTTAATGGAATCCTTAGAATTTCATCTATATCAGCCGGCAAATCATTCTCCCTTAGTTTTTCAAGGTTCCAAGAATTGTCAAGATTAATAAAGTCACCTACTATATAATTAGGTTAGGGTCGGGAAGGAGTTAGAACCTTAAAGGAATAAGGTCTTAAAAACCATGGATCATTTTTAAAATGCATTGACGAGTGATAAGTAGGAATTTAGTATATGTTTTAGAGCATGTTTTAGGTGGGTTTTATGGTATTTAGTTCATGTATTAGGTTAGATTATCATAAAATTGGTTATTTGATAGTTTTTTCAAGTTTTAGTGTTTTTACATTATTTCGGTTTGAATTTCTATAGGTTGGTTCAGGAAATTATTAAAGCGTGATACTCACTTGGTTTGATGTGTTTTGTAGGTGCTATGATATTCTAAATGATAATTGAGAAGATGAAGACATGATGCAAGAGGAGCCAAGAAAGTTAGAGTGAAGAAACAAGTGTATCCAAGCCTTGGGAGTATGAAAAATTGGCTAAGTCCACAAGAAAATCAGGAAAAACAGGTGCAAAAATTCGTAACTAGGCGTTGCGGCGCCCCTTGCAACCTTACACAAAAACCAACTGCGCAACGTTTTTTGTTTTGGCCATAATTTTCTCAATTTAACTCTGAATTAGACGTGGTTTGTTTCTATGGATTCCTTACTTGAAATAATATAAGATGAAATGGTTTTGAGGTTTATTTGGAGTGGAGGACAAGAAGAAAAATGGCAAGAAAGAAAGATGATGTGCGATTCAAAATAAAAACTTTCTAATTTTGTTGTGAACTTTCCTAGTTCGACCTGGACGACTTCTTATGGACTTGTAGCTATATAAAGACCATTGTTTAGGGTTTTCAAAGCATTAAGGAGAGGAGAAAAGATTGTGGAAAGCAAGAAAGACGGCTAGGGTTTGGAAACGAGGTGAAGAGCAAGATTGAAGACATTGAAGATTTCTCCTACACTTTCCCTTCCTTCTACTTTGTTTTTCTAGTTTTAGATTTATGTTCAATATGTTATTTCATACTTTTATCTCTCAAGTTACGAACTAAATCCTCTATCTAGAGGTGTAGATCAATCCAAACTGGAAACTATGTCATGTTCTTAAACTTTTTATTATTCATTAATAGAGTTGTCAGTTTGTTTATGTTTTTCTACTCTTAATACTATTGATCCCTTGATCACAGATTGATTGATCCTAGACTTGGAAGGCGGCATTCGATAGAGGGTTTTTTGGGTTAGAACATGAGAAGCATAACCTGAAACAACCATAGAATCGATACATTTATGGAGTTTTATGAAGTCTTAGGGAGAATCATAGAACTTAATGAATTTTTATGTTTCTGGGTTTTATTGATAGATCGAACGTAATTTCCTAAGAATATGCTCTAATGCGGCACTTGAGAGAGGGTATTAGAAATCTCAGGATTTTCGGCTTATAAACTATAACTCAAATTGATGAATATCGCATATTTCTAGGCATAGTTGATAGTGAGGAGAGATTGAACCTCTGGACATTTTACCATATTGGTTTTCTTCCAAATTCCCATAATTTGCTATTTTTAATATATTTCTTGTTTAATTGTTGTTTTTAGTTTATTAATCATTCAACTTTGATTTTTTAAATAAAGTTAGGGTTAGTGAAACGATATTTAGTGTGAGTGTCAATCCTAGAGGACGACAACCCGATATCTCATTGATTTTATATTATAACTTGACACCGTACACTTGCGGTTTGCACGCATCAACGAGCCATCCCCAATTCGCCATCTAGTGCCATTCACAAGAAGCTTTCTTCCCGAAAGAATACTTTGACAAATTTGTGAGTCTCCATTCCTCTTCTGGGTATGCCAAAAATCAAACTTTGGAAAATATTTTGCTCTTAAAACTGTTACTACCAGAGATGATGAAATCATAATTTTGTATATTTGTACTCTTGTTTTTCATATTGTTAGGTTAAGAAAAATAAAAACGTGATAAAATAAAGAATAAATTCTTTTAGGTCAAAACTTATTTTTATTTTATCACTTTTTTATTTTTCTTAACCTAACAATATGAAAAATAAGAGTACAAATATACAAAACTATGATTTCATCAAGTGTCACTTTAGAGAATGTTGAAGCTCATTTTTGTGTCTGCCTTACCCGATACAAAATATTGTTCCTCCTGCAGGCCTCCAATATGAGTCATTGAGTCTCTGAGCACATATGTAGTGTATGCCTTAAAGACAAGTCTTAGGGATTTTATTATTTTCCTTGGGAAAATGATTTTGCTAGTGTGAGGGTTGAGGCTTCATATGAGTCTTAGCTAAGAAAAACACACACTCGTTGTGAGAATAAATCTTTAGAGTTGAATCTACCAACAATATGCCCCAATCTCAACACCTCACACAAGTACGTTGATATCAATTGATCTCACATATGACGCCAATTATAAATGCTTATTTTGGCAAGCTGCCCCAAATATTGTAAGATATTGTCTCTTCTATGGATTTCAAGTTAGGTTATCAAAAGACAAGTCTCGGAGAGTTTTATTTTTCTCCTTGAAAAGTAGTCTTCTGATAGTGTGAGAGAGTGAAACTTTATATGAGTTTTAGTTAAGAAGAACATATAGTTGATGCGGAAAAAAATATCTGAAATTGAATCCACCAACAAAAAACAAAGAACAAAGAGCTAGCAGCAACTTCTCGTCAATATAGAACCATCAAATTGAAAACCATTTGCGCATAGTACGTATAGATAAACAACCTCGAGAGGCAAGTTATCAAGCTTTGCTAAAGTCTTTGTTGCAATGATAGCAGCCAAAGCAACCATTGCCAAGATTGCAATTCTGTAGCTAATGATGATCAAGATCATTTTACCTCTAATGTATAAAAACAATCTTTAATTTGGTTGGTTGATCACACATTATTCTAATTGAAACTTAATTTGGAGAAAATGATCAAATAATAATATAATGATAACTTAATTTTGTGATTACTCTAATGTTGTGGTTGGTAGTTTATTAGTTTTTTTTTTTTTTTTTTTTTGCTTGCCATCAAATTGTACGAGAAATTTTGGGCCAAATGTTTGCGCTTTTGTGAAAGTAAGCCAAACCCCATTGAGACCGACCAAGACATCATTGATGGGGAAATCTAATTTACTTACTATATAAACTGATTTGAATATTTAATTAATTTCTTTATTGAACGTTTGTTTTTTTCTTTTGTTTTCTTGTCATAATCACACTCTCGATTCTATCCACCTAAAAAGAGAGGAGGGGCAAGCCTTCTACCACGGTATGCCACATTGGCATGTTTGTTGATTTAAACGAAAAGTAGACGTAAATGTGCGTATAAATTAAATAAAAAGGGTCTTGTCAAAAAAAAAAAAAAAAGAAATTAAATAAAAAGGGTAGTTCAGGAGAAAATGTGAGGCGAATCGGCTAAGAGGACGGTGAAGAGAGATTGGGACGGGTGAACTGAAACTCTGAAATTTCTTAAAGGAACAAGAATAGTCCAAACAATCGTCCAATCGAAATAGACAAAAATCCTATTTCTCTTCCCTTTTATTCTCTCTCTCTCTCTCTCTCTAAATTTCGTCTCTTCTCGTCTACCTGCTGCTCTCTTACGCCAGGTTTCCAGGGATAAAAGCCGTTGATTTCACTGAATCAGAAGCAGGAGAATTGTTGCTGCTTGACGCAAATCAGAAACCATTTTCCGAGAATTAGAGTTCATAGCACGCATCGTTTAGCTACCGGTGAGGGTTTGTTGTAATGATTTCTCTGAACTCTTTGTTTTGCGTTTCGTTATGGCAGTTTTCATTGTCAAAGGAGTAGATATATTATAGAAATTTTCTTTACAAAACTTAATTAAGCCTTTCTGGAACTATGTGGAGTTTGGGTTCTTCTTTCACTTTATTCTATCAAAGTTAAATTGATATTTAAATTATAAGTATTTATACACTTCTCAATTATTTTTGGTTTTGATTTGTTAATAGGTGACTCTTTCTCAGGCATTTAAAGGTTTTTGTTGTACATGTCCACGTTAATGGATTTTATCTTATTTTATTTTCAATTCATTTAATTTTTTATTGGTGCGACTCCTGCCTTCTCTCCGCCATATTTTATTTTATTTTATTTTTAATTCCGAGCATAAAATTTCATGTTATGTGCTTCCAATCTATTCTTCTTCTCCTTTTCTTAAAAAAAAAAGAAAAAAAATGATAGTTAGATTCTTGAGATGTTGAGGCCTCTTGTCTGTTTTGAACTGCTAGCGATTTGCTTTTGAAAGTTGTTTCATTTTGGAGTCGGTGAACTTGGAAGATTTTAGGCTAATCTATTTACGATCTTTGTGCTAAGGCTAGGGCTAGGGATTATTAATTGGGGATGGAAAAGAAGATGGTGGTGGGTTTTGGCTGTAAATGATCTCCTTTTGGCCTTTTTTCTTTGTCTGCCTTTTTCATTTCTAGCTTGTTCTGGTTTTTCTTTTTCTTTTTTCTGTTTTGAATTTGTTGTGCTTATTTGGTTAAACGTATTTCCCCTCTTCTCTCTCTCTCTTTATTTTGTATTTTTTCTAATGATATTATTGCGGTGGTCAACATGTGCATCTTGGATGCATTTAATGAAATATATTTTCCATCCATCCTAATCTTTCCTTGAAATTACCTTTTTTTTTGTTGTTCTTTTTCTGAAGATTTTATTTTGCTGGTTCGGAGGTTTAGTCGTATCTCTTCTAGTGGGATTTACGAGCTTCTAGCTGCCCTGGACTGTGTATTTGACCAAGTTTTATAGTTTACTTTGATTTCTTTCCTTTTTGTGAAAAATTCTACGTACCCATTTAAATTGTTTGTCTTTATTGTCTTTCCTTTCTTCTGATAAGCTCTGATAGTTATTGATAGCCTGAATCCATTTTTAATAGTTTCCATCCCCATCCTCTAGTTATTTCATGTCCTCTTTTTCATTCAAATAATAATTAATTGGGTTCTTTTTTATGTAATTAATATATTATAACTATAGAATTATTTAATTGAGAATTTAAATGCTTCTACAACCAATCAATGGAATGTTTTAGTTAGGGTTATAAATAATAAGACTCTTATGACTGCTAGGGACTAGGGAGACAAGTACAAGTATGGAGTAAAATATTTTAACTTATCTATATCTATACATTTATATTGTTTTAATGATAAAACATATTTTTCTCTTCCACTTTTATCAATTTCTCTCTCTTTACTTTTTATTCTTTTCTATTTTTATCTTCATTTTTAAATGATAAAGAAAATTTTTTCTTTTATTTCTATTAATATCTATTTATACCTTTTCTAAATAACAATATCTTTTTATTTTTTCATTTCTATTAATAGATATTTATATCTTCTCTAAAATAATAATAAATAGTAGTAGTAGTAATAACTAATAATAATAATAAATTTAAAAGGTCGAGTTTGTCAAGTTTTAAAATATTAACCTGAGCAATACTTGACCTGCTCGACTGTATAAAAGATTCTCTTTAGTATTTAATGTAACAACCATTCATTTGAATTAGTTGTATTACTTATATGATAATAATTAAAGTGACAAAAAAATTATTTTATCGTAATTGAGGGCCCCAAGACTGGGGAAACTAGCGGTGGAGGAGGCCTTTTATTGGTGAAAGTGTGGGATAGAAGGGGGAGCTCCCCCTTTTTAGTTTAGTCCCATCTCGCTTGGATGTGGAATGGGAAGGGGAGCTCCCCTCCTATAAAAGATATTTCTCCTAACATAGTGTTCCACGATTGTCATTTATGATGAAAAATTGTTATTTTCAAGGTTTGGTCATTTTCAAGGTTTTGATGAAAAATTGTTATTTATGATTAGGGGTGTAATGGGTTGGGTCGGGTTGCAGCCAAAACTCAACCCAACCCTGGGTTGGGTTGGTCATTCGAGTTGAGATGACTAGAACTTTACATATAAATTTCACATGTAAATTTTACACTAGAAAACATCAAGTATGTTACATTTCAAATACAACAAAATGAACTTGTAAATTTGACAACAATTAATATAAAAAATGTTCCAAACACAACCATATTCATCTACTATGTCATAAAATAACAAAGACAAGTTCAAAAGAGTTTCATCAAAATGTTTATCAAATATAAATTCAAAAAAATTGCATCAAAATGTTAATAACTCGAAAAACTGATAGCTTTAGGGGATAAGAGATTTTAGGATTATGTTGAGTTCAGTTCGAGTTGGGTTTCGAGGGTGTCAACCCACGATCCAACCCAAACTATTCGGGTTGAGATTTTGAACTCAACCCAACCCAAACACCTAGAAAAACCCAACCCAACCCAACCCATCGGGTTATGTTCGGTTTGGTCAGGTTGGCTTACACCCCTTTATATGATTTGTGATATTTAAATTTTAGGGGGTTTCCAAGGTTTTGGTGTCCTCGTTCAAGCAGATTTGTCATCCTTCAGTTTCAAGTACTTTTGTGACACCTTCAAAGCTTAGGAGGAGCTTATTTGTCCCATTATTTGATTTTTCCTTAGTATCATGATTCAGTTCTGTTGTCTTTTTGGCCTGTGAATCTCATCTTTTTTACTCGAGAATTCGAATTCCTATAGGTTTGCTATGCATAAAGAATTCTATAATTTTATCCTTTTACTTTACTTTATTCATTAATTCATTCACAACTCAGCTCCGTGTCAAGGTCATCATTGTCACTATCAATCTATTATTGTGATCTGTTCGATTAAAGATGACGATCAGGAGCAGTGTGCCAGTGAAGGGTAAAAGGTCTAGGCAAAGCAAGCAAATAGTGGACGAGAAAGCTCCTTTGTTGCCGAGAAAAGATGGAGATGTTGGGTTTGATGAGTTTAATGGTGCTTCTTTCACTGGAGCGGTGTTTAACTTGTCAACGACAATTGTTGGTGCTGGGATCATGGCTTTGCCTGCAACGATGAAGGTCCTTGGGCTAGGCCTTGGAATTGTTATGATCATCTTCATGGCATTCCTAACAGAGGCTTCTATTGTGATGTTGCTGAGGTATAGTTGGGCTGGGAAAACAGTATCTTATGGTGGAGTAATGGGAGATGCTTTTGGACGGATTGGGAGGATGTTGTTGCAGATCTCTGTGATCATCAACAATGTTGGTGTACTTATTGTTTACATGATTATTATTGGTATGACTTTGATCCCACTTGTCTATCTTGTTTTTCCTCCTTTCCTTCATCATAGAGTCAACTCTGAGTTTGTTGCCATGTTTAGATGTCCAAGGGGACTATCACCAACATCATGTGATCTTCGGTTATTATTTGTGTGAAGGTGATGTGCTTTCTGGAACGTCTTCGAGTGGAGCTCATCATGCTGGTGTCTTAGAAGGATGGTTTGGTGAGCATTGGTGGAATACACGTTTCTTTGTGGTGCTAGTCATGACCCTTGCCATATTTGCTCCATTGGTATCATTTAAACGTGTAGGTACGTATAATGGCTATTTCCCTAACCATATAAATGTTAATTTTAGGAATTGCCTTGCGACTATGGTTGTATATCATTTTTTTGTTTTCCATGCCTAGTTCCATGACTTCTTTATTTGGTACTTGCTTTTGTTGTTTTTTTGTTTATACTTTTATAGATATAGCCCCTTTTAGTATGACCATGCGGTTGATGTTTTACATTGGGCTGTTGACTTGATCAATAATCTAGCTGATAGCTTTATTTGAATGATAAGCTTTGCCATTTTGGAAGCTAATCTATGGATTTTAAAACCATTCTTTCTCTTGTAATCTGAAATCTTTCCTTCTTAGTTTAATTTATATCTATATCATGAAGTAATGGATGAGTTAATGGAAAAGTGAGGATACAATCAAGTGGAGTGACTTATGATGTTGTTTGCCATTTATATCCTCAACTATCTCATCTCAATAGAGCCCTTTTTCTCGATTATATGGGATTGGCTGATTTCTTCTACTCTATTTTATAACCAAACCTATATCTTCTTTACTTATCTTTATTCATGTTGTTTTGGATCTCCTTCTATTGTTATCATCTATAATTAACATCCCCTCTTCCTTATCGTGGCACTTAATGGGTTTTGTTGTATGTGTTCAAATTATTTCGATCAATTCTCTTATATTTTATTTCCAACTAAGGCCTATTTTTGCAATTTCTAAGATGTCTTCATTTCTTATTCATCTTTTAATGTTTTACCATCTCCATCTCAACATTCACATTGATGTTACATGTAATATTTTCAGTGTTTTTGAGGTGGTGGGTTGATGTCTAGGTGATATCCTTTGTCTAGGCAAGGTAGTGCCTAGGGGAAGTGTAAAATATTTATAAGCCCGCGAAGAATTAGTTAAAATATGTATAAGTCCCTAAACAATTATATTTCTAGTTTTATATATATATACACACACGCACATGTAACTTTGCTCTTATAGATATTTAATCATATAAAAACCAGTGTTGCATAAAAAGGCAAAACCACATTCCCCTAACTTTCATATCATGCCCACAACAAGTAATCATCTCAACTCAACTAAGACTTTTTCCAGCTACATGGGTTGGCTGCACGAATTTGCTTCCTTCGGTTCGTTCTATCTAGGCTTAAGCCAACATTTAGATACAAATAGTTATATCTTTCTTAATTGTTTTTGTTGTTATTATAGGTCCATTGATTTATAATGATAGAATGAGAAATCTATACAACAATTAAAAATGGAGAAATCAACGATGCAAATGACAAAAATCCATTGCTTCCCTACTTAAGAGATGTGAAAAACCCAAATAATCAAGTTACAAGTTAATGATTTGAAAACAGAGGAGAAAATTGGAAAAAAAATACCCTTACCAATATGCTCAAAAGCTTTTCCAAATAGTCGCTCTCTAGTGTCGAAAATGTTGTTGAAGTTGATCTTGGGCCTTGTTGGAGGTCCTCAACAACGGAAGTCAATTGGTTTGGCCTAATTGAGCATTGGTGAAGTGTTTCTAGAGATAAGTTTCAATACCGTGATTAAAGCCTGCTTCATAGGCGCTGGAGTTGCAGTTATAACTTTTGCAAATTTTTTTTTTTTGGAGTTGTGGATGGCCGAAGGAAGTCTTCTTGTCATACAGAGCGCCAATGGCATCATCCCAATTGAACTGTTGAGGTTTCATTACAGCAAGAAGGGGGTTCAATCATTTTGAATGTTAGAATTGGTTTAACTTATGAGACATCCTTGAACTTGTTATGATATTGTTAAAAAGCCCAACTTTTTGAAAAATTGCAAAGAATCCCTTTACTCACTTTGACAATGGCCTTTGTGATTTGCCCCTAGAATGCTAGGGAATGCCTTGACAACACTAAATGTTTACCATATTCCTTTTTATACACAACTAATTTGTTAGTATGTTGTTTCTTTTATTACCTAGCATTTTGTTCCATAGAGCATTATTAGCCTAATAATGGTCTTATAAATTTTCATTTCAACTCTAATGGGATACATTAATTTGTACTCTTTTCCATTTATACAAATACCGACTATTTTTTTTTTTCTTTTACTTTCTTTTTCTGTTGTGCCTGCTTGATGCTTCATTGTTGGCACTCTTTAGTTTGTAAATTTGGGGACTGCAGTCATGTGCCTATTTTTGCTTAAGATCTTGAGCATGTCATATTTGTCTGGTCCTATAGTGTGATTTTCTAATGCAAAAGCTTTTGTATACTTTTTTGTTGCAGACTCTCTGAGATACACTTCTGCCTTATCAGTTGCATTGGCAGTTGCATTTGTTGTTATTACTGCAGGCATCACAATTGTGAAACTGATAAATGGAAGCATTGCAATGCCCAGATGGCTTCCTGATGTTACTGATACTACATCATTCTTGAATCTCTTCACTGCAGTACCCGTCTTTGTTACAGCATATATCTGCCACTATAATGGTATGTCATGAAGATTACTGTATCTTGTTTATTTTCAGCCTTTTGGCATATAATAATTATTGACAATTGGCATTTTGCCCTAATTTTTTGGTAGCATTTTCACAAGGGGATTTTATGTATTATTGTATTCATGTGAAAATATGCGAGCAGTGTGAAGTTGTTCATCTTCAATGGATTTTTAGATATTTAATCAATTTCAATGTCCAAGGAACTCAGGTTGATTAAGGTTCTTTAAAGGTTGAAAAATTAAATAGTATTCTCTTGAAATTTGACAATCTTGCAGAAACAGTAACTCCTAAAATGTCTATTATCTTTTCCATACCTTGGAGTCCTATAGTTTGGTTTAGCACAGGTACTCCCTCTGTACCTCTGTCCTTCTTTCCCTCTATTTGAAGCTTGTTATAAAACTCCAATTACTACTGCATTCTCTACCGTAACAGTGGAGTGAAAATGCGAAGAAATAGTAAAACAAAATATGTATTATGTCTGGTCTGGTGCTCTCATTTGCTGTGATTTAGTTATCAAACTGTATTTCATCTTCTTCTTTTTATTCATTTATCCTTCCTTTTTAAATTTGGAATATGGACACAGTACTGACTATTATGAAAATTTCCTGTAAAATTTGCAGTGCACACAATAAACAATGAACTTGAAGACTCTTCCAAGATACAATCAATTGTGCGAGCTTCACTTGCACTATGCTCAACTGTATACATAACCACAAGCTTTTTTGGGTTTCTCCTATTTGGTGAGTCAACGCTAGATGATGTGCTTGCCAACTTTGACACCGACCTTGGGATCCCATACAGCTCGCTTCTTAATGATGCAGTCCGTGTTAGCTATGCCGTTCATCTAATGCTTGTCTTCCCCATAATCTTCTTTGCCCTAAGATTAAACGTGGATGACCTCCTCTTTCCGTCAGCTGGTCCTTTGGCATTGGACAATCGCAGATTTGCATTGACCAACATTGGTCTCATTGCTATTGTCTTCCTTGGTGCAAATTGCATACCTAGTATCTGGGACGCTTTCCAGTTCACCGGAGCAACTGCTGCTGTGTGCATTGGTTTCATTTTCCCTGCTGCCATTACTCTCAAGTGAGTTTCGTTTACTTTGATGAGAATTTCAAACTGTAACCCTTAGTTTGATTACATTTACAATTGTTGTGCTAGTTCAACTGCATATTTAGTAGATAGTTCATTCAATGTATATAATGCCCTAGCTGTTTGCTTCATAATGTAATTATCATTAATTTTTTATTTTTAATGTGTTTGGCTATTTGTTTCACTAGGGATACTCATGGGATTGCAACAAAGAAACACAAGATCTTGGCTGTTTTCATGATTGTATTGGCTGTGTTCTCCAATGTGGTGGCTGTGTACAGTGATGCCTATGCACTGTTCAAAAAGAATGGTAGCTCCTCCGCTCCTCGCGCGTAGTTGTTTTGATGTTTAGTCATCAGCAGAATGGAATGGAAGAGAAGCACAGGAAAATCTAAAACCGATTGACTGCATGGAAGTGAAATCCCCTACAGAAAAATCAGGGTTTCCTATTGTATTGTTTGTTGTGTTCAATAAGGGGGAGCACTCTCTAATTCAATCTATAAGTTGAGTTTGCTCAAGTAAACTGTAAAAATTGTAAAAAGAAATTAGAAATATCCTGTTTCATATTCTTCCAAGGGACAGGTCTATACTGCTGATTTTATGTACTAGTCATTGTATTGTTTGGATTTCTTGTTGCTTATTAATGAATGTTGTGATTAATGCAAATTTGTTTTTTGTTTGTTTTTTCTTCATTTTAATTTTGAATTGTTGTTCCTTACCTCTGAACCTCTCTCTCTCTCTCACACACACACACCTAAAAGAGGCTTCCCATGTAAACTCTCTATATCGTCTTCAAGCTTCTCAGCATCTTTATCCTACATTTTCCACACACACACATTATTAATGAAGAATCCAAGAGTAAAGTTGAGAAGATACGAGCAAGAAGGCGCCAAAGCACCCAACAAGAGCACTCACTATCATCAACAAAATATGACAACCAACAGAAGAGAGGGGGTTGGGGACGGAGGAAGATTATTTTTATATATTTATAAAGAATTGTAGTATTATTCAATAATTGCTTGTTTTTTGAAATTCTATTTCTTTCTTTCTTTTTTTTGATCACCGGGATTCCGGCATTCGGTGGTGTCCTCTTTCCCTTTGAGGCGAGACTAGTCCACTAAACTCGGGATATGGCAAAGGCAAGGGCGTCCCTCCCACCCACGGTTTTGTCAAGGGGGTGCTCGAACTCAGAACTAAGTCCCTCAACCCCCCCTTGGGTTCTGCCCTCAAACCTCTGAACCAACCAATGGTTGGTTTTTTGGAATTCTATTTCATACAAGTAGTAAGTGTTCTAATTTAATTCGTTCAATCATATGATATAAGTAAAGTTTTTGATTTATTGATTGAAATTTTGATTTTACACTTAAAAGGTTCATTTATGGTATAAGGCGAATAATTTATGGTAAAAGATCATTTTTATTTTTAGTACTGAGTTAAAGAAATAAAATGACCATCAAAAGATTGTAATTTCTCCAAAAGCTCATTACCATTGAATTTGAATACATCCGAAGTTACAATATTGAGAATTAAATTTTGCAAGATTAATTCACCAAAACATTTTAGACATTTAGCAACGAACTAATTTGTTGTTGGAAATTAATAATTTTTTTTGTTAATGATGTTTCAGCGAGAAGTGATTTTTTGTTATAAAATAAAAGGGGAACTATTACAAATAAACAAATAAAAGGAGATCATATGCTTGAGAAACAAAATAGAGAAATGAGGGAGAAATTTTATTATCATATTAATGTAGACTTTTATAAGCCTTGTGTAGATCTTGTGTACATTGTGTTTCAGCCAAAAAATATCACCTCGGACGGACACGTGACGAAGTTGGCTGACTGTCATAAAAAAGACTCTTCAAAGGCAAGGCATTTAGTATACGAGGGGCTGAGGTGAGCAACCTTGATGTGGTCGTCGCTTGCAGCGAGATGAGCATCCTCATTAGGGAGGTCAGGCGACCGCTTCCTACCTAATCTCGACTTATATTAGGAACTTCCTTGGATAGGCGGGCTAAATCATCCGCCTCGATTTTGATTTCATTTCCTTCACACGGTGACGTCCTTTCGCTCAAGGCTTACAAGCAACATGCAAAACAACAGTGGCACCGGAGGAAGCCACCAGAGACACTTTGATGCGTAAGTTAGTCTTTGAGGAAAAGAAAATGATAAGTGTAAAGAGTTGAAGCTTCCGAGCATACTGTTTCAGCAGAATGAGCCCTTTTCTTATAGTTGAGGGGGAGGGGGGGTTTTTGCATTTAATGTCTTTCTCCATCAGCTAGAGTGATTTGTGTTTTTCCTTATCAGGAATAAATTGGCAATCTCGATATGTGAATGTTACGATGTTGATGTTTTATGTTTGATCTACATTGATGGATTTTCCCCTGGATTCGTATGTCGTCTAGGTAGAGATTGAGACGGTTGTACTGTTGACCTAAGTAGTTTTTTACTTAGAATTCTCCCAAGTGTTTTGACACTAATAAAACAATATAACCATGGTGCTAATGGTTGAATTGAGCATGTTTCAACACCAAGGATAAGTCAAAAGACCAATACAAGAGTCAAGTGATCTCAAGTCAACTAAAATGGATTAAACAAAGTCAAAATCAAAAGCTTGGATGAGTTAACTCGATGATAAAGGATGAGAGCTTACAAGTATAATTAGAATTAGGTTGTAATCTTTCTTGTCTCTATATTGCTCATTTGATTCCAAATCATTGCATGCATACATCATGCTTTAAAATCATTTGTTTTTGAAAAGTCAACCATTTTCACAAAAGTCAAAACTTGATTGTTTGATCAAAATGATTTTGATTTATGTGTTGATTTCAAAAGTATTTCAATTACATTGTTTCAAAGTTCATTAAATTACATTTAACAAAGGTTTATCATGAAAACATGTTTTTATCGCAAAAATTATTAAAGAAAAACATGTTTTAAGTTTCTGTGAAAGCAGAAACGCATTTTCTCTTTGAGAAACATGTTTTCTATTTGTACTTAGTGAAATTTTCACTGAGTCAAACAAAAACGCGTTCTTTGTCAAGAAACGTGTTTTCTCCAGAAATTCTAGAATGATGCTCTTCGGATTTATACACAGAAACACGTTTTCTCATGAAGAAATGTGTTTCACTCAACAAAAATGTGCTTTTGGGACGAAAACAGAGAGTTGTTTTCATGTGTATTTTGAACAAAAATGAGGTTCTACGTACAGAACCGAGGTTCTTACTTTTCAGAAAATATTTTTTTATAAATACATGTCTTGGCTCATTATGAGCAATTTTTGCAAAATCTTTGAAACTTGTGCTTTGTATTGTTCTCCTTATTTTCAAAAAGAAGACTCAAGTTTATACAAAATCTTTTGAACTTGGTTTTGAGAAAAAATATTTAAGTGTTCAATTGTTTTCAAGTATCTTAATATCTCTTTTTTAGTTCTTCTCCACAATTTTCAAATTTCAATATCTTTGAGAGAAAACCTTTTGATTCTAGGGAAGATGAGTATTTTATTTCAAAATCCAAAACTCCCAAGAGATTTAGTGTTTTTGTGAGAAAATGAGAGAATGAGCTTCAACATTTATCTTCCGTCTCTTTTCATTTTCAAAACACACAGAGAGAGCGTTTGAATGACAAAAATTATCTTGGTGATTTTGGAGCTTCAAATTTTGCATCAATCATGCACATTTTTCAGCATCATTCAAATGGGTAATATGAATGCATGAAAGGTATATGGTTGTAAGTTTTCTCAATCCATGAGCTTTAATTGTAATTATTGTTTTTGTTTGTTTTATGATTGAAACAACCAAGTCAAATGAATTTGATTCACTTAAGATTCTTAGGTTTGAATCAAAGGTAGTTTCACCCTTTCTCTTGAAAAGGGTCATGTTGTTCATCCTTAGCCCAGTAAAAAGATTTTAGGTTCTTCTTTATCTCGCAAAAGGAAGTAGAAGTTTCATCATTATCCCGTAAAATGATAGGTTTGTCTTGAACCTGTAAAAAGATATTTGTAATGGTTTGATTCACACCCGGTAAGTGAATCTGAGATAGTGGAATCATAGAGAAGGTTTTTTTAGGCGTAAAGTAGGAAAAGGTTTTTCGAACCATCTTCCCTCATCCTACCTGTAAATATTTTGTATTGTTGTGATTATTATTTTTATATTTTTCCTAAAGCAATCCTTCATCCTAAACAAACACTTTATGATTTTATCATGTCTTATGACACATATACAAGCTTCTAACTTACGTCTTTTAAATTCTCCACACCTAGATTGTAAATAATAATAATAATTATACACGTCATAAACAATAATATCACTTCATTTTTATCACTATCAACAATTTAAACAACTATAAATACATTAAAATTATTTCAAACGAATTAAACTCAATTCTTGAGTTATAAAACTTCTCCCTTCACTTTTCCTCTTTCTTTCCTTCAAATAACAAATGAATACAAGAAGTAAAAATCAACAAGTTCATATTATATTCTTTATTTTTTTTAGTCTATTTTCTTTTCCTACAGCTATACAACTAATACTTATCATTGTTTTCTTTACCTTTCATATTTAAAAATCAAAATGCCAAGACAATTTAAAGCAATCAAAGATATTCACCCTAGCACAAAATCTTGGACTACTAATGTCATATTAGCCTAAAAACTACTGCCGAGAACATCTCATTTAACTTCAACCAAGTACCCAAAAAATGATCCTTATCGAAGTACAAGTAAGTGCTCATTTATTCAATTTTATTAAACCATCTATACCATTTCATCTATCTTATTATTAAAATTCATTTATCTAATATAAACCTATGTTTATTATAAGGAACAAGAATACAAGCAACTATTTTTGGTGTCGATGTCCAACTGTTTCAATGCACATTACTTTCAAACAAATTTTACTCCATTTCAAATGCAATCGTCAAACCTGTAAAACTAGAGCATCAACTTGTGTCAAATGAATACCGGTGGATAATAAATGGAAGAACATTAGTCGAAGAAATTGAACATCAAAACATCACTGAAGCAATACATGGATCTCGCTTCTTTCCATTCAACCAGCTCCAACAATACATTGATACGACCACGACTATTGTATATATGCATATATAGATACGTATACTTATAGAAATACACAACTTTAATTTATAATTTATGACTATGAAACATATAATCTTCTATTGCTTCAGACATAATTGTTGTTGTCCTTGACATGTACACACCACGACAAATTAATACAAGGAATGGCTAGGCTACCATCCAAGAAATTACCTTAATTGACAGGAGTATGTTTCAAATTTATATCACACCTGTAACTTATTCCTCTTCAAATAATTTTTTAACAAGATTTTATTGCCTTTTGTAGTATGAAGACAATAGCATTGACAATATTATGGGATCAATTTGTTGAAGATGAAGCTCCTCTCATATCAAACTTAATGGGATCCAAACCTGTAACGACCCAAACTCACACTAGACATCATGATGATGTGTATTGCTCGACTCTAGAAGCTTGAGTAGATGATTAATATGTATTGTATGTGTACCATATA
Organism: Paratinospora sagittata; assembly: GCA_035771175.1. NCBI lineage: Eukaryota > Viridiplantae > Streptophyta > Magnoliopsida > Ranunculales > Menispermaceae > Paratinospora > Paratinospora sagittata. The sequence continues at coordinate 17,114,092 of CM069589.1, forward strand.
TATTTACCCTAGATTTATAAGATTTTTGAACAAATCAAGCAATTGGCCTAATGTCATGCACATTAAAATAGTAAAAATTCGGTATTTCACAATATTTTTAAGAATGGTTGACTATTTGATTGTGAATGATAGAAATTTATTAATTCATATTATCAAGGTTGATGATAATATCATTTTTATCATTGATACTATTATAAGTGGCTTGTTGGAGAAGCCACATTCAAATAACTTATTGAACAAGTTATGACCATTACTTGTGACTTGTTGGGAAGACCAAAATTTAAGGCTTTCATTTAATACCCAATAAATGTATGAGAATAACCAATGGGTAAATAGATTATATTTGAATGGGGTGGATGAGAAAAGGTGATATTTGAAAATATAGTGAGATATGGGTTATAAGTTGACAAGTGGCACATGAGGAGCATGTGCCTACATTAAAACTTGTCTCACTCAAACCCATCTCTCTCTCTCCACGTTTTTATGAGAGAAAAAAAAGAGAAAAAGAAAAAAAAAGGAAAGGAATGGAAGAAGAAGAAGAAGGTTAGGATTTGGAGTGATTGTGATGCTCCAATCTTGCTTGAAGGTGAGTTTTTCTCTCATTTTCTTCCATGAAATCAACATTTAAGGTGAAAGCAAGCTTTTCAATGGTGTAATCTTTAATATGGGTTTCGGATTTGAGAAGACCTAACCTAGCGTTTGAAATGCATGTGCTTGTTGAGCTTGATAATGGTGGATTTAAGCTTCTTAGAGCTAAACCATGCCCAAATAGTTATTTTTTCATGCATCAAACCTTGTTTTCTTAGTGTATGAGGTTAGGGTTTGATGGAAACCCTATGAACCGTGATGTATGCCTTGGATTTGGGTTTCTAGGATGATTTAAAACCCATTGGTGGCATTTGGCCTAATTTATATTAAGAAATTGATGGTGTTACTTTGTAATGGCCTAACATTAGATTATGGACCTAGGGTTTTCTAATGTTAATGCATGTGAACTATGTTAATTAAATGGGGATATCTAGATGATTGGAAATGTTAATTTGTGTCTTTCTATGATGTAATTCATTGTCTAGTTCATTTTAGCCCTATGTCTCATTGTAGAGATTTTACCCAATTTTGGGTTTTTGGTTCAATTGGTTTGAACTTGATTAATTGTGGTGGAGTTTAGTTAATTGGGCATGAATAGAGTTGATTTAGGAGTATGGCTTGGGTAAATTGACTTGTGATTGATTGTAAGTATTCCTTACTTTATTTCTCCATTTTTGACATTACATTTATGTGAATTGAAATTGTTGAATGGTATGCATCCTATTGTATATTTGCATTATATTTATGATCATGAGAATGAATTTTCATACATTGCATTACTTGGATATCTAGATAAAATACCCGAGGCGTGATGGTTTTCCTATTACTTGTCTTCGGGGAATAGTGTCGTCATAGTACGTGTATTGGTACTCCATGGTAGGGACTTTTCGGTCTACCAAGGAATATAAGGGTAGAAGAACTAGTGTTTGGATAATGTGTTGACCTGTACCCTATAGCGTAAACAGGGGAAGTGTAGGTAATATTATCTTGTTGTAACCTCGTAGAGGCATCTGCGTATTTTTATTAAATGATGCACAATCCTTACGTTTAGTTGGAAGCATGCATAATATGTTTTCATTGATGCATTTTGTAACCTAGGGTATTACTCCGCCTCCGTGCAATCCTTCACGAGAAACTTGCAACGCTGGGATGGTTAAATATAACCAAGGTTAAAAATTACGTCTCCTTCAACTTAGTGAAGTCTTTCTACGAAGCCATAAATTGCGTAGAACTTCAAGAAGATGGGATCAGCCCTGTCATAGAAACAACGGTCAGGGGAGCAAAGATTTCTATCAACATCAAAATTATTTCGCGACTTATGAAAATCCCGATTAGAGATAGAATCAGTGATCCACACGAACCCCAGACTGTTGCAAATATCGCGGAGTCCAAGGAACAGTTGTTCATTTTCCTCACCAAAAAGTCGTACACCCAATTGGCGTATGCCCACCTCTCAAACAATCTCCTTAAATCACCTCTTGCCGGCCTTAGGAAGATCGTATTCGATAATATCTTGCCAAAAAAGGTGACTAGAGGTGCTATGTCAAGAGGACAACTTCTTGTGCTATACCGCTTGGAGAAGTGAATTAAAGTTTTTCTACCTCACATCATCATCCAGCAAATGTTGTGGGTGATTCAAAACCCTACGAAGAAGGAGTTCCTCGGCTATGGAGTCTTGATCATGCGGATGTTATACGAGGGAAACGTCAACACTTTTGATGAGTCTTCGAAGCATATCACTGATGCGGTTACAACATGCTCTATCTTCAAGACGTTCGTCACAAGTGGAGGGGTGACTGACGAGGAGATATTCAGTGCGACTTTAAGAGGACATAGCGAAAGAATTAGAGACAAAAATGGATGTTGTCAACAAAAAGGTCAGCTCAAGATTCCTGTTAGGGAGGCACTAAATAATGAGCCAAACCATAACCCTACAACAAACCCAGCCCCGAATAATGGTCAACTCGATCATTTATTTTCTAAGGATGATCTTAATCGCAACCTCAATCATCCTCAACCAAATCAAGATGGACAGGGAGTTCCAGCGAATCCACCTTCCTGGAATCTCCCAAGCCAAGGCAATACTATGTACCAAAGGTTTCCAACTCCTGAGGTACCGTATCAGCCAGTTCCACAAGTTCCTGAGAACCTACAACAACAAAATTGTGCGGCACCAGATTTTGGAAAACATGATATTCCAACGAGTCCACTATTTCAAAACTTTTCGACTCAAGCATATTCAAACGTCCAAGAGGTTCTAGTTAGGGAATCTCCATACAATCAAACCAACTACCCTCCACCTATGAGTCAACCATACGGCCAATACTTTCCACCAATGCCTACAGCCTACCCTCCACCTATGGGACAGACAACCTATCAACCATCGACTAACCCATTCGAGCAGTTAAATGTGATTGTCTCTAATATTGCTCGGATGGAGGTGACTTAAAATGCTTTGTTATCACGTATGCAAAACGTCGAAGAACAGCGAGCAACTTCTCAATGTTCTTCTAGTAGGCTTTCTGTACCTAGCAGGACGTCTAAAAGAAGCGGTAGTAGGCAGGAAAATAAGGAATGATTATTGGCATTGTAATTTTTTTTATGAATGAAAATGTTTTGGTTAAGACTATCTTTGGTGGGCCTACTTACAACCATTCTTTCTTTTATATAACTAACTTTGGAGTGGTATGAGACACATCAAAATTAGAAGATACTAAATAAAATGTGGAAGTAAGAAAACTCACGACCTTGTGTGAAAAGAAACATTTGGGGAAAGTTGCCTTACTAATATTATCACTAAGTTTACACGGTATGGGACGAGTAAACTTGGACAATACTATTAGTGAACTCCTCTTCAGCCGATGTTTTATAGATATCGCGTTCATACAACTTAACTTGGTTGAAACCCTTATTACCAAATTCATGTGATATGGGACACACGAATTTGGATAATAGTCGAAAAGACTAAGCGAAAGAGTTTGAATACATAAGATGTGATAGAACATTAGATCAGGATATTTTCCGAGGATAATCTTAGAATTTTTATGACTCGTATGGATTTTCAATGAAATATATATGTATGTTCACAAAAACCTAAACCAAAACATTTGAAATACTTGCAAAGTTTATACTTATTATATAAACATTCTAACATTGTTTTATACCATGGTCAAACATACGAGACACATAAGATTCTTTGATTCCTCAACAAAAACCTTACACTATACTTAGTATTATAGGTGATTTTTATATTGTGTACTCTCGAACTTGTTGCTGAGAATATCATAGCATTATACTTGGCTACAGTTCCTAACCCATGGTTTTATTTTTCCTTGCCAGTGAGAATGTAACGACGCACTTTCGCATATAATGCTGTGATGACGTAAAATGCCCGACTCTAGGTCTTGTGTATGTATTTGATGTGTATAATACTCGTATTTTGTGTTTTGTGCATGTATTTGATGTTTTTGTTTGATAATTAATTATTGGTGTGTCAAATGGACTTGAGGATATTATAAATGAGTCTGGAACATGTCTTTACATAGAAATCGATTGGCTATATGCGAAATTTTGATTTGTATTGAGCACGTAATAGCAAAATGAAAAATGAGTGTTTTTGGAAAAAGGAGGACGCTCATGCGCAAATGGGAGGGCGCTGATCCGATTTTTTGGGCCTTTTTTTTTATGAAAAATGGCCAAAAATCAGTATTTTAAAAGGGAAAAAGTTGTTGCTATTCCCATTTGAGTTGGGAACGAATTGGAGAAGGAAGAATAGAGGAAAACTAAGGTTTCAAGAGGAAATCTTCACCATTTATACCCCAAAGTAAGTGATTTTCTCTATTTCTTTCCATGAAATCACCATTGAAGGTGAGAGTAAGCTTTCTAATGGTGTAATTTTCTCCATAGGCCACAGTTTTAGGTATTCCTAACCTAGGGCTGGTTGGTATTTTGCTATTTCGAGCTTGTTTATAGTAGAAACAACCTTCTTTAACCTAAATCTATACCCAATGTGCATTTTGCAAGCAATTTACCATGTTTTTTGGTGGAGTTAAGTGTAATGGCCCTAAATCTAGAAAATGAACTTAGGGTTTTCCATTCAAGTTTCCACTCAATTATGTTGAATAAATGACCGATTCTAAGTGATTGATGGTCCAATTCACTGATTTTGAATGGTGGAAAGCCTAGGTGTAGTGTAAAATTAGCCCAGGGCTTGATTTCGGGATTTTGTCCAAAATTGGGGCTTTTGACCTAAATCAAGTCAATTGATTAAATTGACTTGAAACTTGTCTAATTGAACCCAAATTGAGTGAAATTGTGGGTTTATAATGGTTAGACTAGTGTTAGAATTGTATGAGTTAGTTCAATTTGACCAAGTAGAGATTTATCTAATTTGGGGCTTTTGAGGCATTTAGATTGGAATTGGTCAATTGAATGTTTTTAAGTGTTTCTAATCCAAGTTGGTGTGGATTAGATGTGATTTGGGTTAATAATTATGTATTTAGACATAATGGACTGAAATTGATCATTTGTGTATGAAATTGATTCATTTCAGGTGTATGTGAGTCAATTGGCCAATTGGAATGTAAATGATGTGTGAAATTGGCTAGTGAATTGGTTGTGAGTATTTCTCACCTTTGTTTTCCATTATGGCATTTTATTTATATGAATTGGTTTGTGCAATGACATGCATCTTATATATATATATATGTGCATTGTGATTTAAGAGCGTGAGCATGGAATATATGCATTGATATTGCCTTGGGTGTTTTGGATTAAATACCTTGGCATTGTTGTCTTTTTATTTACTTATTCTTCGAGGAAATGTGCCGCCGGAATACTTGGATTGGTGTTCAGTGGAAAGGACTTTCCGAATTACTGAGGAATGTAAGGGTAGAAAGATTATGAGGATTAGTGTCGGGTAATGCGCCGGTCGGAACCTATTGGCCAATAGGGGAAGTAAAGGCATGTGTTATTCTGACATATCCTTTTGGTAAAGAGTCTGCATAGTTGATTCTTATGGAAATGATGCATAATTCACATGTTTAGTTTAAACACATGTATAATATGATTTTGCTTGATGCATTTAGTTTATGAATGGAATTTTCAATATCACACGTGTTTTTTATAAATGCATATATGGAAATATATTGTGAGAACTTACTCATTGAGCTAGTTGAGCTCACCCAATTTTTTCCTACTTTTCTCATGTTCAGATCAGAAAGGAAAGAGCAAGGCTTAAAGCTTGCGGTCTTCCTTTTCTTCTCTTTTGGATGTATGTTTTGATTCGTATATTTTTTGGAAGACTTGGGACTAGTGTAATTGTTTTGTTTCATCTTCAATTATGTATATAAATATCACAAATTCTCATGTATATAAAATATAGATAGTTGTGGTTTGTTTGGTTTTGAGGATGACTTGGGATGTGGATAAGTCATGTGAGAAAGCAAAATGATTGGGTTTGATATGAATGATGTTGATTACTTGATTATATGTATTTGTGTGATTGGATGTGATTATTAGGATATTTTGTGGAACCTCAGATTTATGGGGAGGTTCTACCAAAACTTTTTTGTGATTTTGTGGTATTATTTTAAAAGGAAGAGGCTGACAGAGTATCATATACATCTAGGTATGACGTATATGGTATTCTGTGCCTGTCGTGACATCACCCGGAGAGGGGTTGCGACAGAGAAAATGTAAACCAGGAAGAGAGGAAGGTCACGCACTATCCATCCAGTAGAGGAGGCATCTCCTGAGATTCAGAACCAGGAACCGTCGCCTCCGACGACAGTTGTTACCGTAAATTCAGATTTGCAAGTGTACGAATAGTCAAGTTATAATAAATCCGAGGTGAGTCGAGTTAACGTATCTACAGGGATTGTTTACCTCACCAATTACCATTTTCACTAATTTCCAACTTTATCTAAAAATCAAACTATAGAGATTTAAATGAATAAAAAAATCAAATGTAACTAATTTAAACTAAACGGATTATGAGAAAAATCACAATATGCGAAAACCTAGATAATTGATTTCACTTAACTATCAACTATGTTCTTTTCCAAATATTTATCATCAATGTATTCACTTAGTTTATAAGTCGGAAGTCCTAATGTTTCTAACACCCTCTCTCGAGTGTCGCGTTAGAGCATATTCATAGGACTTGATCTCGACTTCTCGATAAAGATCTAATTTTTGCAAACTCACAAAGATCTATGGTTTCCATTAATGACTTCAAAGGGTCTTGATCTCCTCTACGTCTCACGATAACCTAAGCTATATTTCCTTTGTTGCGATCCAAAGGACCATCTCTCGAGTACCGCACCCTAGAACTAAGTTCATCCAATCCGTGATCAAGAGATTAAAAGCATTAACAACGGAGAAATATAAATAAACTATCATAAATCCATTAACAATAAGTAAAGCCCTAAACTAGAACATAGAATCAAAGTTAGGATCCATCTATCCTCTAGAACAAAAGATTAGTTCATAACGTGAATGAAAATAACACAAGGCATGGAAAAAAACTCAATAATAAGCATTAATAGCAAACTAAAAATTCTATAACTTGAATCTTCTTTCGAATCTTCGCGTTCTTTCCTCCTAGCCGTCTTGTTCTCCTCTCCAGTGTGTTCCTCTCGAAAAACCCTAAAAAATGATATATATATTATGCCCCATAAGTCGTCCCAAAAATAATTAGAAAGTCTAGAAAATTGCCCAAATCTCAACATAGGGATGCCCAGCGCCGCGAGGCTCCGACAAATCTTTTCAGGGCCGCGAGCAACGCCGTGGAGCCCTGATTGGCATCTCCCGCGCCGCGGAGCTCCGATAAGCTTGTTCCAGCGCCGCGGTACTGCCCGCAACGCCCAGAACGTCTTTTTTTGCACCTGATTCGTGGACTTAGCCAATTTTGTGCCTCTTTTCTGTTTGGGCTCTTGATGCTTCTCCTTTGCCACTTCTTGTACATATTCTTCTCATCCATGACTAATGCATCCAAACACCTACAAAACAAAGCAGATTAAATTAATAACTCACTCAAATATAAATGAAATCAAATTTATTAACTAATCAACTAAAATAATGCATGAAAATCCAATTAATCCTAAACTAACAAATAAATTAAAACAAACATAAACACATGAAACTAATGCATAAAATGTCCTAAAACACACCTAAAACATGCTCTATAACCTATCTAAAAATGCAACTATCAATAACGCAGGCCACATCCGACTCTACCACTACGTCTGGGCAAGCAGTGCCCCCTAGCCCATGTCCTTTGCCATGCCTTCGAGTATGGAGGTCTTTTTCGCAGGATTTATCGAGGCGATGAAGGTAATTGTTCAAACGGTCGTTCGTGAGACTGCGGCCAATCAGGTTGTCAGGGTTCAGGCACCTGTTAAATATGGGTCGAAGTGTGGCGACCCCGCACCCCGGACCACCAACCCCGCAGGGAATGGCGTGCGGAATGCCGGGGCGGGACGCCTGGCGTAGGCATCTCCGACCACTCCTCAACTCCCGTGAGGTGGTTGAGACCCTACGAGCCTTATCTCAAACAACGACATAATATCAAAAGGTACTAAACAAAACTACCCACCGTATTAATCATCCAAGATAAGAGATAATCCATAAAAATGAACCATAAAATCATAATCCCTACAGTCCATTAAAATTGACATACACATAAAGTCTAAAATTGTGGGTACAAATAAAAACCGTCATATGCCCACATGGCCTATCTAACAAGTCCCAACTCACCCATACTACAATGTGGTAAGTGTTATAATTACATAATCCAAAATATAATACTTCATAATTTAAAACACAGTTCAATCAAAATGCCTCTCAACTCACATCGAGGCCTTGGATTCTCTCGCAGGCAAGGCCCTCAAGATATAACTACTCCTTTGCCCTTATTCGGGACAGAAGGACCTGAAAGAGGAAAATGAGGGTGAGCCAACGGTGCCCAGTGAATAGAATTCAAATATGCTATCAATACTCATCAATAAATATCATGTATGCATGTCAATGTGTAGCATGATTAAAAACTCATAACATATAGATATCAAGCATTTATAATAAGTTCGATGCAAGTAAAAGCTTATCAATTTGGATCCACATTCCACATGTATTGGGTTACTAGTGCACGTCTATTTCACCGTACCGTTGATCCCAATCATGTTTATTTTGGGTTACTAGTACACGTCTATTTCACCGTACCGTTGACCCCAATTTCTTCCTATCCTAAAACCCTCCTATGACAAGGTTAAGTCCCCCTATTAGCCAGATAGATGGACCCAACCAAAGTCATAAGGTTTTCTCAAATCAATGCATCATTCAAAACATTAGAACACATTCATGCTTTCAACATATAATATATAAGTGATATGATGACATAAAAGATATAATCATAAATGAAGTCTACTCACAACCAAGCCTCGTGAGAGTATTTAACCACACACGACCACCAAACCGAATAAACCCAATCAAGATCTTGAAACATACATCAATATCCTACCATACATCAATTTCTATGTTCAATCACATAGACATTACATGTGGCGACCCCGCGCCCCGGACCACCAACACTGCAGGGAATGGCATGCGGAATGCCGGGGCGGGACGCCTGGCGTAGGCATCTCCGACCACTCCTCAACTCCCGTGAGGTGGTTGAGACCCTACGAGCCTTATCTCAAACAACGACATAATATTAAAAGGTACTAAACAAAACTACCCACCGTATTAATCATCAAAGACAAGGGATAATCCATAAAAATGAACCATAAATAAAATCATATCCCTACAGTCCATTAAAATTGACATACACATAAAGTCCAAAATTGTGGGTACAAATAAAAACCGTCATATGCCCAAATGGTCTATCTAACAAGTCCCAACTCACCCATACTACAATGTGGTAAGTGTTATAATTACATAATCCAAAATATAATACTTCATAATTTAAAACACAGTTCAATCAAAATGCCTCTCAACTCACATCGAGGCTTTGGATTCTCTCGCAGGCAAGGCCCTCAAGATATAACTACTCCTTTGCCCTTATTTGGGACAGAAGGACCTGAAAGAGGAAAATGAGGGTGAGCCAACGGTGCCCAGTGAATAGAATTCAGATATGCTATCAATACTCATCAATAAATATCATTATGCATGTCAATGTGTAGCATGATTTAAAAGCTCATAACATATAGATATCAAACATTTATAATAAGTTCGATGCAAGTAAAAGCTTATCAATTTGGATCCACATTCCACATGCATTGATTACTAGTGCACGTCTATTTCACCGTACCGTTGATCCCAATCATGTTTATTTGGGTTACTAGTACATGTCTACTTCACCGTGTCGTTGACCCCAATCATTTTCTTTCCTAAAACCCTCCTATGACAAGGTTAAGTCCCCCTATTAGCCAGATAGATGGGCCCAACCAAAGTCATAAGGTTTTCTCAAATCAATGCATCATTCAAAACATTAGAACACATTCATGCTTTCAACATACAATATATATAAGTGATATGATGCCATAAAAGATATAATCATAAATGAAGTCTACTCACAACCAAGCCTCGCGAGAGTATTTAACCACACACGACCACCAAACCGAATCAACCCAATCAAGATCCTGAAACATACATCAATATCCTACCATACATCAATTTCTATGCTCAATCACATAGACATTACACATCAACCCTAAATCAGCCCACATATAAACAATAGGCCTAAATCCCATCTAATCCCATCATTCAACTCAAATCACATGACTTAGGCCTCTAATGCATAGTTCTCATACATAAACCATTCTATTAATCAAAAATACTGATTTTCAATTCCTTTAGGCATAAACATGCCAAAATTGGTCACTTGATCACAAGTAGGCCTAACCCATGATATGGTCACAACCACCAAATCAGTAGCATAATCAACTCTAATCATGCTTAATTAAACATAAGTTGCATCAATTCAATGATTCTAGGCGCGAGAAATCCAGACTTTCCGACCAGCTTTGTTTGAGAGGTTAGATCTCTTAGACGAAACCTCTGATCAAGATCTCCACCGACCAGAATGAATAACCATAAGCTACAAACTTGCTGACAACTTTTGAGCTCAATCTGACCATATATCTCAAAGATCCAGCTCTTTGATGAAAACGTCGCAGAGATCTTCCTTCTGCAACTCCCTCTTTCTTTCTCTTCTTCTTTCCTTTCTCTTCTTCTTTCCTTTCTCTTCTTTTCTTTTATTTTTTTCCTTTCTCACCACTCACCTCTCTTTCTAGCACTTCCTTGATTCCCTCCTCCACTCATCTCACTTTCTAGCACATTCTTAGATTTTCTCCTCCACTCACCTCATTTTCTAGCACATTCTTGGATTCTCTCCTCCACTCACCTCATTTTCTAGCACATTCTTGGATTCTCTCCTCCACTCACCTCACTTTCTAGCACATTCTTGGATTAGAGAAGTGGGCATGGAACACTTGTCCACTTTCATGCACCAACCTTCACATGTGTTGGTCTCATACTACCCATACCAACCACATGTACTTTAACCAATTTCATGCTTCCATGTATTTTAGATGTTCAATCCATTTAATACACCAAATTTTCATTCTCATTTATCTTTTTATTCAATCAATCCTAACCCATATCAATTCATGGTTTAATGGGCCCATGCATAAATAATAACATATGCATTATACTCTAATTTAACATGACCCATATACAATTTATGATACACATATTTATATACATTATCAAGCATCAACTATACAAACATTAAACAACCATCAAACAAACACCAAACATATCAAGGAAACGCATAGAGTTTGGGCAAAATGCAATTGGGTTATGGGCTAGATGAAATAATTTTCGGGGCATCACATCACACCCACCTTAGACTGAACTTCGTCCTCAAAGTTTTAAGGTTAAGAAATTACCTAAGCCCATGAACTCGGCAAAGTGCTCCATCATGTAGTCCTCACGCTCCCAAGTAACCTGCTCCTCGCCATGGAACTGCCATCTCACCTTAACCATCGGAATCTCGCGGTTACGTAACCTCTGGACCTTCCGGTCAAGTATCTGAATAGGTTCCTCATCATAAGTCCCATCTTGCCTCAGTTCAATGTTCCTCCAGTCCAAGACGTGATCAAAATCACTCTTGTACACTCTCAACATTGACACATGAAAGACATTGTGGACTGCTGCTAACTGAGGTGGCAAGGCTAATCGGTAAGCGACAGGGCCAATTCGTTCTAAAACCTCGAACGGCCCAATAAATCTCAGAGCGAGTTTGCCTTTTATCCCAAATCTAGTTTGGCCCTTCTGAGGTGAGACCTTCAATAAAACTTGGTCACCCACCTTGAACTCTAAGGTCTTCCGCTTGGCATCAGTGTAACTTTTCTGCCTGTCTTGGGCTACTTTCATATTATGTTTGATCCTCTTAATCTTCTCTGTGTGTTCTTGTACAAACTCTGGTCCCATCACCGCAACATCTCCTACCTCTGTCCAATAGATTGGAGATCTACAGGGTCGACCATACAATGCCTCAAAAGGAGCCATGCCAATACTGGACTGATAGCTGTTGTTGTACGCGAACTCACATAGATGTATGTACTCCTCCCAGTTACCACTGGACTCAAGGACACAAGCTCGAAGCATATCCTCTAAAATCGACATCAACCTCTCAGACTGGCCATCCGTCTGGGGGTGAAAAGCGGTACTGAGATCTAGTCTAGTGTCGAGCTGCCTCTGCAACCCCTGCCAGAATACCGATGTAAACCTCGGATCCCTATCTGACACAATCGAAACTGGCACTCCATGTAATCTGACTATCTCCCGCATATAGAGTCTGCTCAGCTTGTCCATAGAATACCTAGTGTTCACCGGTAGAAAGTGAGCGGACTTGGTCAAGCGATCAATAATAACCCAAATAGCATTATGTCTCCTCGGGGTGTTGGGTAATCCCACAACAAAGTCCATAGTGACGTGCTCCCATTTCCACTCAAGAATGGCAAGCGGTTGCATCTGCCCTCCAGGCCTCTGATGCTCAGCTTTGACTCTTTGACAGATCTCATACCTCTGAATGAACTGCGCTATCTCTCTCTTCATGTCGGGCCACCAATACATTCTTTTCATATCATGATACATCTTGGTTCCGCCAGGATGAATAGCATAATGAGATCTGTGAGCCTCTTGGAGAACACTCTGTCTGAGTCGTGGATCTGCGGGAACCCATAAACGTCCCCTAAATCTCAAGGCACCATCAGATGACAAGTGCCAATCAGTAAAATCACTGCTCTCAGCCCAAGACTTGTACATCCCATGATCAACGTCAAGTCTCTGTTGGTCAATTACCTCCTGGACTTGTGTAGGCTGAGCTCTCATTTGAGCACATATCACAATCTGATCTGAAGGGGTAGCACATATACTCATAACCGTAGCCGCCTCAAGTAGTCTCCACTCATGAGACATCTGGCGTGCTACCATAACTGTCTCTACCCGCTTCCTGCTCAACGTATCAGCCACTACATTGGCTTTACCTGGGTGGTATTCCAATGTAAAATCATAGTCTTTGAGGAGCTCTAACCACCTTCTCTGCCTCATGTTCAATTCCTTCTGAGAGAACAAGTACTTGAGGCTCTTATGGTCAGAATACAGAGTGAATCTCTCACCATAGAGATAATGCCTCCAAATCTTCAAAGCAAAAACCACTGCGGCCAGTTCTAAGTCATGAACAGGGTAGTTCTTGTCATGCACCTTCAACTGCCTCGATGCATAAGCAATGACCCTATCCTTCTGCATCAACACGCAACCTAAGCCGATACGAGAGGCATCGGTATAGATAACCAACTCCTGATCAGGCTCTGGCAAAATCAACACTGGCGTAGATGTCAATCTTTTCTTCAGCTCTAAAAAGGCATTCTCACACTCCTCGGTCCATACAAAGGACACATCTTTCTGGGTGACCCTAGTCATAGGCGTAGCTATCTTGGAGAATCCCTGAACGAATCTCCTATAGTAACCAGCTAACCCAAGAAAGCTTCTGATCTCGGTCACTGTCGTAGGCCTAGGCCAACTGATAATGGCTTCAACCTTAGACGGATCAACTGAAATCTCCTCAGAACTCACCACATGACCTAAGAACTTCACTTCGGTGATCCAAAACTCGCACTTGCTCAGCTTTGCATATAGCCTATGCTCTCTCAAAATTTGCAAGGTCACTCTAAGGTGTTCTTCATGCTCAGCCTGAGTCTTGGAATACACCAATATGTCATCAATGAAGACGATGACAAACTTATCCAGATACTGCCTAAAGACCCTCTGCATCGGGTCCATGAACATCGCCGGTGCATTAGTCACACCAAATGGCATCACAAGGAACTCATAATGTCCATAGCGGGTTCTGAATGCTGTCTTAGGCACATCCTCCTCCCTGATCCTCAACTGATGATACCCGGAGCGCAAATCAATCTTTAAAAAATACCTCGCTCCCCTCAACTGATCAAACAAGTCATCAATCCTTGGGAGAGGATATTTGTTCTTGATGGTCACCCTGTTCAATTGACGATAGTCGATGCACAACCACAAGCTCCCATCTTTCTTTTTCACAAAAAGAACTGGAGCTTCCCAGGGTGACACGCTCGGGCAAATAAAGCCCTTAGCCAATAACTCCTCGAGCTGTTTCTGCAACTCTCTCAACTCGGCTGGCGCCATTCTATATGGTGCCATGGAGATAGGCTTCATGCCAGGGACTAGTTCAATAATGAAATCGATCTCTCGCTTCGGTGGTAATCCTGGAAGATCCGCAGGGAACACATCTGGAAAGTCCCTAACAATGGCAATATCCTCAAGTATCACTTCACTAGTTTCTTCATCATCAGGCACTAACCCAGCCAAAATCTCTCTATCTCCATCAGTCACAAATCTACCCCTTGTGACTGTCTGGTCTGAAGCTCTACCTTGTAGTGTAAACACTGGGTGTCCGGGGATCTGAAAAATGATTCTCTTCGCGAAGCAGTCGACAACTGCATGATAAGCCGCGAGCCAATCCATCCCTAGAATTACATCAAACTCTAAAAACTCTAGGACTCGAAAGTCAATAGGCATCTCAACATCACCAATCTGAACCACACACTGGCTACAGATCATGTTCGGGTAGATCCTTTCCCCAGCTACAGTACTCACCACTAACCATGTACTAGCCCTAATGGGAGTCAAATGCAAACTATCTACCATACGTCCAGATATGAATGATAATGTAGAACCAGCATCAAATAATACATGCATAGAAGTACCACAAATAATAAGAGTACCTTCCACCAAAGTCCTGGATGCTGTCGGGTCTGGCTCAGTAGCTGCCTTCGTTGTCTCTCTGGCACTGGACTGCTGCACAAATCCCTGAGCTCTCTGAAAATTCGGACACTCGAGCTTCCTATGCCCAGCCTGCCCACATTGAAAACATAAAAACGGAGCCCTGGGCGCAAATGACCCAGTCTGAGATGTCGTCACATAACTTCCTCGGTCTCTACCTCTGCCTCGGCCAGCAGTCTGTGGGAATGGGGGTCTCGGTGCACTCGGTGCCTGAATAGGAATCGGGACAGGAGAGGAAACCACTGGTGAGGCCATCATACCAGTCTGAACCTGGGATGCCTTACTCTGAGCACCATCAGACTGTGCTTTTCCATAAAACTTTCTCTTCCTTTCCCATCTTCCCTTCTTCCATGGAGTCTGGAATTGTCCCCCAGACTCTGCTTGTAAAGTCTGTTCACCTGGAGCTGCCCGTGTAGACATACCATCAACCCGCTCAGCCAACTTATACTGTTTGGCCCTCTGGACCACTGTGGTAAAATCAGTCATCTTCGTCACAGACAAGGCCTGTCGGATCGCAGGTCTTAGGTTCAAAGAAAACCTCATAATCTTGTCACTCGGCGTCTGAACTAACCCAGGGGCATAAACTGCGAGCTGCCTAAATCTGAGCTCGTACTCCCTGACTAACATGGTGCCCTGTGCGAGATTCAAAAACTCGAGTTGTTTAGCCTGTCTCTCAGTCTCTGGAACGTAAGCCTGTAAGAACAACCGTTTGAAGGTGTCCCAACTCTTCACTGCCCCCTGTGTATCCAACACTGAAAGCCACCAGTCCTCTGCATCACTCTCAGTGTGTGAGCAGCACATAGGACCTGAGACTCCTCATCAAGCTCTAAGGAGCGACTGATCTTCTCGACATTCTTTAGCCAATCTTCGGCTTTCTTCAAGTCAACCCCACCAGTGAATTCCTTAGGCTTTAGCTTCATGAACTTCTCAAGCAGTCTGATCCGCCGATCAGTAGGGTTCTCCACAACAATAGGAGCAGGTGTAGGCATAGGCTGAGGTACAACCATTTGAGGTCCTGCTGCCCCTGCAGCTCCACTAGCCTCGGCCCCACTAGTGCCCGCCTCTTGAGGTATTGTTTGAGGTGACTGTCGAGCAATAGCCTAAACCTGCTGCACTAACGCCTGTATCTGTGAAGTCTGGGCTGCCATCAAGCGGCCCTGTGCCTGAATGATCTCCTCCATCCTCCCCATCTGGTCATCATCGGATGGCCCTGTGTGTGGCTGTCCCAATCTCTCGCTCCTCCTCATGACACTGAGAAGTAGAAACACGAGCAACCATCACACATTAAAGAATTTAAAACATTAACAAAGCCTCATAACTACCCATATCATATAATACACACAGAAAATATGATAGTAAGGTTTTTAAGTTAGTTCCTTTAAGCTTTTTAATCACCTAAATCTCTCACCCAATTCCTAGGTCAAAGTCATCTAAGTCCCATACATAGACCAAACCTAGTAAAATCAGTCTCTGATACCAACTGTGGCGACCCCGCACCCCGGACCACCAACCCCGCAGGGAATGGCGTGCGGAATGCCGGGGACGCCCGGCGTAGGCATCTCCGACCACTCCTCAACTCCCGTGAGGTGGTTGAGACCCTACGAGCCTTATCTCAAATAACGACATAATATCAAAAGGTACTAAACAAAACTACCCACCGTATTAATCATCCAAGACAAGAGATAATCCATAAAAATGAACCATAAAATCATAATCCCTACAGTCCATTAAAATTGACATACACATAAAGTCTAAAATTGTGGGTACAAATAAAAACCGTCATATGCCCACATGGCCTATCTAAAGAGTCTCAACTCACCCATACTACAATGTGGTAAGTGTTATAATTACATAATCCAAACTATAATACTTCATAATTTAAAACACAGTTCAATCAAAATGTCTCTCAACTCACATCGAGGCCTTGGATTCTCTCGCAGGCAAGGCCCTCAAGATATAACTACTCTTTTGCCCTTATTCGGGACAGAAGGACCTGAAAGAGGAAAATGAGGGTGAGCTAACGGTGCCCAGTGAATAGAATTCAGATATGCTATCAATACTCATCAATAAATATCATGTATGCATGTCAATGTGTAGCATGATTTAAAAGCTCATAACATATAGATATCAAACATTTATAATAAGTTCGATGCAAGTAAAAGCTTATCAATTTGGATCCACATTCCACATGCATTGATTACTAGTGCACGTCTATTTCACCGTACCGTTGATCCCAATCATGTTTATTTGGGTTACTAGCACACGTCTACTTCACCGTGCCGTTAACCCCAATCATTTTCTTTCCTAAAACCCTCCTATGACAAGGTTAAGTCCCCCTATTAGCCAGATAGATGGGCCCAACCAAAGTCATAAGGTTTTCTCAAATCAATGCATCATTCAAAACATTAGAACACATTCATGCTTTCAACATACAATATATATAAGTGATATGATGACATAAAAGATATAATCACAAATGAAGTCTACTCACAACCAAGCCTCGCGAGAGTATTTAACCACACACGACCACCAAACCGAATCAACCCAATCAAGATCTTGAAACATACATCAATATCCTACCATACATCAATTTCTATGCTCAATCACATAGACATTACACATCAACCCTAAATCAGCCCACATATAAACAATAGGCCTAAATCCCATCTAATCCCATCATTCAACTCAAATCACATGACTTAGGCCTCTAATGCATAGTTCTCATACATAAACCATTCTATTAATCAAAAATACTGATTTTCAATTCCTTTAGGCATAAACATGCCAAAATTGGTCACTTGATCACAAGTAGGCCTAACCCATGATATGGTCACAACCACCAAATCAGTAGCATAATCAACTCTAATCATGCTTAATTAAACATAAGTTGCATCAATTCAATGATTCTAGGCCAAAAGCCTCAAAAGCCCTAAAATATGAAATTTTCCATACTTAGGCCATATTGTCGATTTACACTAGGTCACCATGTTCAGCCATGTATATCACTGATTTTGCATCATGGGTTCATCAACAATGGCAACTAGGTCAACATAGTTGACATGCAAGCTATTTGGAAAGGTCTAAGTTCATATTGTAAATTTAGGTCTAATACAAGCAACCCTACCAATTCTTCATTTACTATTCTGTTCAGATGTATCAATATACCAACAGAAATATGTAATCACAAAATCAACCGTACAGATTGAACTATATGACGAAACAAACCTTCTGTTTAAATATCAGCCCAATCAAACGGTGGACCGAAAAGACAAGTATATTTGATGAACAAGTCTCTAATCAGACAATTTCTCCTTTCCTGCTGCAAATTCTCAAACTCAGATGACTATATCACACAAAATACTTAATGCATAAACATCTCCACTGTTCAGAATACATAAGTATCAGTTATAAACTACATACCCAAATTTGATATCCATCCAACGGTAGATAGAAGAGATCTAAAGGTTTAACGAAACGGCGCGAGAAATCCAGACTTTCCGACCAGCTTTGTTTGAGAGGTTAGATCTCTTAGACGAAACCGCTGATCAAGATCTCCACCGACCAGAATGAATAACCATAAGCTACGAACTTGCTGACGACTTTTGAGCTCAATCTGACCATATATCGGAAAGATCAGCTCTTTGATGAAAACGTCGCAGAGATCTTCCTTCTGCAACTCCCTCTTTCTTTCTCTTCTTCTTTCCTTTCTCTTCTTCTTTCCTTTCTCTTCTTTTCTTTTATTTTTTTCCTTTCTCTCCACTCACCTCTCTTTTTAGCACTTCCTTGATTCCCTCCTCCACTCATCTCACTTTCTAGCACATTCTTGGATTCTCTCCTCCACTCACCTCATTTTCTAGCACATTCTTGGATTCTCTTCTCCACTTACCTCACTTTCTAGCACATTCTTGGATTAGACAAGTGAGCATGGAACACTTGTCCACTTTCATGCACCAACCTTCACATGTGTTGGTCTCATATTACCCAAACCAACCACATGTACTTTAACCAATTTCATGCTTCCATGTATTTTAGATGTCCAATCCATTTAATACACCAAATTTTCATTCTCATTTATCTTTTTATTCAATCAATCCTAACCCATATCAATTCATGGTTTAATGGGCCCATGCATAAATAATAACATATGCATTATACTTTAATTTAACATGACCCATATACAATTTATGATACACATATTTATATACATTATCAAAAATCAACTATACAAACATTAAACAACCATCAAACAAACACCAAACATATCAAGGCAACGCATAGAGTTTGGGCAAAATGCAATTGGGTTATGGGCTAGATGAAATAATTTTCGGGGCGTCATACGAAGACTCAAACCGACCAGATTACGAAGTATAAAAGGCTACAACCCCTTACTTTTGCTGGCACCATTGATGCGGAGGAGGCGCATAAATGGCTGAATGAGTCGAAGAAAGCTCTCGATGCTATGGGAATCGATGAGGCTCGAAAGATTTCATTTGCGTCCTACCAACTTATTGGTGGAGCAAATACATGGTGGATGACAGTGAAGGGGGACCCAAGGGTCAACACCACCGACATGACTTGGCAATAGTTTGAGTCATTGTTCATCGATGAGTACTTCCCCGGCGCTGTTAAGATGCAGAAGCGACAGGAGTTCACCAACCTATACTAGGGCGGCATGACAGTCAGAGAGTATGTTGTCAGGTTTCAAAAATTATTGATCTACTCTCTCTCCACCATCTCAACGGAGCAAGATAAGACCGAAAAATTCTACAATGGCCTTCATCCTGACATTTGACAAGCCTTGTTGATCTTGGATCTCAAGATTTACAGGGAGGTCGTTAACAAAGCCATGAGCTTTGAGCAGGAGCAGAGATTGAATAAGGAAAAATGGCCAGCAACGTTTTTTCAATAGGGCTCGCAGCAGAACAACAAGAAGAAGCCCAACTATAATCAAAATCCAGCCCTCTCAGCCCCTGTTCAGAATAACGAGGCCACGACACCTGCGGCCGAACCGTCTAACCGTGGCCATCAGGGTTTTTCCAATCATGGCCGAGGAGGCCGTAATGGCAGGGGTGGTGGTCAGCACCACAATCAGTATGGCCAACAGAACCATCAGCAGCAGAGGCTGACTTGTTACAACTGTGGCCAACAAAGCCATGTAAGAAATGCCTGCCCCCACCCTCAGTAACCACAACAACCTGTTCCAGCTGTTTTGGTCCAACAAGCCCCACCTGCTGTTAATGCCCAACCCAGACAGAACCAGCAGAACCAGGGGCAACAAAACCAGGGCAGAGCGTTTGTCATCGCTCAACAACCCCTCGAGACAACAATGTAGTTGAAGGTATATTTCCGTTGTTCAATACAATGATGCATGTCTTGTTCTATTCGGGTGCTACGCATTCCTTTATATCTTCTGCATTGGTAAGGCATTTAGGGTTGCATTCTGAACCCACAGACATCACAATCCATGTCACATCACCATTAGGATCTGATACTGACGTGAATTTGCAGTGTTCTTGATGTGAGCTTTGAATGTCAGAACAAATAATATATGCAGATATTTTTGTGATGGACAATGAAGACTTCGATATCATCCTCGGCATGGACTGGCTCGCACCACTGAATGTAAATATCGATTGTATGTAGAAGTAAGTTCAGTTAACCGTGCCCACTGGGGAGTTTGTCAAGATTCAGGGAACGAGGAGGTGGATACACAACTCGATTATTGCACTTCTCAAGGCACAACTTCGAGCTCTATCCCTTAGTGATGATAATGAATCACTAGCACTATACCCTCTCGAAGTACATGATGTCCCGGTAATATCTGAATTCCCAACGATTTTTCTAAATGATCTTCCTGGCCTAGCTTCGGTTAGGGAATTCGATGTTGAGATCAAACTCATACTTGGGACAGGGCCTATCTCAATTCCACCATACAGAATGTCCAACGTCGAGCTGGTTGAGTTGGACAAGCAACTGAAGAAATTGGAGAGTAATGGCTTCATCAGGAAAAGTTCATCACCCTGGGGTGTTGTAGTTCTGTTTGTTCGCAAAAAGTATGGTTCGTTACGCCTTTGCATCGACTATCGTAAGTTGAATAACGTCACCATCAAGAACAAATATCCACTACCCAGGATCGATAACTTGTTCGACCAACTTAGAGATGTCAAATACTTTTCTAAGATTGATTTATAATGAATCACCAGTATTGTACCATCTCGAAGTACATGATGTCCCGGTAATATCTGAATTCCCATCGGTTTTTCTAAATGATCTTCCTGGTCTACCTTCGGTTAGAGAATTTGATTTTGAGATCAAACTCATACCTGAGATCGGGCCTATCTCAATTCCACCATACAGAATGTCCAACGTCGAACTGGTTGAGTTGGACAAGCAACTGAAGAAATTGGAGAGTAACGGCTTCATCAGGAAAAGTTCATCACCCTGGAGCGCTCCAGTTCTGTTTATTCGCAAAAAGGATGGTTCGTTACGACTTTGCATTAACTATCGCAAGTTGAATAATGTCACTAACAAGAACAAATATCCACTACCCAGGATCGATGACTTGTTTGACCAACTTAGAGATGCCAAATACTTCTCTAAGATTGATTTACGATCCTGTTATCATCAACTCCGGATTCGAAATGATCTTCCTGGTCTACCTCCGGTTAGAGAATTCGATTTTGAGATCAAAATCATACCTGAGACCAGGCCTATCTCAATTCCACCATACAAAATGTCCAACATCGAACTGGTTGAGTTGGACAAGCAACTGAAGAAATTGGAGAGTAATGGCTTCATCAGGAAAATATCATCACCCTGGAGCGCTCTAGTTCTGTTTATTCGCAAAAAGGATGGTTCGTTACGACTTTGCATTAACTATCGCAAGTTGAATAACGTCACTATCAAGAACAAATATCCACTACCCAGGATCGATGACTTGTTTGACCAACTTAGAGATGCCAAATACTTCTCTAAGATTGATTTACGATCCGGTTATCATCAACTTCGGATCAGAGTGTCGAACATTACCAAGACGGCTTTCAGACTCAGTACGGTCAGTAAAAGTTCTTGGTTATGTCGTTCGGTCTAACATATGCATCTGTTGCGTTCATGGATTTGATGAACCGCATCTTCAGGCTATATTTAAACCGATTTGTGGTGGTCTTCATGGATGATATCTTGATATATTCCTCAACCGAGGAAGACCATAAGATACATCTGAGGATTATCCTCTAGACCTTGCGAAGCCACCAATTGTATGCAAAGTTGAGTAAGTGCGAATTTTAGGCAAAGCGAGTTCAATTCCTAGGCCAAGTGGTTTGAAGCAATGGCATTGAGGTGGATCCTTCTAAGGTTGAAGCGATTTTAAACTGGAAAAAGCCTACCACTGTTACTCAAATTTGGAGTTTTCTTGGTTTGGCTGGCTACTACAGACACTTCATCAATGACTTCTCAAATATTGCTGAACCTATGACCAAGCTCACTCGAAAAGATATTCGATTCATTTGGAATCTCGCCTATGAATCGTCATTTCAGGAATTGAAAAAATGCCTCACGACGATGCCAGTACTTATCACTCCAAGAATTGGAGTTGGATTTTCACTATACATTAACGCCTCTCTCCAAGGCTTAGGTGTAGTACTAATGCAAGAAGGTCAGGTTGTTGCATATGCTTCAAAGCAACTAAAGATTCATGAGGGTAATTACCCAACGCATGACTTGGAACTTGCAGTTGTCGTATTCACATTGAAGTTATGGTGTCATTACCTATACGGTAAACGGTTTGAGGTCTTCTCGGATCACAAGAATCTTAAGTACATCTACACTCAGAGATACCTAAACCTCCGCTAAAGGCGATGGTTGGAGTTCTTGAAAGATTATGACTTTCAACTCCAGTAACATCCCGGTAAGGACAATGTTGTCGCAGATGCCCTAAGTAGAAAACTTTTGTTGCTTGCACTCTTAACTTCGAGATGGAGAAGTTGGCTGCAGAGATGGAGAATTTTAACCTACAACTGATCGAGGAGGGAAAAAGATCACGACTCTCTCAATTATCAGCCAACTCTAAGCTGGTTTGGAAGATTTCAGCAACTCAAGCCAATGACCCTATGTTAATGGAGAAACGAGAACTTCTACTCAGTGGACAGGACCTTCCTCACTGGTCGGTCTCTGATGACGGGGCAATTTTTTACAAAAAATGACTCTGTCTACCTAACGATCCTGTGGTTAGGAAAGAAGTGCTTTCTGAAATGCATTGTTCGAGATTCGCTATGCATCCTAGGGGTGACAAGATGTACAAGAATGTCAAGCGACAATTCTGATTTTTTGGAATCAAAAAGGCTATTACAGACTTCGTTGCTCAATGTCTCGTTTGCCAGCAAGTTAAGGCAGAACGTAGACTTTCTCTGGACTTCTCCGACTTTTACCTATTAGAGAATGGAAGTGGGAGAACATCGCAATGACCTTGCCTCGAAATAATAAAGGGCAAGATGCTATCTGGGTTATCATTGACAGACTTACAAAGTCTGCGCACTTTTTGCCAATAAAAGTCACGGATAACCTCGCCAAGCTTGCCGAACTATATGAAAGAGATATCGTATGCCTCCATGGCATACCACTGACGATCATTTCTGATCAAGACCCTCGATTCACATCAAAGTTTTGGCAAAGCTTCCAGAGTAGAATGGGCTACAAGATCACCATGAGCACAACCTTTCACCCTCAGACTGATGGACAGTCAGAGCGTCTAATCCAGATCTTGGAGGATATGTTACGATGTTGTATTTTGGATTTCCATGACGGATGGGCAAAACACTTACATTTGGCTGAGTTTGCATACAACAACAACTACCAAACTAGTATCGGCATGGAACCATACGAGGCTCTCTATGGTTGCCCTTGCAGATCTCCGGTATGCTGGTTAGATATGGCAGATCGATCGCAGTTGGGGCCTGAATTAGTTCAAGAGACTTCTGAGAAGATCACACTAATAAAGGAGCGACTTCATGTTGCACAAAGTCGCCATAAGTGTTATGCTAACAAGCGGAGACAGCCTCTAGAATTTGATAAGGGGGACTTGGTTTTTCTAAAAGTTCAACCTACAAGAGGTGTCAAACGCTTTGGGATCAAAAGAAAGTTCTCCCCATGGTATATCGATCAATTTCAGATCATTAAACGTATTGACAAACTTGTTTACCGTCTGTCTCTTTCATCGTCCATGTCTAAGGTTCATGACGTTTTTCACATATCCATGCTTCGAAAGTATCGTCCTGATCCTTCGCATATCATCCCTCTGGTCGAGGTTCGGGTTGAGGAAGGAAATAAGTATCAGGAGAAAGCGATACAGATTCTGGATAAAAAAACTCAAGAACTAAGGTGACGTAGCATACCACTTGTAAAGGTGCTCTGGGATCACCACAGAGTCGAGGAAGCAACATGGGAACTAGTAGCAACAATTAAACAGAAATACCTTGAATTGTTTTCTAGTAATAATTGATGGAGTGATACATTGTACTTTTCACTTATCAGTAAAATGATGGAACTTTGTTTACAATATCTAAATATATTGTTTCATTTAAATAACTACGCAAATGTCTGAAAATAACATCGATGGAGGTAATGATGCACACACGCAATGGCCTCTTTGGCAACCTGTGGCGACTCCTCCAGGATCTGAGCCAAGCCACAGCTACCTTACATCACCAACTTCATTGCCTCACAGACAATGATCCTTATCGCCAGAGCGTGCATGGATTTTTCGTAACAGTTTTGACCGAAACAATCCCGTGCCCTCATCTTGGCAGAATCTTCTACCAAAATTTCCAGGAGGCCGGATTCGAGTAACAACATGAAAAAATATCCCACCGCTCAACCTACCTTCCCTTAAACGATGCAACCAGCAGAGCCCTACATCACCATCTATTAGGCAAAGGTCGGAACCTTCTGAGGACTTTTGCTCTCCATGGTTTTATGATGTTGAGGATTCTTCCGGCCACAGTGCTATTCAGGGACCTTACAAGCACTACCTTGAGCTAGCGAATGATGACGACGATGGAGAATCTCACGCTGAAAGCAATCATCACTACTTGGACTAATTTTGAGGGCAAAATTCTTTTAAGGTGGGTAGAGTGTAATACCCTACGTTACAAATATATATATATATATATATTGAACTTCGGGCACTTTTTTCCTATTTAAGGAAACCCCCCCCCCCAATTTCTCACACCAAATCACTTGAGTTCTCTCTTCACTCTCCTTCTCCTTGAGTTTTCTCTTCTCTCTTGTGAGACTCTCTTCGAGGTGCAACACGGTTCTGCTCGGGGGAAGGTGCCAGTTCTAGAAGGAGTTTTTATCTGAAGGTGGGGAAAGAAACATAGGTTTGCATGTCTTATAACTTTTATTAAAGTTTACATTCATTTATCATTATGTCTATTATTCATTTACACTGCATTATTGCGTATAATGTTCATATTTTCCATACTTATGCCTGTATATTTTGGAGTTCATGTAGTACGTTGTTACTATGCTAGATTAGTGGTCAATCTGGCTCAACCAGACTCAGTCTTGTCCTCAATAACTTTAAATAGTGAACGGGAGGCAGCGTACTGCTCTAGACGATTGTTATTTAAGCAAACCTCGTGTCTCACCTCTCAAACTGGAGATTGATCTGGTTGGTCTTACTTGAAAGCTATCAACTTGTATAAGTGATACTGAATGTCCTAACCTTGAACGTAGTGATACCGACCCTGATACAGATCACCATACGTTGCCAAATCCTGTCTAATGTTAGTAAAGACCGGACCTGTTCATGCATTGGCATCATACATAAGCACCACCTAGGGACGTATGTGGTTTATGATACACAAAATAGTTAGAAGCAATGCTCATTATTATTGATATTTCCCTGGAGATGGACGTACAATGAGACCCAGGATTTCCTGGGGATGGACGTTTGTACTCGAATCCAAGGCAACGTCCTTGGGGAGGTATGTACAACCGAGAACTCGTGTTTACCCGGGGATGGACAGCCATACGTGAACTCAAAGCGTCGTAAAATCATGAAACCAATACGAGACGGTGTCATGCATACATGTTATATTGATTATGATGCTTTGATGTGTATTTATGATATTCGATTATGAAGTTTGCCTTATTAATTGTTATATTCAAGAACTATTTTACCCACTGAGCGTGTAGCTCACCCCGTTGTTATCCAATTTTTCACAGAAGATTAGGGTGGACTGGGTGCAGGTTTTGGGGCTCACATTTTTGTACCCTTTGTTGATTCATTGGGGATTTTGGGAGGATGTTCCCTTTACTATTTCATGTACAAAATTATATTCTGAAAATTAATGAAATTAGACTTATACTAAACTGTGTTTCCGCGTACTTGGTTATTGTTATAATGCATTTGTGCCCCGTCCGTGAGTGTTCCTCCAGTTTAGGCGCGTCCGGGCGGGGTGTGACACATTTGTTTTATAAATGTGATTTCAATGGCGTATATGTTTTATACAAATGCATATGTGGAGACTACTGTGAGAAATATTCATTGAGTTAGTTGAGTTCACCCCTTTTCCCTTTATTTTCTCAGGTTCAGATCTAAAAGGAAATGACAAGACTTGATCATGCGAGTGGCCTTCCTCTTCTACTTTTGGATGTAGATTTTGTGGGGATCAGGGTGATGTGTTTAGTTTTATATATTTTGATTCATTTGTTTTATTTGGACTTGTATATAATTATCATAGCAAACATGTATAAATATCACATAGATGTGTGAGTTGTAAATGAACTATATATGACAAACTTGACTTTATAGACTCTTGTTATCTTCTGGTAAATGTTTATATTAGATGTTGAACCATGTTGTGTGCAGGATGGATATGATCTTGTCTAATTATGGATAGTCGATTTAATTTTGGTTCAATTATAATTATCATATACTTGTTGTATAATGTGTTTATCAAGTATTTGGATTAGTATTTCCATGAGAGGCTTATCAATATCTTAGGTTTTATCGTGTAGTGACTTTATCTGGGGTATTGTGCGGGTCATGACGTCACCCGGAGAGAGGTCGCGACAAAACCAGTCTTTATTGGTAAAAGATTAAAAGTTGTTTTCTACAACAATATTCATAACTTAAATACACATAATATTAAATAATTTCTTTATTAATTTAATATTCTAATAATAACCATTTATATTTTTCTTATAGACATATCACTGTCAACAAGACCCTCCAACTCCTTTTTAATTAATCTCAATGTCCTAGAAGTCACAACACTACAAAATTGGTATATTCTCAAAATAAATATAACATCAATTACATAATTTTCTAATATATATTTTCCACATGTTCATATATTACACTGGACAGGTGCTATGCAAATCAAAGCAAGCTAAATCGAATGATGACAACTAAAACATATCTTGCTACTGCCTCCAGCTTAGCCCCACCATCAGCCGACAACATTACAAATATTAGTGTTGCCAAAAATTCAGTCCATTAGGTCAGTTTATTAAATGATTGAATATTTCTTCTCTTTATATATAATTATTATTTCTTACTAACACTTATTTAATATAGCAATCTGGATTCTGGGTCAAAGCAACAATTTCTGTCAAAAATATGAATCAAAAGTTCTGGTACATGTCCTGCAATAATTGCAATAAATTTACAAGTGTCGAATACCAAGATACATTTTCATGCATACACTACAAAAAAAAAAATTAATAGTTGTACCAAGGTAACATAATTTACCTCTACCTATATTTGTTTCCCCCCATTTTATGAATTTCATATAATTACTATTTAATGTTTTTCCCTTCATATACTCATTTTATAATAACTAATTTAACAAAAATATATTTATTGAAGATGTCAAATGGAAGTAGAATTAGAAGATAATACAGATTCAATATTTGGTACTTTATTTGGTATGCATGTTGAACCCCTAGTATCATATACGACACAACAACTTATGAAACATACTTCAGAGGTAAACATTTAATATATTTCTTACCTACATTTTCCTATTTCTATTATATACCTCCAAATAGATTTCAATTAAAAATATCTTCTTTTCTTTTCCCAGGAAATTTAAACATTGACCCAACAAAAATCATTTGCAACAATGAGCCATTTACTCTATACATCAAAGCTACTAATCGAGATAGAACAACAACCGATCTAGATAGGTTTCTCATAATATCATACTTTGATATAAATAAATGGGCTTCTTCATCAACTCTCTGTACACCAAAACTAGAAACACATATCTACAGTGATAACATATCTCAATCAACCACCACAAATCAAGGCAAATCTCAAGTATAGCCGTTGAGAAAATCAAGCAATCAAATTATCTCCAAAAGATATATACAATGTCGCCTTTCCTAAATAGTCTTTATAGTCGTTAATTAATATTTTATATATATACCTCTTGTGTAGACATATAAAAAATAATCAAAGAGAATACCTTCTTCTTCAAATCTTCTTTTAATTTCTCTTGTTCTAAAATTCAAAATGGTATCAAAGTCATC